>VZQC01008931.1:388276-507000 GCA_009823505.1 Rhizomys pruinosus
TTTTTTTTTTTTTGGTGTCTGCTGTCTTCACATCTTCCTCCATGAGTGATGAGGACCTTTTTTCTTCTCCTAGCACAAGAGAATTTTCTTCTCTTTATATTGTCTTCATTTCTTCCAGGTCAGTTTCACCATGACACTTGTGGGTATGCACACACACACACACACACACACACACACACACAATCAATAGATGTTAATGAACTGGGAAAGAAGGCACAATCCCAAATGCATTATCCTGGACTAGAGAGATGGCTTGGTAGTTGAAGCCCTTCATGTCCAGTACCACACTGGGAAGGTCACAACTGTCTATAACTCCAGCTCCAGGGAATTTGACCTCACACATGTGGCGTACACTCACACAGACACACACATATGCATACATAAACATCATTAGCATCATAATATAAACAGATAAAATCCTTTTGACAAGAATAAAAAATACCAGTGCACCCCCTCAAAGGGAGTAAAAGCTAAAACAAAACAGCATGACCATGGAGAGAATTGAGATTAGAGTCAGCCCTACCCTGCAGGAGGTGCTGGGTGGATACTGCCTATGGATTAATTCTGTTACATGTTCAAGGAGCAGCTGATATTAATCCTACGCAAACATCTGCCCTGAGTCTACAGAAAGTGCGTGAAGCTGCTGAACTGCTGAATAGGGTCAGCCTATTAGCATACCGAACTTGATTGGCAGAGCCAGCTGCCTTCCCCTGCCTGCTCTTATATGGAGTGCACTGAACTTTTATCCCTTCACTTGAAAACACTGTAGACCTGTGTGAGAATAAGAGTCAAAAGGCAAACAGCCTCGTGGTGCGTTGATGGAAATGGTTTCGACCTTGTGAACTCCCAGAAACTGTCTCTAGGACTGAGTTTCTGGCCATAATTTGAAGACCACTCAAGTAGATCAATATCAAAATCAACACAGATTTCTTTTCTTAACAGTATTTTGAACTTAGTGTTTTAGTTTGGATTCTACCAAGAATAGGACATAAGAGATTGCTTTCAGGCAGTTCAGTTTGGAAGGGATTCCAGGGATCAGAAACTGGGAAGCTGGGAAGAGGGAGTCAGAGGTGCAGAGGAGTCAGTTATTACTGTGGAGAGCTCCAGAGAGATCAAGCAGATTTGCCTTAGAATTCTCTGCCCGAGAGCTTGAGGTGTGGAACACTTATTCACCAGATTCATCTTCTATTTGGCAAGAACTTCTCCAGAGGGGGGCTCCTTTCCTGGAACTTCTAGATTTTCCAGTGTTCCATCAGGAAGCTGTGGCAGAAAGAAAGGAAGGTATACCTGGTGCTGCTAAGGGCAAGCTGGCAACCACACCTCGAAACAGCTGGTTGCCACAGCAACTGCTGTGGACAAATGGGCCAAGAGAATGCAAGAGAGGGCTGAAAAGATATTATAATATTATATAATTTTATTATTATACTACTATAATCCACGTAGCAAGACAACAACTCTGTAAATAACAAAACACCAAATAGCATATATTTTCTCTCTACATATGTGTATGGTCATCTGCTGTATAATCATATTTAATGACTAAGCGATGCCTATAGACAATGGTCCCATAATATTGTATCACTGAGTGACATTGTAACTGTCTTAGCTTGTGTCACACACTCTAGTGTTCATACAGTGCTGAAATAATCCAACAAAGGCTGGGGACGCGGTTCAGTTGGTAGTGTGCTTGTCTGATATATATGAAGCCCTGGGTTCCATCCCCAACATCACATAACACGAGGCATGGTGTGCATGCCTGGAACCATTCAATACCAGCATTCAATAAGTGAAGGCAGGAAGATCAGAAGTTCAAAGTCATCTTTGGCTACATAACAAGTTTGAGGCCAGCTTGGGCTACCTGAGATCCTGGCTCCAAAAAAACACACACACAAACAAAAAACCTAATAAGGTATTTATCAGAATGTACTGTCATTAAAGAAGATGTGACTGAATGTGCACATCCATATTACATTTAAACGCATATATATTTTTCTATGTGTATATGTACATAGTTATGTATGTAAATACATTTAATACATATATGTATATATACATATATATTTAAAAGTATTGGATTTATATGTGCCAAATTTCAAGGGAAGTGATTATCAGTAGGGGATGTGCAGTTATTTAAAAGAAAGTTAGCTGGAGAGATTGCTCAGTGTTTGATGCTCTTGCAAAGGACTTAAGTTCATTTTCCTACACCCAGGTCAGGTGGTTCACAACTGCCTGTAACTCCAGCTCCAGGGGATCTGACTCCCTCTCTGGCCTCCACAGGAACCGAGACACACCCAGACACACATAAATACAAATAAAATATCTTTTAAAAAATAGAATGTTGCTGGGCATGGCAGTGTACTTGCACATCTTTAGTCCTAGCACTTGGAGGCAGAGGCAGGAGGATTTATCTCTATGATATATAGGTTAGCCTGGTCTACATAGTGAGTTCTAGGCCAGCCGGGGCTCTAGGGAGACCCTGTCTCAAAACTCCCAAACCAGAATGCTAGCTTCTCCTGTCATTTCTCACTGTCCTTCCACAGATGGAAACTCACACAGCTCCTCACTGAAGGTGCAGCACCGGGTTTGTCTGCTTACCCTTTTATTCATGGGGTCAAGGTAAAGACTCAGACCCATGCTTAGCCAAGGGACTCCAGGGGAATGGCTTGTGGCATCCCGAGCATTTGCAGGTGTGAGTGCATTCATATTGCTGTAACAAAATACCTGAGACTGAGTAAAATTATAAACAATAATTGTCCCTTTCCTCATAATTCTGGAGGCTGTAAGTGTGAGGTCAAGGCACCAGTGGGTTTCGTTCTGGGGAGGACTGTTCTCTGTTTCCATGGTGACATCTTACTGCTGAGTCCTCCAGAGGGAACACACGCTGTACCCTCCTATGGTAGAGGGGTGGAAGGGGTGAACTAACTCCCTCCAGCACGTCTATAACGCACTAACCTGTTTTTGAGAATAGATCCCTTATGGCCTCATCATTTCCTGAAAGTTCCACTTCTTATAGTCTGCAAAAGGGAGAGACTGGCATCTATTCCTAGCTTCTCCCCAGGTCAACACAGAGAAAATCTGGGGTGATGGCATGGCTGGGGTCTCTCACAGCTTCGGATTAAAGACAGTAGAGATGAGCTTTGTCTGTGGAGAATTCTCAAGGTGAGAGTCTGACTTGCAGTAGCGTGATGACAGGTGCGGAGGGATGGATATGCATCCTGCTCTGCGCTTGAGAGCCTGTCCTGACTTCTTTCAATGATGGACTGTGACCTGGAAGTATAAGCCAAATAAAATTTTCTCTCCTAAGTTGCCTTTGCTCAGAGTTTTTTTTTTTTCTATCACAGCATCAGAAAGAAAACTAGAATAGTGGTCTAGGAGCTCCAGCTAGACAGCACTAGGAAGACCCAGCTAGACAGCACCAGGGAGACAGCACTAGGGAGACCCAGGGAGACAGCACCCGGGAGACCCAGGGAGACCCAGGGAGACAGCACCAGGGAGACAGCACCAGGGAGACCCAGGGAGACAGCACCAGGGAGACAGCACCAGGGAGATCCAGGGAGACAGCACCACGGAGACCCAGGGAGACCCAGGGAGACCCAGGGAGACAGCACCAGGGAGACCCAGGGAGACAGCACCAGGGAGACCCCGGGAGAAAGCACCAGGGAGACCCAGGGAGACAGCACCACGGAGACCCAGGGAGACCCAGGGAGACCCAGGGAGACAGCACCACGGAGACCCAGGGAGACAGCACCAGGGAGACAGCACCAGGGAGACAGCACCATGGAGATCCAGGGAGACAGCACCACAGAGACCCAGGGAGACCCAGGGAGACAGCACCAGGGAGACCCAGGGAGACAGCACCAGGACCGAATTGGAGGTCCTGGCTAGGAATCTAGGGAGAACTGGTTGGTGTGGGGGAGTGGAGTTCTGTGCTGGGGCATGTGCAGGAATCACCTGGCTGTACTTTCTGTCAGTGTGGTTATTGAAGGAATTCCTCTACCCTTGGACAAAGAAAGGCTCAAACTATATCCTCTCTCTTTGTGTGTCTCTTTCTCTGTGTCTCTCCCTGATTATGGTGGACACACATATATATCCATGAACAGGCATGCATAAAGGCTGTGTGTGGGTCTCAGGGTCTTCTATCCCTCTCTGCCTGTTCCTTTGAGGCAATGTCTTTTTTTCCCAAAGCTGGACTTCTTGCTCTTTGGCTAGGCTGGCTAGCAAGTCTCAGCAATCCTCCTGTCTCTGCATCAACTCAGGGCTGGGCATACTTGGGAGATCTGAGTGCTGAAATCTGGATTTGAGTCCTCATGCTTGCACAGCAAGCACGGGACCGCTACCCTGTCTCTCCAGTCCTGGCTCCGCTGTCTTGAAAGAAGCCACTGACAGACTTCCCTGCTGAGGAAAACTTCCCTACACACTCTGAGCAAAGGCTGTGAGGGGTGAAATCTGTCCTGAAGATCAGGCAGAGAGCATTGCTCATAGCCAGGAACTCCCTGTGGAGTAGAGATCCACTGTGTATGAGACAGATCGCGCACAGCCAGTCCCCTAGATAGCTCCTCTTCTTCCTCCTATTCCTCCTCTTCCTCTTCCTCCTCCTCTTCCTCCTCTTCCTCCTCCTCCTCCTCTTCCTCCTTCTCCTTCCCTTTCTCTTTAAAATATTTTCTTTATTATTTTTACTTTGTATGTTTGACTGTATGGCCTGCATGTATGTCAGTGTATCCGTGTCATGCAATGCCCTCGAAGGTAAGAAGAGGGCGACGATTTCCCCTTGAACCTGGGTCCTCTGAAAGAGCAGACAGTGCTCTGAACTGCTGAGTCATCTCTCCAGCCCTCCTCCTCTCCTTTCTATGAGTCATAGTTTGCTCACAGCCCTAGACAGTAACTCCTCCTCTCCGTCCTACTTCTCCTCTTCCTCCTCTTCCTCCTCCTACTATTCTTCCTCTTCTTCCTCCCCTTCTCCCATTCTGAAACTTGGCAGAGCCTGGAGCATGAGAAAGGAGTGACAGGGAGAGCTGGAACCTTCTGATCCACCTCCTCCTGTCCACAGGGCAGGTCTACTTTGGTGAAAGAAGTTCATGCAAGGCTGAGTTTTGAGTTAAGCAAGACTGTGCTCCCTTGCTTGAAAATACTACCAGGGTTAACAGTGGTGCGAAGTGTCTGGAAAGCTGCTGCCTAGGCTGTCAGTCAGACGCCGAGAAAAGAGAACAGACAGAGCAGAGCCAAATGCAGTGACCAGAGCAGAGATAAAGCCATTTCTAAGCCGGGCGTGGTGGCGCACGCCTTTAATCCTAGCACTCGGGAGGCAGAGACAGGTGGATCTTTGTGAGTTCAAGGTCAGCCTGGTCTACAGAGTGAGTTCCTGGACAGCTGGGGCTATAGGGAGACCCTATCTCGAAAAGACCAAAAAAAAAAAAAGCCATTTCTAAACTGTGCCCCTAGAGTTGTGCCATTCTGGAAACTAGCCATTCTTACTTGTGTTGAATTATGGGCAGCCAGGCTGGATGGGGCTCAGGTAACAGAATGGTTGCATTGTGGTTTAAATATACCATGTCCCCCATGGGCTCAAGTGTCTGAACACTTGGTCAGCTGGTGCCATTGTGATGAAGGCTGCGGAGACTGTTGGAGGTGGGAACTGACTGGAGGAAGTATGCCACAGGGGTGGGCTTTGAGGCTTTATAGCTCAGCCCCTGCCGATGCAATGTGACTACCCAGCTTCATGCTCCTGCCGCCATGCCTTCCCTGCCAAGGTGGACTGCATCCTTCTGGGAACTGTAAGTCAAGATAAATCCTTTCTCCTTCTCCCTTCAGCTCTTTTTTTAAAAAACATATTTCTTTTTATTTTATTTTTATTTTTGTATGTGTATAAATGTACTGTCTGCATGCAAGTTTGTGCACCCGTGTCGTGCAATGCCGCGGAGTTCAGAAGAGGGTGTCGGATTCCCCTGGAACTGGAGTTCTCCTGGAATCGGAGTTTCAGACGGTTCTTGGCCGCCATATGGGTGCTGGGGATCGAACCCTGGTCCTCTGTAAGAGCGGTCGGCGCTCTTAACCGCTAGGCCATCTCTCCAGCCCCTCCCTTCAGCTCTTTTGGTCAGGTATTTTATCACAATAATGTATAAAGTAACTTGGACAGCTCACCAGGCTGTGTTCAGCAGCACCTCGTAAGCTAGATACAGTGGTCCAAGCCTGAAATCGCAGAGTAAGGAGGTGGATGAAGAAGGACTGCCACTGCAGGACCATCCTTGGCTACAAAGACTTCAAGGCCAGCTTGAGCTATAAAGTAACATATACACAGAGCTGGGATCTTTCGTGCATACTTACAGGTATTTCAAAGGCTGAGGCGGGAGAATCAAACTCCTTGCACTGGAGAAAAGCCTGCTCCAGGGATCCGCCTGTTTCCACCTCCCCAGCACTGGGATAGCAAACGCACACACAGGCCTGGCTTTTTACATGAATACTGGGGCTAGAACTCAGGTCTTTATGCTCGTTTGGCAGGTACTTTACTGACTAAGCCATCTCCCCAGCCCTGGGAATGGTCTGTACTCTGAAAGAGATGGCCCCATGTCCCATGAGACCTTCTCCAGTCCTACAGGATTTTCATGTAGGGAGGTAAAAATCTTTCTAAACCTCAAATGTCATTCCAGTTGATAGTTCGCCTCTGAGTAGCTTTTTTGCATGATTTTGAATACCCAGAAGCTCGAAGGAACACAGCCACTGTGTCAGGCAAAGGAAGACTGTATTGTTTTGTTAGAAGCTCCATCCGGAGCTATTCACTCCTTGGAGTATCCTGGTGGCCTTGTGCTGGCTGAGTCATCTCCCCTGGAGCACCACTGGCTCAGCTTTGGCATTTCCTAAACCGGCGTCTCACTCCCTCACTGTGTCTTGCAGAGCTCTGAGCATTTGCTTGTTAAAAAGCCTGTTCTTTTATTCCAGGCTGTCACTATTATTTCTTTGCAGGGCTAGGGATTAAACCCAGGGCTTTGCTCATGCTAGAGGAGTACTGTACTACCTAGCTACATGCCCAGGTCATAAATTGTTTTTAATACTTTTTTCATGGCAGCCAATGCTTTGTTCTGATTGTTTTTTGGAATGCGTATTTGTATTTGAATTGTGTTATCCATGAATGTTGGTTTTGAGTTGAAGGATAGCAGTTATAAGAATAATTGCTTTCAAGAGAGGTGGCTGGCGGGATGGTGAGCCTGCTTGCTTGGACAATCAGTTCTCTGGTTTCTTGGCCAGAGAGCTTTGTGTGTAGTCGTGTGGTATAATTCTGGCCAATGAAATAAGCAGGAGTCTACAGGAAGCTTTGGGGCCGCTCCCCTCTCTCCTTCACTCTCTACTGCCCTTCTTCCTCTCTGTTTTTCCCCCTCCAGTGCTGGAGGATGAACCCAGAGCCTTGCACAGGCTGGTGTTGTCTAGTAATTTCCTCCCAGTTGAAATACTCCTGCTTGGAGGGGAGGCTCAGGAGACTCAGGAGTAACAAATGTGACAAATGTCACATGTCTGGGAAAGCTGAAACTTTAAGATTCTCAAGGCCCCTTCCCAGTTTTACAGAAGCAGCAAATGGCTGCTAGGGAGGGGATTCTGAACTGTCAAGCTGCCTGCAAGTTTGGTTTTTTTTGTATTTTTGAGACAAGGTCTCCCTTTAGTCCCAGCTGGCCTGGAGCTCACTCTGTAGAACAGGCTGGCCTTGAACTCACAGAGATCCTCCTGCCTCTGCCTCCTGAGTGCTGGAATTAAAGGCATGCACCACTGTGCTAGGCACTAAAGATGGTTCTTAGCCACCATGTGGGTGCTGGGAATCTAACCCGGGTCCTCTGCAAGAGCAGTCAGTGCTCTTAACCACTGAGTCATCTCTCCAGCCCCATGGCTGCAAGTTTTATAGTGAGGGTTGCAGCTTTTGAGAATTGCCCACACCGGGGTGATGCTGCTGCTTTTGAGTCATCCCTACTCTTTTTTTTCTTTTTTAAATTTAATTTATTATTATTATTATTTTAATTTTATTTTTTTACATTTACTTTCATTTATTATCTTTTTTTTAACAATAAGTAATAAGTTTTGAGTACAAGTATCCTTCATGTAAAACCAATTTGTAAGCAGTTGTGCCCAAACCCACACAGCCCAAGGCTCCCACCATCCAGCTGGAGGGGCTTGTATGTACAATCAAGTTGATCAAATAAGTGTCCAGTCTATATTGCTGTATTTTCACCATTCACCCCAATTGCAGCCCTTACATTCTACCATGCCCCCTCTTCTGCAGATTGTTCCCTAGGCTTAGAAAAGGGGCACAGGTGGACGAGAAACAAAACAGTCTACTTTCTCTGGAGAGAGTCATCCCTACTCTTATAAGAAATCCTCATCCACACTCCATTTGTAACCCTGGTAAGAATGCATTGGTAGCCGGGTGGGGTGACACCTGAGTTTGATCCCAGCACTCAGAACGAAGAGGCAGGTGTATCTGTGATTTTTCTTTTTTTTTTTTTTGAGACAGGGTCTCCCTATAGCCCCAGCTGTCCTGGAACTAACTCTGTAGACCAGGCTGGCATTGAACTCACAAAGATCCTCCTGCCTCTGCCTCCCAAGTGCTAGGATTAAAGGCATGTGCCATTATGCCCAGCTACTATCTGTGATTTTTGGCCAGCCTGAGACACATAACAAGTTGCAGGCCAGCAGGTGAAACCATGTCTCAAACAACAACAACAATGATGACGATGACGACAGCAACAACAACAACAACAACAACAACAACACAAAGGGCAACAACAACATGCATTGGTTTACAAAGTTGGAGTTTGTTACGGTTGTTATTTTGGTCTGTCCTGGGTCCCTTTCTGTGGTAAAGTGTGTGTGTGTGTGTGTGTGTGTGTGTGTGTGTGTGTGTGTGTGTGTGTGTGTATGTGTGTGTGTTGAGCCTCCCAAGGAAAAGCATTTCACACAATAGCTAGATCTACCACTGAGCTGTGTCCTCCAGCCATTTTTAACTTTTTAAATTCTCATGCTTTTGGAGCAGGAATACATCCTACATGCTACAATGAAAAAGGAGTTCTCAGGGCTGCCAACCTTACAGTAGAGGTTGAGTGGTAGTATATTTCTCCTACATTAAAAAAAAAAAAAGTTCCACTTGGAGACAGGGTTTTGCCAAGTTACTCAGGCTGGCCTTGAATTTACTATGTAGCCCAGACTGGCCTTGATCTTTTGTTTTTCCTGCCTCAGCCTCCCAAATAGCTAGGATCACAGGCCTGGACCAGTGGCTCCCTGCCCCTGCCACTACTTCTATTTATTTTTGGACAAGATTTTGCCTTGTAGCCCAGATTAGCCTTCAAATGTGAGATCTTTCTGCCTCTACTTCCTGTGCGCTAGGAGTATGGGCATGCCACAACATGCCCAGATTTGGGGGATTTCTTACTCCTAAAATAGAAAGGAAGCGACAGCATCTTTTCTTCTCTGAGCACACCCTTGACTCCACAGCCCTGACGTTAAGAAGTGCAGGATAGCTGGGCGTAGTGGCACACACCTTTAATCCCAGCACTCGGTAGGCAGAGGCAGGAGGATCTCTGTGACTGTGAGTTCAAGGCCAGCCTGGTCTACATAGTGAGCTCCAGGCCAGCTGGGACTAAAGGGAGATCCTAGCTCAACAATATGCAAATGCAAAAACAAAAACAAACAAAGAAGCAGAGGCTAGAGTCCTCAAGCTGAGGTGACAAAGCTGGAGAAAGTGAAGACCTGTCACCTGTCACCTATCACATCCTGAGCTGCTAGACAATTGCCCCATGGGGCCATGCTTCATTTGTGTTTAATCTACTTGCAAATCAGTGGATATGAGGGATTCTGAGAGGGACAAGGACTAGGTGTCACTGCCATTTGATTTTGCTATTGTTAAAAATTTACTTTCTAGACAAAGCAAAACCAACAAAGCCCAAATCCCCTCCAACGCAAAGAAGTAATAACACACCTGATTAAAGCAAAAACATAATGAAAAGTCAGTTCCCTTCTGGCAGAGGCTGATCTGGTCTCCAGAGGCAGCAAATGGAACCTGTCTGTTGCATACTGTTCTAGAAATACACAATTGCTTTTGTTTTGTTTTGTTTTTTGAGACAAGGTCTCACTATGTAGTCTTGACTGGCCTAGAACTCTTTATGTAGACCAGGTTAGACTCAAACCCAAAGATCCATTTGCTTCTGCCTCCCAAGTGATTTAAATGACTAGAGTTAAAGGGCTGCATCACCATGTCTGGCTTAAAACCACATATTTTTCTATGAATATGCAAGCGTGTGCATCTCTGCCTCTGCTGGCGTCACACCCCAATAAACCCATTGTAAAGTGAAAATATCAGTTTGGGGCTGGAGCGATGGATCCGTGGGTGATAGTGCTTACCTCACCAGCATTAGCATCTGAGTTTGGATCCTCAGTATGGCAAAAGCTGGGCATACCCATGCAGGCCTGTGACCCCAGCGCTGGAGGTGGGGACAGACTCGCTGACCACCAGCCTAGGAGAGAAACGATGAGCTTCAGGTTAAGTGGAAAAGCTTGTCTCAAGGGAAGAAGGCAGAATTTGATAGAGGGAAAGAGTTCCCTCTGCCTCCGCATGCATGAACAAGAGCATGGACACCCCAACATGGGTGTATCACCACACACATACACACACATACAAACCACTAAGAACAGTCATTGAATACACATGCCCTACCACACTGAGTGTAATGGGACTTAACCATGCTCAGAACACTTCAATTAGCCTATAGCTGGGAAAATAATCTAAAACAAAGCCTGGCTTTGTTTTGTTTTGTTGAGACAAGGTCTCATGTACTTTAGGCTGGCCTTGAACTTGTCAAGTATGATCTTGAACTTCTGATCCTCCTGTCTGTAACTTCTGAGTGCTGGGATTACAGGTATGCCTCACTTACGAGATGCTGGGGATGGATGAAACCCAGGATGTTGTAGTTGGTAGACATGCTATGCAAGCAGTCTACCAACTAAGATACAGCTCTAATCCACAAAGCCTGTTTATGACACAGTGTTGAAGAGCTCATAGAATTCATTAAATAACTATATCCAAACCTTGGCAACATGAAATTTAGCACCAGGAGAGAGACAATAGCCTAGGAAAAGACTAACACTCAAAAGTTAAAGTACCAGCCAGCCATGGTAGCCTACATCTGTAATTCCAGCATTGGGCAGGTGGAGGCAGGAACATCAGAAGTTCAGGGTCATCTTCTGTTAAATAGTCTGCCTTCTCTTAATCGTCAACCTAACACACTGGGGAAGAGGGACTCTCAACTGAAGAACTACCTCCACCAGATTGGACTGTGGCCATGTCTGTGGGGGCATTTGCTTAATTGCTAATTGATGTAGGTCCAGCCCACTGTGGGCAGTGCCATACCTAAGCATTTGGACCTGGCCTATATAAGAAAGGAAGGTGAGCTGGGCATGGTGGCTCACACCTTTAATCCTAGCACTTGGGAGGCAGAGGCAAACAGACCTCTGTGAGTTCAAGGACAGCCTGTCTACAGAGTGAGTTCCAGGACAGATGGAACTACAGGGAGACCCTGTCTCGAAAAGACCAAAAAGAAAGGAAGGTGAGCATGCCACCTAGCTGTGTTCCTGATGGTGTCTGCTTCAGTTCCTGCTGGAGTTCTGCCCTGACGTCCCTCAGTGATGAAGAATGATCTGAAAGTATAAGCCAAATAAGCACTTTCCTCCCCAAGTTGCTTTTGGTCAAAGTGTTTAATCACAACAGAAAGCAAACTAGAACATTTATCAAGTTCAAAGCCCACTGGGTCTGCATAGTGAATTCCAGGCCAGCCAGGGCTGCATAGTGAGACTAAAAAAAAAAAAAAAAACAAGCTGCTGGTGGTGGTGGTGGTGGTGGTGTGTGTGTGTGTGTGTGTGTGTGTGGTGGTGGTGGTAGTGCATTCCTTTAATCCCAGCACTCAGGAGGCAGAGGCAGGTGGATCTCTGTGAGTTCAAGGCCAGCCTGTTCTACAAAGTGAGTTCAGGCTAGCTGGGCCTGAAGGGAGACTCTGTCTCAAAGAAAAAAACAAAACAAAGAAACCTCAAACCAAAAACAGTATAAAGAAATAAATTTAGTTTCTTTTTTTAAGCCAATTTTTATTGAAGCTTTGTGCATTTCATGCAAAATAATTTTTGTTTTTTTTGGTATTTTTGAGACAGGGTCTCCCTTTTAGTACCAGGTGTCCTGGAGCTCGCTCTGAAGACCAGGCTGGCCTTGAACCTACAGAGATCCGCCTGTCTCTGCCTCCCGAGCAATTTTGTTTCTTTTAAGACTACAAAGAAGCAGGGGTGGTGGTACAAGTCTGTAGTGGCAGGAATTGGGAGGCGGCAAGTAGGATTGTGAGTTTGAGAGCAGCCTGGACTAGATGGTGAGATTTAGTCTCAAAAAACAAAGCAACAGGAACCAGGATGTAGGATAGTTAACAATGTTCCATCCCAGCACCACTTATGCTGGGTGTGATGGGCTACGCCTGTAATCTCAGCACTGGGAAAGTGGAGGCCGGAAGATCAGACATTCAGGGTCATGTTTGGCTGCATAGCAAGTCCAAGGCCAGCCTGGTCTACATGAGGTCCTGTCTCCAATCAAACCAAAGCAAACCATAGATAACAGGAAACGGAGAGCCTGGCAGAGGTGCGTGTGGGCGGAGATTGTTGGAAGTGTGAGGTGGGCTGGAAGCCAAGGCCCGGGTTTTCTCCCAATTGCCGGGTACCTGTCCTCCCAAGAAGATCGACTGGGCACTGGAGTGGTAGGAAGAGCCCTGAGCCTAGAGCTGCTTTGCTTCTCAGAGCCTCAGTTTCCCCTCTGTGCATCTCCGCAGAGTTCTCTCTCTTCCACTCTCCCATTTAAAGTTAAAATGAAAACTTCATTTTGGTCCACGCTCTCTCCTCATGTAGCCAGGTTTCTTTAGGCATGCCCTGTGGGCACTTTATCTCTTCCCGGCCTTGTTAATCTCTCTGTGAGGAAGCCCCTGTCCACTCTCTGGTACCAGCCTGGACTGATGGGCCTGCGGGTGCCCATTTGAGAATCTCTTTGCCACCTGGAATTGTGTCTGCCCTAGGCAGGGAGGGGAGGAGACTTAAACATTGGAAGGTAGGGTAGGGAGGAGGGAGGAAGGAAGAAAGTGAACCCTCACAAAGGAGGGAGGGGAGAAGGGAGGGAGAGGGAGTGGGAAGGAAGAGAGGAAGGGAGAGAGGGACAGGAAGAGGGGCATAAAGTGGGGAAGGAAGGGAGGAATGGAAAGAGGGAGAGGGAGAGAGGGAGGAAGAGAAGAATAGAAAGAGAGGGAGAGAGGAAGGGAGGAATGGAGAGAGGGAGAGGGAGGAAGGGAGGAATAGAAAGAGAGGGAGAGAGGGAGGAAGGGAGGAATGGAGAGAGGGAGAGGGAGAGGAATAGAAAGAGAGGGAGAGAGGAAGGAAGGAATGGAGAGAGGGAGAGGGAGAGGAATAGAAAGAGGGAGAGAGGAAGGGAGGAATGGAGAGAGGGAGAGGGAGAGGAATAGAAAGAGGGAGAGAGGATGGGAGGAATGGAGAGAGGGAGAGGGAGGAAGGGAGGAATAGAAAGAGGGAGAGAGGGAGGAAGGGAGGAATGGAGAGAGGGAGAGGGAGAGAGGAAGGGAGGAATGGAGAGAGGGAGGGAGGAATGGAAAGAGAGAGGGAGGAAGTGGGAGTAAGAAAGGGGGAAAGGGAGGAAGGAACAGGAAGAGAGCAGGGAGGGAGGGAGGAGGAGGAGGAAGAAAAAGAGGAAGAGGAGAGGGAGGAAAGAAGGAAGGGATGGAGAGAAGGATGGAAGCAGGAAAGAAGGGGAGGGAGGGAGGGAGGAGAGTAAAACCTCCTTTCTTATGTAGATCATACCATGGAGGAGCCAAATAGTAGACAGGCTCTGTCTTTCTTTAGAGAAGCAGAGGAAAAATGATGAAATTGGATCCTCACCATTTTGCAACTGCAGTGATTTAGAGCTCTCAGCAAGCACCAGCTAAGGCTATCATGGGAAAGAGAGAAACAATTAGATATCATGTGCCTTTCTATGGAAAAATACCAGGCACCTTTATAAGAGCCTTGCCAAAAGTAGTTCTAACCCTGATCTGATCAGGATCCAAGTCCTCATTTACAGAAGCACAAAGGACAGAGAGATGAGTAATCCAAACAGGGGGTGGAGGAGGGGGTGTGCGAACAGCACCATCCAGACTGTGGGACATCCATCCTGGGCTGGGCTGGACGAGGGGGAGAGGAGGAGGAGCGGGAGGAAGAGGGGGAAGAGGAAGAGGGTAAGGGGGGCGGGGAGCAGGAGGAAGAGAGAGAGAAGAGAGAGAGAAGAGGGGAGAGAGGAGAGAAGAGAAGGAGAGAGAAACAGAGAGGAGAGAGAGAGAAGGGGAGAGAGAGTTGAGGGAACTAATAGATTAAAAGAAACTTACAAGTACAGACTCACCATCAGTGCAAGGACCATGCTTGGTTTCTGACTCAAACTGTGACAGTAATATGGCATTTAGATAACTGGAAATTTGAACAGTGACCAAATGTTTTGTGACATTAAGAAATTATTAATCTTTCAAAGCAAGATAATACTATTGTGGTATTATCTTGAGATAATACTATATATTTCTTCTTTGTGTGTGTGTGCATGTATGTGGGGGTATATGTGCTTGGCGGGTATGTGTGTCAGAGGCCACAGGAGGACTTCAGGTGTCCTGCCTTATCTTTTGCCTCATTCCCTTGAGGCACAGGCTCTCACTAAACATGGAGGGCCAGCAAGCCCCAGTGATCCCCTTGTCTCCACCCCCAAAAGTGATGGGGTTATAGTGTGTGTGTGTATGTGTATGTGTGTGTGAACACCTGGCGTATATGTAAGTGCTGGGATCTGACTCTGAACTCAGGTTCTCATGCCTGCATAGTAAGCAATCTTACTCAGCCATTTCTCCACCTCCTGAACATGTATATATTATTTGGAATATTGGAACCCAAATATTGGAATATTTGGATTCAGGAAACAAAACAAACATGTCACTTAGGCATATAGTACGTTTTTGAAACCAAAGGACTTTGATGATTAGTGTTATTGTCAACTTGAGAGAAATTAGAATCACCTTGGAGATAGGCCTGTGGGTAGGTCTGTGGTGATTGTCTGGATTATGTTAATCGATGTGTGAAGACTCAGCCCACTGTGGGTGACACAATTCCTTAGGCAGAGGAGAACTGGGTTTCGTAAGAGGAGAAAGGAAGGGGGGCATTGGCAAGCGCACACTGATATGGGGACCTCTTCAGGTTCCCGCTGCCCTGATTTCCCTGACATGGTGGACTCTAAACCTGGAACAGTGAGCTAAATAATCCCCTTCTTCCTTAAGTTGCTTTGGTCAGAGTGGCTTATCACAGCCACAGGAAAAGAAACTGAGGCTAGTACCTTGGCAGGTTTTAGAAGCAAGGACTTCTGACAGTCCCTTGTCTTCCCCCAAGGAGAAAGGTAGATTGCTCTCCCTGAAGTTCCTTTATCTGAGTCTTTCCCAGAAAAGGCACAAGTACCTTTGATCCCCACCCCTCAAACCCCCTCCCCATCTCAGCCCAGAGATTCCCATTCGCCAGGAAAAACTTCCAGTATTGTACTAAGGACTGAGGAATGTTACCTCTCACAGTCTCATGGCTAGTTCTGTCACCTTGACACAACCTAGAGTCACCTGGGGGGAGACTTAATGAGGAGACTCAATCTGGACTGAGTTGTCCTGTGGGCCTGCTTCTGAAAGATTTTCCTTTCCCCTTTCCTTTCCTTTCCTTTCCTTTCCTTTCCTTTCCTTTCCTTTCCTTTCCTTTCCTTTTCCTTTTCCTTTTCCTTTTCCTTTTCCTTTTCCTTTTCCTTTTCCTCCCTCCCTTCTTCCTATTTATTTATTTATTGGTGTTTTCGAGACTGGGTCTCCCTATAGCCTCAGCTGTCCTGGAACTCACTCTGTAGATCAGGCTGGCCTTAAACTCACAAAGATCCTCCTGCCTCTGCCTCCCAAGCACTAGGATTAAAGGTGTGCACCACCACACCTGGCCCTTCTTCCTTTTTAAAGACAGGGTATCACTATGTAGTTCTGGATGGCTTGGAACTCACTGTGTAGACCAAACTCACAGAGATCCACCTAATACTGTGTCCCGAGTGCTTGAAATAAATGCTTGTCCCACCGTAGCAGGCACGAGGGATTTTCTTAATCGAGTTTATTGAGGTGGTAAAGCTCATGCTGAATGTGGGCAGCACCGTTGCAGGAGCTGGACCCTGAACCGAGTAAAAGTGAAGAAAGCTGAGGCTGGAGAGGTGGGTTAAGAGTGCTGGCTGCTCTTGCAGAAGACCTGGGTTCAGTTCCCACAAGGCTGCTAACAGCTGTCCTTAACTCCAGTTCCAGGGGGTCTGATGCTCTTCTCTGGCTTCCATGAGTGATGTACTTACATGCATGTAGGCAGAACACCCATATACATGAAGAAAATTTTAAAATAAATACATTGAAGAGTGAAGGAAACTAGCAAGCATAAGCATCAGGCCAGGGGCACACATGGCTTCGCCTCTCTCTGCTCCGGACTGTGGGTGCGATGGGGACAGCTGCTTCAGGTTCCCGCCTCCTAGATTTCCCCTTAGTGATGGACTGTAACCTGGAACTGTGAGCCAAGCAAGTCCTTTCCCTTTAAGTTGCTTTTTGTCAGGGTGTTTGTCACAGCAACAGAAATGGAAACAGAACGCTAGACAGTCTCAAATTACTCTCTGCGCTTTCCTGGAAAACAGCTACTACCCCTCCAAATGGCCTTCATTCCTGTCTCCTCTCCCATGAAGAGAGCATGGGAACTGAAGTACTCCTCCCCAGAGTACTGAGTATCTACATGCACAGGTAAACTTAGATGTCTTTTTCTCTTCACTGATTTATCTATATTTTTATTTTAAAATGATTTATTTTATTAGCATTGCTTTCTTTAAGAAGTAACACGAAGCCAGGTATGGTGGTACATGCCTTTAATCTCAGCACTTGGGAGGCAGAGGGAGGCGGATCTCTGTGAGTTCAAGGCCAGCCTGGTCTACATAGTGAGTTCTAGGCCAGCTGGTGCTACAGGGAGATCCTGTCGCAAAACAAAGAAAGAAAGAAAAAAGAAAAAAGAAGTAACATGATTGATTACATTGAAAGACTTTGTATAGGTGGAGAATTTGGAAAGGAGGCAAGTGGGAAACATTATAAGAACAGTGACAAATTTCACATTATTGTTGAAGCTTGGTAGTATGGTTTTGTCATTAAACGATGTTAAAAATTATAGTATACATAAAGATTTTTGAATTTATAACCAGTGGTCGAATTATGCATTTTTATTTTGAGAATTATATCAGTTTAGTTATTATAATACTTTCTATTTCTTTCTTTTTTTTTTTTTAATTTCCCAGGCTGTGATTTTTGTCTTTGTAAGTTCAATTAGGGCGTAGGTAAAGGCATACTAGGCGTATAGAAGTACAATAGAAAAATAAAAAACCCTTTTGTGCCTGATAATGGGAGAGGCCCACCATCAAGGCCTGGATGCCCAGGACCAGGTATGGAATGAGGACCACAGCTGACCCTCAGGGGAGGTGAGAGGTCCATCCCAGAGAATCAGTCATCCCAAGACCAGAATCTGCAATAACAAAGGCCTCCCCTGTCTCCAGCATAAGAGGCACAGCCTCTGCCATGCACAAGCTGGGGCCTCAGAGGAGGGGCTGTGGGGCATGCAGCAGAGAAGGTTGAAGCCGCTGCCCAGCATCAGGAAGTCCTCCCTCCATCTTCCACTCTGTTCTACCGTCAGTCTACCACCAGAGGAATGTGGAACTGTGGCTCATGGTAGGCGTCCAAAGCTTCAGGCTCTTGTGAGGGGAAGCACAGCTCTGGCTCACCACGGGAGAAGACCACACTCTTGTTCATTGGTGGGGTGGGGCACCACTCCAATTCACAGGACAGGACTATGGCTCCAGCCCACAGAAGGGGACCACAGATCTTGATCATGGGGGTGAAGGAGGAACCACAATCCAGCTCACAGGGGCCATAGCTCCAGGTTCACGGGAGGGAACTTCAGCTCCAGTTCGCAGGGATGATCACAACACCAGCTCATGGGAAGGAGCTCCACTCCAGCTTACAGTGGCTGGCCACAGCTCTAGCTCACAGGAGGGGACCACAACTCTGGCTGTGGGTAAGAGACCACTGGTTTATTTTTTATGATGTGCATATGTGAGTGTGTGCATGTGGGTGCAGGTGCCTGTGAAGGCCAGACGTGTTGGAGTCCCTGGGGCTGGAGTCACTGACAATTTTGAGCCTCCTGATATGGGTGCTGGGTGCTGGGAACCAAACTCAGGTCCTATACAAGAACAGCAAGTTTCTCTTACCCAGCCTCTCCTACTGGTTTATGCATAGTTCATTTCAGTTGATATAAATCTTCAGAGGTGGAGAGAGAAATTCCCTTCCCCACTCTTGCTGTGAGTGAGCTACATTAGAAAGGTGGGTGGGCACATTCATATCTTTGTACAATGTCAGATATTGAATAACAGTCCACTTAAGCTATGGCAACTTCATTGTCTATAATTCATCAAGATCTCACTTGCTGGACATGCTCTTGGCAATCACAGGGTCTTTTATTCCACTATTACTAATACTAATTCTCATATCATATAAGTCATACTGTAATGCATGCATACATCTGCATATACAAACACAGATCTTTACATGCTGCAGAACAGCTTGGAAGGGTTTTAGAAAGCTCCAAAGTTCATAGGAGCTGAAGATGGAGGTAGAGACAGATACAAGGGAAGTCTCTGTAGGGGACCCTGGTAAGAAGTGTCCCAGACATCTGGCTGCTCAGAGACAGATACAAGGGAAAGTCTCTGTAGGGGACCCTGGTAAGAAGTGTCCCAGACATCTGGCTGCTCAGAGATGCTCAAGGTTGAAAGCTGTCAGATGCTGTTCCAGGTGGCAGGCAGGTATGATTGTCAATTTGAAGTGGCTGAGTGTCACCACAGGTGACAAGTGCTTGAGCTGGGGCTTGGGGACAGAGGCAGAGGTCCCATGCTGTGCCAATTGTCCTGGATGAGGCTTAGAATGGGTGAAGAGTGACACCCAAGTGTGCTTGCCATGGCTCAGTCTCGAGCTCCATTTATAGTCCAGGAGAGGGGATTATATCTGATGTGACTGATGCGCTCATATGTCTGGTGGCTGTGATAGGGTTTGATTTATTCTTGGGTGTCATTAGTTACTGGCACAATTAAATTATTTATCAGTTTGTGCCTCCTGGCGTGCTGGCAGACAGTGGTTCTTTCCTTGTGTAAACAAGATCTAGAGTCATTCTATCTTGTCACTTAAGCTCAAAATAGAGTAACTCAGGTCAAAGCTGTCACTTCATAAAACGAAATGATTCTAAGGTAGGCAGAGCCTGAGATCTGCCATTCTATACAACTCAGAGTGACCCAGAGAGCCCAGCTTGTCCTCTTCAGCACTTGAGGAAGTTCTGAAATACCAACACATGAAATAATAGGGCCGCCAAGATTCTCTCCAAAACAATTAGAGGAATCAAATATATAATGGTATATATGCAACAAGGGTAGGGGGATGGAAGGAATATGAGAGTTGGAGGGAGGAGTGGAGTGCTGTGGAGTGCTGTGCTCCTGGCTTGAGGTGGCCGGTGAACTCTTGAACTCTCAGCAACTGTGATGACCTGCACAAGATCTGCGCAAGATTGGGTCCAATAACCTTCTGTGAGGGAGCAGGGAGAGGCTCACTAGGCCTGACCCTTCCTGAGGACTTCTAACCAGGTCATGGGAGAGATATTTTCTTCAGGGATGTAGCCACTGGTAAGGGCCCCATGCTCCTGTAAGTAACCCTAATGAAACTCACTGAGTCTCTCTTACACACAAAGGCATTGAGTAGAAGGGGAACTAGTTAGGAAGGAGGAGAGGGTCAGTGGAAGTGGGAGAGGGGAAAGAGGGTAACAGGGTGAATAGATCAAAGTACATTATATACATGTATGAAAATGTCATAATGAAAAAAGTCATAATGGAACCTATTATTTTGTATGATTAATATACACTATTGGAGAAAAAGCTTTTTTTTGGAGAAAAAGCTTTTAAGAGATTTATTTTTATTTCAGAGCTGGAGAGATAGCTCAGCAGGCAAGAGAACTGACTGCTCTTGCAGAGAGCCTGGGTTTGATTCCCAGTACCACATGGTGGATAACAATGTAATTCCAGTCAGTTCCAGGGGATTCAACACCTTTTTCTGACTTCCATGAGCATTGCATGACACAGGTGCACTTACACACATGCAGACAATATACTCATATACATAAAATGAAAGTAATAAATCCTAAAAAATTTAAAAAGAAATGTGTGTTTTTTTTAATCAGGGGAGAGTGTGAATGCAGTCCCCCACTACCACAAATTATGCAGTCGAGTTTCCCGCTTTGGGGAAATCACAGGGTCAGCACATCCGGAGTGCAATGGATGAGCCTCGCCCTGGGAAAACCACCTTCGTGATCATGGTATCTCCCCTGCCAGGTAAGTATGTGTTTTTATTTTATGTGTATAGGTGTTTTGCCTGAATATGTAAGTATGCCATCTGCATGCTATGCCCACAAAGTTCAGAAGAGGATCCTGGAAGTGGAGTTAACAGTTATTAGTCACCATGTGGGCACTGGGGACTGAACCTAGGCCCTCCGCAAGAGCAGCCTGTGCAACAGCTAACAGTTAAGCACTGAACCAGCTCTTCAGTGAAAAAGAGATTGGCAGTATTCTGGCAACTGTTGAATGTGGATGGGAGATTTCCTTGTATAATTCTCTTTTTGTGTATGTTTGAATTTTTCCATTAAAAGAAAGACTATAAGATAAGGCCTTGGGATCAAAATGAGTTCAGGTCCTGGTTCTGCCACAGCAGTCACATGAAAGCACAGGCAAGCTCCTTAACCTTTTTGAGCCTCAGTTTTCTTCTCTGTAAAATGGGTATAGCAGTATGTACCTACAGTGTCATAGGCTAAGTTGGGTAAATTGATATTTATAAGCCACAGGAGATGGTTCTGTTGGTAAACTACGTGCTACACATGTAAAAGGACCCGAGTTTGGTCTTCCAGAATCCACATGCAAAAGCCAGGCATGGTAGCGTGTGCTCGTTGCAGCAGCACTGGGGAGGAGGAAACAGGAAGATCATTCCCGAGGCTTGCTGGCTGGGTGTTCTAACCAAGTCTGTGAACTCCAGGTTCAGTGGAGACCCTTTCTCAAAATCAGTGGAGAGGGTTCTGGAGAGATGGCTCAGCAGTTAAAAGCGCTGACTGCTCTTCCAGAGAACCTGAGTTCAGTTCCCAGCACCCATGTGGGGGCTCACAACTGTCCAAAACTCCAGTTCTAAGGGACCCAACATCTACTTCTTGGGTCTGCAGGCATTGCATGACATGGGTACACTTAAACAGATGCAGGCTAAACACTCTACACATAAAAAGAAATAAATTAAAAAACAAGATGGAGAGTGTTCAAGGAGTATAACCAGTGTTGACCTGTAGCGCGCGCGCGCGCGCGCGCGCGTACAACACTCAACACACACACACACACACACACACACACACAAGGTAGAACCTGTCTGTGGGATGTGGATTCAGGCTACCCAAATACTAGGCTACAGTATGGTAACAGTTTGTTGCAGGGTTTGGGGGTGAGGGGTGGTCGTTGAGTTTGGTCTGAAGGATAAAGAATGGATGTTTGGGAAAGGCAGAGGACCTATGAACAGGAGAAGGATAAAAGACAAGTAGGAGGAGCCAGGGGAGAGGGAGGAGGAGGAGGGGGCCGGGAGGAGGAGGAGGAGGAGGGGGAGAGAGGATCTCCGAGACTTCGAAATAATGCGACCAGAAGAAGGTAACAATAAAGAGAGAGATAGCGAAGAAGAGGAGAGAGAGAGAGGAACTGTAGGGCGGCTAGTCAGAAAATAAGGTTGTCAGGCAGCAGGAGAGAGGGAGAGGGGACAGGAGAGGGGGACGAGAGGGGAACTCAGTATGAGAGAGACAGAGACACAGAGAGAGACTGAGAGACTGAGAGATTGCTGTGAGGCTGTCTGCCCGGCTGGGGTGGCTGCCCTGACAACCACAGAAGCGGTGCACAGGGAGGGGTAGCTCTCCTGCAGCCACTTGGAGTGAAAGTACAAGCTATGGAGGTCTGCCGTGCAGAGTTGGGTAAACAAGGAGCACAGAAGAGCTGAAAGACAAATTGAGGACCTGCGGGGTGGGAGGGAGCCCCAGGGCTGGGTCAGCAGCCACAGGCTCAGCCTTTTACAGACTCTGGGCCCTCCCCTTTCCTACCTGCCCCTCCTCCTTCACTGGTGTCTCCAAGGACGCCCTCCCTTGGGCGGGTCCCTCTCCTGTCTTTTACTCCTGAGAGTTTGCAACAATTTTTGGAGCTGTTGCTGTCGTTGATTTGCAACAATTCTTCTAGCCTTTCAAATCTTGGTAAAAGGAAGACTCTTGCAAGAAGCCGCCTTTTTTTTTTTTTTTTTTTTTTTGTCTTTTTGAGTGAGGTCTCCTGTAGCCAGCTGTCCGGAACTCTTTGTAATCAGGCTGGCCTTGAACACTCACAAAGTCCGCCTGCCTCTGCTCCCAAGTGCTAGGATTAAAGGCGTGCGCCACCACGCCTGGATGAAGCAGCCCTTTTTAAAAAAGACCCTTTCCCCCTCATAGGCCTCAGTTCCCCTAACACTCCCTCAGCTTGACTTTGAAGGTTTTATAGTAATAGAACAAAAGAAAGTCATAAATCAAAGCACTTTTAAAATACATTTAAGGTAGAAGAGAAAGACAGGGAAAACCATGGGATCTGGGAAGGAGCACCTCAGCCAGGAATGTGGCCTAAAAGACGTGCTGTGCCCTGGACCCCAGGAATGTGGCCTAAAAGACATGCTGTGCCCTGGACCCCAGGAATGTGGCCTAAAAGACATGCTGTCCCTGGACCCCAGGAATGTGGCCTAAAAGACATGCTGTGCCCTAGACCCCAGGAATGTGGCCTAAAAGACATGCTGTGCCCTGGACCCCAGGAATGTGGCCTAAAAGACATGCTGTGCCCTGGACCCCAGGAATGTGGCCTAAAAGACATGCTGTGCCCTGGACCCCAGGAATGTGGCCTAAAAGACGTGCTGTGCCCTAGACCCCAGGAATGTGGCCTAAAAGACATGCTGTGCCCTAGACCCCAGGAATGTGGCCTAAAAGACGTGCTGTGCCCTGGACCCCAGGAATGTGGCCTAAAAGACATGCTGTGCCCTAGACCCCAGGAATGTGGCCTAAAAGACATGCTGTGCCCTAGACCCCAGGAATGTGGCCTAAAAGACATGCTGTGCCCTAGACCCCAGGAATGTGGCCTAAAAGACATGCTGTGCCCTGGACCCCAGGAATGTGGCCTAAAAGACATGCTGTTCCCTGGACCCCAGGAATGTGGCCTAAAAGACGTGCTTGCCCTGGACCCCAGGAATGTGGCCTAAAAGACGTGCTGTGCCCTAGACCCCAGGAATGTGGCCTAAAAGACATGCTGTGCCCTGGACCCCAGGAATGTGGCCTAAAAGACATGCTGTGCCCTGGACCCCAGGAATGTGGCCTAAAAGACGTGCTGTGCCCTAGACCCCAGGATGTGGCCTAAAAGACGTGCTGTCCCTGGACCCCAGGATGTGGCCTAAAAGACATGCTGTGCCCTGGACCCCAGGAATGTGGCCTAAAAGACATGCTGTGCCCTGGACCCCAGGAATGTGGCCTAAAAGACATGCTTGTGCCCTGGACCCCAGGAATGTGGCCTAAAAGACATGCTGTGTCCCTGGACCCCAGGAATGTGGCCTAAAAGACATGCTGTCCCTGGACCCCAGGAATGTGGCCTAAAAGACGTGCTGTGCCCTGGACCCCAGGAATGTGGCCTAAAAGACATGCTGTGCCCTGGACCCCAGGAATGTGGCCTAAAAGACATGCTGTGCCCTGGACCCCAGGAATGTGGCCTAAAAGACGTGCTGTGCCCTGGACCCCAGGAATGTGGCCTAAAAGACATGCTGTGCCCTGGACCCCAGGAATGTGGCCTAAAAGACGTGCTGTGCCCTGGACCCCAGGAATGTGGCCTAAAAGACATGCTGTGCCCTGGACCCCAGGAATGTGGCCTAAAAGACATGCTGTGCCCTGGACCCCAGTAATGTGGCCTAAAAGACATGCTGTGCCCTGGACCCCAGGAATGTGGCCTAAAAGACATGCTGTGCCCTGGACCCCAGGAATGTGGCCTAAAAGACATGCTGTGCCCTGGACCCCAGAATGTGGCCTAAAAGACATGCTGTGCCCTGGACCCCAGGAATGTGGCCTAAAAGACATGCTTGTGCCCTGGACCCCAGGAATGTGGCCTAAAAGACATGCTGTGCCCTGGACCCCAGTAATGTGGCCTAAAAGACATGCTGTGCCCTAGACTCCAGGAATGTGGCCTAAAAGACATGCTGTGCCCTGGACCCAGGAATGTGGCCTAAAAGACATGCTGTGCCCTGGACCCCCGGAATGTGGCCTAAAAGACATGCTTTGCCCTGGACCCCAGGAATGTGGCCTAAAAGACATGCTGTGCCCTGGACCCCAGTAATGTGGCCTAAAAGACATGCTGTGCCCTGGACCCCAGGAATGTGGCCTAAAAGACATGCTGTGCCCTAGACCCCAGGAATGTGGCCTAAAAGACATGCTTTGCCCTGGACCCCAGGAAGGTGGCCTAAAAGACATGCTGTGCCCTGGACCCCAGGAATGTGGCCTAAAAGACATGCTGTGCCCTGGACCCCAGGAATGTGGCCTAAAAGACATGCTGTGCCCTGGAACCCAGGAATGTGGCCTAAAAGACAGTGCTGTTCCCTGGACCCCAGGAATGTGGCCTAAAAGACATGCTGTGCCCTGGACCCCAGGAATGTGGCCTAAAAGACATGCTGTGCCCTGGACCCCAGGAATGTGGCCTAAAAGACATGCTGTGCCCTGGACCCCAGGAATGTGGCCTAAAAGACATGCTGTGTCCTGGACCCCAGGAATGTGGCCTAAAAGACATGCTGTGCCCTGGACCCCGTGTACAGCCCTGTGGCTCCTGGCTTCACCATGTCATATTACACCTCCATCTCAGGTGCCTCAGAGCCATGTATGACCTCACATACCAAAAAGAGAGAGAAAAGGAAAAAGTTTCCCAGCATCCCGTCCGTGTGTGATTTGAGGCTTACTAAAATGGTACATGAGGCTAATTCTAACACTCTTGGTTGTGAGTCTCCCTTAAGAAGCCATGCCCACCATTGGGTCTGTCATATTCTTTCCCTGAATGTCTCTTTTCTCTTAAGCCTCATAATTAATACAGATGTTAAACATGCCTTTTGATAGGGTCGTGGATACAGGATGCTGTAAAGTACAAGGCCTTGGCTTCCATCTTCTAGAACATATATAAAAACCTGGGCAAAATGGTGCAGGTCTGTGTCTGTGCTGGGTATGTGGCCACAGCTGGTAGGCTTGTCGGCCAGCCAGTCTAACCAAATCAACAAACTCTAGGCTCAGTGAGAGGCCCTGTGTCAAAAAATAAGGTGGAGAATGATTTGGAAAGACACTGATAGAGAGCTCCTCACTCATGTGCACACACGTTGTCCTAGCTACTTGTTAGTGCTGCGATGAGTTCCATGACTAAAACCAACTTGGGGAGGGAAGGGCTTCTTCAGCTTACACATCCCAATCACAGTTCATCCTTGAGGGAACTCAGGGCAGTGACCTTGAGGTGGGAACTGAGGCATGGACCGTGTAGGGACCCTGCTTGCTGACTTGCTGCCCTGGCCTGTGCTCAGCCTGATTTCTTACATAACTCAGGACCACCTGCCCCAGGGTGGCACCACCCACACATCACATCACTCAAGAGTCAACATGTCCACAAGCAAACCCGATAGAGGAAATTCCCTAATTGAGGTTTCCTCCTCTCAGGTGTGTGAAGTTGACAACCGAAGCCAATTATATCCTGTGTGTGTGTGTGCCCACGTGCGCGTGCACACACACATACAAACATGTATCCTCAACCCACAAATGTCTTAATAAATAGGGGTTCTTTGAGAAGCCCACGCCCATGTCTCTGGTGTGCTCCCTTCTTTCCTTGACAACTGCCCTATGTTTAACGAACCCCAGCTCTGCTTCATTCTGGCTCATCCTGAAATTCCTTTCTGTGTCAAGCCAAGCTGGTTGTACCTGAGTAGATGACCCTAAAAGATGAAGGGAACTCCCCCAGGCACCGACAGTGTGGAGCTGTGTCTTCGTCCCTTGGCTGTGGTAGTGGGAACATGGAGCAGACAGGAGGACTCTGGGATAGGTCTCGGTGCGGCCTTAGCCTTTGGATGGGGAGGAGCTACCACTGCACTAGTACATTCCCAAGATGCAAGGGTGGGCAAGCAATGGCCAGTAAGGGTGTAAGGAAATAGGAAGCCAGAAAAGAGACACTAGAACAAGTGGGTTTATTAGACAGAGAATAAACCTGACAGGGCATCTCCTCATGCCCCGGGGTCTGGAGGAGGAAAGCTTCCCTTACAGACTAAGAATTTTTATTCTTTTTCTTGACAGTGTGGCCTGTGGTTAGGATTGTGTCTTGAGAGGTTGGGGGTGTAACTGGAGGGGGGTTTGCACGGCATTGGTGGGAGGAGGCCAGGTAATCACATGAGATGCTGGTCTCCAGGCACTTCTGCATTCAGGGCCCAACATTTCTCCTTCAAAAAGTACTAAAGATGACCCAAAGTAATTTGACTCTGGATCTGCAACATTCCAACTCTCCACACTCAAGTGGAGTCAATCCACCATGTAGATCCTTTAATAGAGGTGTGGCTTTTCTCCTGCGAACTTCAGTTCACACTTGGGCATCAGTGTCTCATAGCAGCACAGATGCTACTGTCACTATGCTGCTATGTGAGGTTTTTCCTTGGGAGACTCAACCCATATAGGCCACAGACGACAGACCAAAGTAACAATTCCATGTAAGTCTGACTTGGTGAACCAATGAATTTGTCAGTGTTACTTATGGGAGAATGAGTGAAGGGTTCTGTACAGGAGCATGGGTTAGTCAAAGGCAGCGGCATCATTGAGAAGACAGGCATCACTGAGAAGGCAGGCATCACTGAGAAGGCAGCCGGGCAGGATGGTCCATGACAGCCTAATCCTAGTGTACCCTGCATGGCTTGTGAGCACTCCGACAGGAAGGAGAGGCTCTGCGGGGTAACCGGGCCAATTCTCTTCTAGCAATTGTTCCTGCTTCTGTAATCTTGGGGAGGGGCCTGTGATTCAACTTTCCCCTCTCCAGGACTTGTAAAGTTCTTTACTTCCTGGGTCTTAAGGGGACTCCCCTGAGGATGGAAATTGCTGCATAGCACATGGGTAGCCTCATGGCCCCTGGAACTAGCAATCTTCATCCCTCACCTGCGAGGTCTCAGGTTTGGAGTTCCAAGGAAGCTGTGTGGTTGATTATCCTTTGGGGTCAGAGATTTATTAGAAAAGTAACTAACCCCATGGCCAGCCAGGCAGCAGCATGGTGGCTCTCTGAAGGGAGTTCAGACCCACAAGGCAGAATTGGGGCAGGGTGAGGGTGGTGGTGGGGGTGGTGTCTCTTCTTATAGGTCTCAGAGGAAAGGGGAGTTTCCTGCAATGTGGTTGATGAGCAGCGCCCTGCGGGGCTCTCCTGAATCCTGAGTGACGGGGGAGGAAGAGAGTTTGGAGAACGATGTGGAGAGGAGAGATGGCTTTAGTGAACGTGTACTCATTATACAGGTGAGGGATGAGTCCTTGAACCCTTCAGATGCTTTCTGGTCTGGCAACTTAGTGAAAATGACACCTGTCATTTTACTGGAGTCTGTTAGAAGGCTATTAGAAGGGCTTGAGATGTCCTTACAGTAAGCGATGTTCCAAGAAATCGGAAGCTGCAGGTGGGCGTGACCTGATTAGCTCGCAGCCGAAACCTGCCACCCTTCTTTTCAAATCCCCTAGAGCTGGGGCCCAGGCTCACATCTCACCTCCCAACACCCAGGGCAGGAAAATGCTGTTCTAAATCACCTTCGCACACTTCAGGTCATCTACTTTCTCCAACAGACAGCTTTCTGCCTGGTTCTTTGCAGACAAAACCTGGATATTCTACGATTCCATTTAATTGACAACACTCAGATTTAGCATTAAATCTGAGGGTTAAGAGCTCAGCTTCACAAGACTGTTTCCACTTCAGATGCCAAGCACAAGTAATAGGTCCCAGGGTTACCAGCGACACCTGGCCCACTAGGTTACAAATCCAGAGTTCCCAGGACCCTGGACTTGGGTTTGCTTATTCGTTAGAGTGGCTTACAGAACACATGAAAATAGCTATTGCTGACTTATTACAAAGAATATTATAAATATTTAATGAAAGGCTTTAACAAAGAATATTTTAAATTTTTAATGAAATATTTTATTTCACTGCAAATGAATGCTAGATGAAGAAATATCTAGGGTGGGGTTCAGAAGGTGCCTAAGTCCGAGTACTTCTGTCTCCTTGGAGTTGGAGCAAGCTAACTCCTGACATGTAACGTGTTCTAGTTCATCAGTCTGAACTCCATCTTCTGAATTTTTACAGAAACCTTATTACACTGGGATGATTGATGACATGGTTTTCTATTATTACAACTTTTAATTTATTTGCTCTGCATATATACATGTATATTATGACATATGTGTGGAGGTCAGAGGACAATATGCTGTAGTCGGTTCTCTTCCTCCACCACATGGGCAAGGATCAAATTCAGGTGGTTAGCCTTGGCACAATTGGCTTTGCCCACCAAATCATCTCAATGGCCTTAAAATTATTATTACTTTTTGTATTTTGTACACATACACGTGCACATGTTCTCAGGCATGTCATAGTGCACTTGTGGAGATCAGAGCACAACTTTCTCAATTTAGTTCTCTTCTACTGTGAGTTCCATGGATCAAACTCAGGTCATCAAGTTTGCCTGGTAATTGCTTTAACTGCTGAGCCATCTCACTGGTCAGATTAGAAATGTGTTCATTTTTATTTCTAGCTAGGTCTGTGTTATGTGTCTATGTGAGCTATGTGCATGTGAGGGTAGTTATCTGCAGAGGCCAGAGGTGCTGGGTACCCCTGCAGCTGGGTACCCCTGGAGCTGGATACCACTGAAGTTGGATGCCCCTGGAGCCAGATACCCCTGCAGCTGGGTACCCCTGGAGCTGGATATCCCTGGAGTTAGATACTCCTGGAGCTGGATACCCCTGGAGCTGGATTTCCCTGGAGTTAGATATCCCTGGAGTTGGATACTCCTGGAGTTGGATATCCCTGGAGTTGGATACTCCTGGAGTTGGATGCCTGGAGTTAGATATCCCTGGAGTTGAATACCCCTGGAGTTGGATACCATTGGAGTTGGACGTCCCTAGAGTTGGATTCCCCTGGAGTTGGATGCCCCTAGAGTTGGATACCCCTGGAGTTGGATAACCCTGGAGTTGGATACCTCTGGAGTTGGACGCCCCTGGAGTTGGATGCCCCTAGAGCTGGATACCCCTGGAGCTGGATATCCCTGAAGTTGGATACCCGTGGAGCTGGATACCCCTGGAGCTAGAAACTCCTAGAATTGGATGTCTATGGAGTTAGATACCCTTGGATATGGATACCCCTGGATCTGGATACCCCTAGAGTTGGATACCCCTGGAGTGGGATACCCCTGGAGTTAGATATCCCTGGAGTTGGATACTCCTGGAGTTCAATATCCCTGGAGTTGGATATCCCTGGAGTTAGGTATCCCTGGAGTTGGCTACTCCTGGAGTTGAATACCCCTGGAGTTGGATATCCCTGGAGTTAGATATCCCTGGAGTTGGATACCCCTGGAGTTGGCTACTCCTGGAGTTGGATACCCCTGGAGTTGGATACCCCTGAAGTTGGATGCCCCTGGAGTTGGATACCCCTGGAGTTGGATACCCCTGGAGATGGATATCCCTGGAGTTGGATACCTCTGGAGTTGGATGCCCCTAGAGTTGGATACCCCTGGAGTTGGATACTGCTGGAGTTGGATACCCCTGGAGTTGGATATCGCTGGAGTTAGATACCCCTGGAGCTGGACACCCCTGGAGTTGGATACCCCTGGAGCTGGATACTACTGGAGCTAGATACCCCTCGAAATGGATACCCCTGGAGCTGGATACCCCTGGAGCAAGAAACTCCTAGAATTGGTTATCTATGGAGTTAGATACCCTTGGATATGGATACCCCTGGATCTGGATACCCTAGAGTTGGATACCCCTGGAGTAGGATATCCCTGTAGTTAGATACCCCTGGATTTGTATACTCCTGGAGTTGGAGTCACAGGTGCTTTGGTGGTTTTGACTTGGAATATATATAGGGTGACATCCAGATGTCACCTGGGGCTAACATGAGGGTTGATGGGGCTGAAGAGTTCGTTCTATAAGAACTGTCTTAATTTCTTTTCTTGTTCCTATGATAAAAGACTTTGGCAAATGCAACTTAAGGGGGAAATGCTTATTTTAGCTCACACTTCAAGGTTAATTGTGGCAGCAGAAGCTTGAAGTAGTTGGTCACATTAGGTCCACAGTCAGGAGACAGTGCTCAGCTCACTTTCTCCATTTTATTTTTTAATTAAAAATATTTGCTGGGCATGGTGGTTCATGCCTTTAATCCCAGCACTTGGGAGGCAGAGGCAGGTGTATCTCTGGGAGTTCAAGGCCAGCCTGGCGTATATAGTGAGTTCCAGGACAGCTGAGGCTACAGGGAGACCTTGTCTCAAAAAAGACAAAAAAGTTATTATTTTCACTTTTGTATATTGAGTGTATTGTCTGCATGTATGTAAGTGTACCAGTGTTGTGTAGTGCCTGTGGAGGTCAGAAGAGGGTGTCAGATCCCCTGGAACCGGAGTTAAGGACTGTTGTTAGCCACCAGGTGGGTACTGGGAATCGACCTGGGTCCTCTGCAAAAGCAGCCAGCTCTTAACTGCTGAGCCATCTCCCCAGCCCCACTTTCTCCAGGATCTCCTATCCCAGGGAATGGTCTTGCCCACAGTCAAGATGAGTCTTCCCAAGTCAATGAACACACACAAAGTAATTCCCACGGGTGTGCTCAGGGCCTGTCTCTCAGAGGTTATCTCCAGGAGGCCCAGCTCCTAGATGATTCCAGATTCTGTCAAGCTGACAGTTTACTCTGACCGTCACAGAGATTAAGTGCGCTATGTCAGAAACATCAAGTGGAGCTCTCTCCTGATCACTTTGCTTACCTGCTGGGACCCCTTTCTAGCTAGATACACTTATGGAGAGCCAAGTCCAGGTCTACCTGTGTGATCCTTTCACAGTGGATATGTGTTTGGAAAGGTGTCTGCAGAGGACCAAGGGCCATCGTGCTAAGGGCCATACACGTGAGCCAAATGGAATGTCAGAGCCAACATCTTGCTGTAGAAGAACTCTTTCATGTTCTGGAGAAGGAAGAGAGAAGAGCCCGATGCATTAATACGATCTGACATTTCCAGATGCCTGGTTCTTAGTGACAGTGCTACTATCAAAAGCTGTGTGCACACACATGTATGTGTGTTGTTGTGTGTGGTGCGTGCATGTGAGTATGTGTATATGTGTATGTGGGGCCATCTCTCCAGCTCCTACTATCAATACCTTTTAGTGAGATTGTGCAAAAGCTTTATTGGATGTCACTATCAAGCACAATGAAAACATTACCTTGAAAGCTTAGGGATGTAGTTCAGTACTGAAGTACTTGCAAAGCATTGTACGAGCCACTGCCAACCAAAAAGCAACATTGAAAATACTCATTTTTCCATCTTCAGGTTATTTAACCTATTTTCTGCAGGGCTGGGCATTGAACCTGGCTTATGTATGCCAGGCAAAGGCTCTACCACTGAGCTACACCCCAACACCTCATTGGATGCAATGTACCTAAAATTTTGCATGTGCTTAAAATCTACATAATGTATTAATGCCCTAGTTCCTAGTGAAATTTAGGTAAACATACACATCCTGAGGTATTCTGAGAGGGCTTTAGTGAAATGAAAGACTGGGACCTGCTGCCCTGAAGCCACCACCCTATCTCCCAAGAGAGTGTTGAGGAAGCCCTTGCACCACAACCTGGCCAGCATTCCTAGGAGATGGAGGTGGACACTAGCAAGGCTTGGGACAGAACTTCTCAAAAAGTGCCATGGGGGTCCTGATGGGTTCTGGACGGGGAAGATGTTGGCCTCTCTGACCTTAGAGGAGAGCCCAGGCACCCACAGTGCTGGGATGGTCACCTTCTCCTTTTGACCCTGGGATGCATGAGATGTGGAAAGAAGGGATGCTGTAATGTAGATTTTTTGTGTGTATGTGTGCATGTACATATGTGTGTGTGCACAGATGTGCATGTGGAAGATGAAGGGTAGCGTTAGGTTCTTCCTCAATCACTCTTCACATTGTTATTATTATTATTATTATTATTATTTTGTTATTTTGAGACAGGGTCTCTCGCTGAACCTGGGCTCACCAATTTGACTAGACTTGCTAGCTAGTAAGTCTCATGTCCTCTTGTCTCCTCTGCCCCAGTGCTGAGGCTACAGCGTGCTGCCACATCCAGCTTTCTAGGTGGGTGCTGAGGGTGGAATTCAGGTCTTCATGCTTGTGTGGCAAGCAGTCCACCCACTGAAACATCTCTCCAGCCTCTATAATTTGGATCTTAAAAGTCCCCTCAAGGGCTTGAAAGATGGCTCAGTGGTTAAGAGTGCTGGATGCTCTTCTGGAGGACGTGAGTTTGGTTTTCCAGCACACATATTAGGTGGCTTACAACTGTGCATAGCTCCAGCTCCAAGAGATCTGATGCCCTCTTATGGCCTCCCTAGACCCCTGCACACTTGTGGCATTCATTTGCACAGACACACATACATACACATGAACAAGAGTAATAAAAATAAATCTTTACTTGAAAGAGCACTGGCTTCTCTTGAGAGGTTGGTTTGGTTCCCAGCACCCACATAGTAGCTCACAACCATCTGTAACTCCAGTTCCAGGGGATTTGACACACTCTTCTTGCTTCCACAGGATTTCCATGCACAGGTACACTTACATACATATAGACAAAACACTTATATGCATTGAAGAAAGAAAGAAGGAAGGAAAGAAAAAAGAGAAAGGAAGAAAGAAAGAGAAAGAAAGAGGAAGAAAGAAAGAAAGAGAAAGAAAGAAAGAAAGAAAGAAAGAAAGAAAGAAAGAAAGAGGAAGAAAGAAAGAAAGAAAACTTCTCCCCAAGGCCCATCTGTGGAGTGCTTGGTGTCTAGGCTCGGGTGCTAATGTGAGGTGGCGGAGCCTTGGGCACTGGGGTCTTGCGGAGTGCTCAGTTTCCGAGGGGCTGTCTGGACCCCAGTCTCTTCCTGTTTCTTGGGCTTCCCAGACATCATGAGGTGAGCAGCTTTGCTCTGCAGTGGGCTGCCCACTGTGATGCTCTGCCTGACTCCAAGTGGAAAGCCAGGAGCCACGTTATATAGCCGTTTCCTCCTCTGAGCACATTATATAGCCATTTCCTATGAATTGAAGCATTCTGTCCTAGAGGCTCAGAAGAGTTGGGAACTCTCTAGAAGTCTTAGAAAGCTGAAACTTAAAAGATTCAGAAGGCCCAGTCCCAAGGTCATATAAGCTAGCTCAGTGAGTAAAGACACTTGCTACCAAATCTGATGACTGGATTTGACCTCAGGACCCACCTGATAGAAACAGAAAAGCAACTCCTGCAAGTTGCCCTCTGACCTCTACATACGCACTATGGCACAAGCACATGTATGTATACACAGGTACATATGCCAAATAAATAAAATGGAATAATCAATAAAAAAACAAACAAATGAGGTAAGTGGATCATGAGGAACAATACCTGAGGCCGACCTCGAGGCTCCATACATATACTTACACGTGTATGCACACCTGGACATACACATATAGATGGGCAAAGAACGTGGCTCTATGCCAAACAGAGAGGCTCATGTATGGTGCTGGGAACTGAGTGGAAGAGAAGTGGACGGTACCCCATTGATGGTGCAATCACCTTTGATAATTGTGGCACCAAATATTAGTATCCTTTAAATGATGTATACCCAGATATTGTGTGCGTGTGTGTGTGTGTGTGTGTGTGTGTGTGTGTGTGCGCATATGTAAAGTATGTGTGGGTATGCTTGCCAGGACACACTTGTGGAGGTCAAGGGACAACTTTGTGGCATGGGTTCTCTCCTTTCACCTTTACATGGGTTCCAAGAATCGAACTCAGGTCGTCAAGCTTGCATAGCAAGCTCGCTCTGTGAGCCCCATGCTGGCACCACACCCAGCTATTAATAATGGTCTCTCCAAGGGACAGAGAGGAACTGGGAGAAGGATGTGGGCGAGCATGCTTTTTGGCTTTGTATTCTTGTGTCTTATTTAAATGTTATTAAAACAGATGCATTCATTTTGTTATATAAATAATTTGGAGGAAGGGAAGAAAAAACATTTTCTAGTTCTTCTCCCAGCATGCTGGATAGCTAAGTGGCACAACAGGAGAGGCTGAGAGTTAGAAAGGAGTGTGTGCAGGGCGGGGTCGGGGAACCAAGGATTTATAAACTCTGCTCCTGAGAAGTGTTGTTTCCTTTTGCTCTGGGCACCTTGCTCCCCCATTCTCCTTCCCCCTCCCAGTCTCGTCCTTGCTATGGATACCGTGTGGTGTGACGGAGATGACAGGCGGGAGGACTAGTCCTAGATGCATTCTAGCTCGGATGCAAATGTCTGTGGCTGCGCTCCATCCCTGGCCACCCCCTGGAGCCATGCCTGAAGTCCGGGGTGCTCTGCTGTCTGTCCTGGTTCCTGGCCTGTGGCCCAGGGCCTTCAGAGCCCGGGTTTCTTTCCCTAGAGCAGGGTAGGGGCAGTGCCAGACACAGCCAACACAACCACTGAAGCCCCCAGGATCTGCTACAGCGGTGTTGAACTCGGAGCTGACAGATGGAATCATATGGGCAAACTAATTATATTTTTCTGAGTTTTTTTTCCAGGGTATTTGTGAGTCTGCGGGAGCTTAATTTATGTATTAATTACACCTCAGAGCTAAATGAGGGGGCTGGAGCACCTCAGACAGCCTGAGTTTTATAAGGAGACATGGCACACGTACTTGGCCTGGGAAGAAAAGTACTTCTGGAACTTCCTTCTGACGAGCCAGTGGGCCTTTGGGAGGCAGAATCTTCCAGATGGCCCAGGTGGGTGGCCCAGGTGGAGCTGTCATGGTCTAGGCTTCCATGCTCGGCTTCTCTGGGCACCAGCTCCTTAAGGGAATTAGCCTTGCCTCTGCACTCCAGAGCCTGTGTGAGGCTCTTCTCTGATTGGCTGTGGATGACTATGTCCCACTGAGCCTCTGCTTTCTGTCCAAAGCCTAGAAGGGAGGTCTTAGATTTGTGGGTACAGACCAAGGCTTCTGGAAGGGTATCATTCTCTCTGGGACGGCCCCTCAGAGAGCCTGACCTAAGAGGTTAGGTCTCACTGAGGCTGCTAGAAAGAAAGGGAGCCATCTCTCTCTCCCCTCTCTCTCCCCCCTCTCTCTCCTTCTCTCTCTCTCCCTCCCTCTCTCTACTCTCTTCTGTCCTCTGGCATCCTGTTGTACAACCCAACCAGGTTCCAGGAGGCTGGGCCAGGCCAGGCAGGGCCCCCAGAGTGCTACGAGGTTGGCAGAGAGAAAACAACTTTCTTGTAAGATGGTCTATAGTTTATAGAGCCTGGGTCCTTAATTCCTCTTTTTGCACCCCCCCCCCCAATCCTTCCCACTTCTGTCTGAGGCTCTGGCTTTTTCAAGGGCTGGGAGGGTCCTCACAAGGCAGGCCCATTTTATCAAGTAAATGTGGACTTGACCCATTGAGCTCAGGACAGGGTTGGACATTCATGAGTGTCCGAGGATGATTTAGGAACACGATAGGAACACATTTGCTCACTGAGGACCCTCTGGGGGTGCGAGGGTATTCTGTCTGCCTTGTTCACTGCATTCGGCAAGGTGGACAAAGTAAGGCTTAGAGGGAGAGCACCTGCCTAGAATCCCCAGTGCGGCTCTGGGTGGCTCAAATGTAGAGTACTTACTCAGGGTTTGTGGGGCCCTAGGTTCCATCCCAGAACCAAAAGAAAAAGAAAAGCCAAGTTTTAGTTCAATTGCGAGTATATTCCCATCTGAGACCTCGAGCATGCTGCGCAAGAGCTCTCCCTCTGAGCTGCATCTCCAGCCCCGCAGGGTCTTACAGGAGCAAAGGAAGCAAGGTTGGGAGAGCTGGCTTTATCTGCCTCCTGGGATTGTCTTCTGGACAGAGCTGATGAATAGGTGGCCTGGGAATGCCAGAGAGCCCCTCCCGCTGACCTGAAGTCGCACGCACAGCAAACTAAAGGCTCAGCTTGCCTGGAAAATCTTGGCCAGGATTCTTAGTCTAATTTTGATTCCCTGACCCACCTGTGTCATGCAGATGCTCTGCCCGGGGCATTCACGGCTGCAGCTTCCAACCAGCCAAGGTAATTGAGAAATCTGCATAGCCTTTGGAGATGCTAAGCTTTTTTTTTTTTTTTTTTTCCTGGAGATAACCCCAAAGGCTGGGAATCCTTGTTAGTGAGATTCCGTTACCAGAAGTCTAGGCTCTGAATCACTGGAGCAGAAGCTACCGGGATGTCAGGGGGTGACGAACTAGCTAGCCCTGTGATGCTGGCAGATGAGGGGCGGGGAGGGCTCAGAGCTAGTGGGCTTCATTCCTGGTGCCCCATCTGCAACCTGCTGCCGGCTGCACTGCCAGCTTGTTTGTGTAGGGAGCGTGTGACAACAGCAGACAGGGGGACAGGAGGCTCCATCCAGTCATCAGCTCCCCTTCTACCCGCCAGCCAGCATTGTAAAAGCCCGCAGAGCTCACAGAGGCTGGAGAGAGGGCTGCTGGGAAGTAAAGTGGCCCTATGCAAGCATGAAGACTGGAGTTCTGTCCCCAGAACCCAGGCATGGTGCAGCACGCTGTGGTGGGAGAGACAGGATGACCCTTAGGGCTCACTGGCCAGCTAGGCTAGCCTAGTTAGTGAGCTCCAGGCCACTGAGAGACCCTGTTTCACAAAGGAAGGTGGACAGTTCCTGAGGAATGACACCTGAGGTTGACCTCTGGCCTTCATGCACACACGTTTACCCACCCACATGAACACATATAAACACACAGGAACACAGAGAAAGTTTGAGGCACAGGCAGGACCAGATGAGTCAGTGCTGGAATCCTAGTGGGGTCAGGAGTCACATATATGGTCAGATCCCCCAGGGCAAAAGCAGATGCTGGCCGTTGACCTCTGCTGGTGCCTCCAGCTGGTCCCGACACCGTTCCCTGAGGACCTGAGCTTGCAGGCTCCTGTCTTCTCCTTGGAACCTTGACACCAAGTCCACAGCCTTCTTTTTTGTTTCTTTTTCTTTTGAGACAGGGTATCATGTAGCCCAGGCAGGCCTTGAACTCACTATGTAACCAAGGATAACCCAGAACTTCAGATCTTTTGCCTCTAGCTCTAAAGTGCTGGGATCACAGGTAGACAGCAGCGCCATGCCCAGTTCATGTGCTGGGAATGGAATCTAAGGCAGCATGCATGCTAGGCGAGCGCTTTACCAACTGAGCTACAACCCTGGCTCACCTCCTTTTTAAGATGGGATGGAGGAAGCCTGCACGATCTTCCAGGAGAGGTGGCTGGCATGTCTGACAGCCAGTGCTTTGGATGGAGGCTGTCTGAATGCATTTGTCTCATCCCCTCACATGCCGCCAGCCTGGAGACAAGACTAACCCTTCCTGACAGAATCAGTTCAACCCTGTCCTCTGAGCAGGGCCCAGGGTAAGCAGAGTCTGGTTAAGGCCAACTGGATGCTCTGGCCCTGATGGCTGGGGTGCAGATACAGGGAGCCTGGTGGGCCCAGCAATCAGGGGGCCCAGCCCAGGGGGCTGAGCAGGAGCTGGGAGAGGGCCCTGTCTGTAGTTGTCCCCAACCCCAGTGCCAAGTAGAAAGAACAAGAAGACAGGCTTGCCTTAGTGTGTGTTTGTGTGTCTCTGTGCATGTATGTATATACATAAATATGTATGTGCTTGTACATTTGTGTATATATGTGTTTATGTGTATGATTTTGTAAGTGTTTACATGTGTATATATGTGCATATGTCTGAATGTATCTATGTGTATGTATTTATCTTTATACGTGTGCATATGTATATATATATGTGTGTTTATGGATATGTGCCCATGTGTATGAGCTTGTATGTCTGTATATATATATGGTGTACATATGTGTGTATGTGTGCATATATATGTATGTGTGTATATAATGTGTGTATTTGTATATGTGTGTATGTGCATGTATTTGTGTCTGTGTGTATATGTATGTATTAACTGGCACAAAGGAACCTCCTCTGCTGTGCCGTGGGTGATATAAAGCTCAGCACAGCCAACTGTATGCAGAATATAATAATTAATGACTGTGCTACTGGTTTACGTATTGCTGTACTATATATTTAGCTGGCTATGGGCCACAGGAAGGCTGGCCCATGTGCACAGAGACAGTCAGGCTTGTGCTTCCTGCCTCAGCCCTGCCAGGGTAAAACTGAGCCTCACCAAGCCTTCCTGTCTCAGGTCCCCAGCTGGCGAGTGTCGTGCTGAGTTTTACTTCCAAAGGTTGTGCACCTTAAATTGTTTTTTGATTGAGTTATTTTTATTTTATGTGTGTTTTACCTGCATGTATGTAAGTGTGCATGCAATGCCCACAGAGGACAGAGGAGGGCATTGGCTCCTCTGGTCTTGGAGTTACAGATGGTTGTTAGATACCATGTGAATGCTGGGTCCTCTGCAAGAGTAGCTAGTGCTCCCAACTGCTGAGTGACCTCTCCAGGCCTTTTATTAATTTTTCTTGTTGATAGAATCTTATATAGCCCAGGTTAATGCAGAACTCACTGTATAGCGAAGAATGACCTTACATTCCTGATCTTCTTGCCTCCATCCCTCCAGTGCTGGATGACAGCTGTGCACTATACTTTCAGCTCAGAAGGTAAACATGCTGACCACCTGAGTTTGATTTCCAGGATCCACGCAGTGGAAGGAGAAAATCATCCCCCCCAAGTGTCAGCTCCACCCAAATAAATAAGTGAATAAATAAATAAATGTAATTTTTAAAATGCCAGGTATGGTGGCCTATGTTTATACTTCAGGCTGGGGAGGCAGAGACAGGCAGATCCTCAGGGCTCCCTGATCAGTCAGCCTGGTGAGCTCCAGGCCCATGAGAGACACTGGAGACCCTGTCTACAAACAGGAGAATGCCACCTGAGCAGTGACGGCTGAGGTTGTCCTCCGGCCTCTACACACACACACACACACACACACACTACTTGAAAACTGTGTGACTTCAGGGAGGATGCCCAACCTTTCTGAGCATCAGTTTTCTCATCAGTAAACTGGGGCTAATTACACACATATATAAGAGGGTCCAGTGAGATTCTGGAAGAAAATTCTCCTGGTCTGGTGATATAGCTGGTGTCCCTAAGGGCTGCAGAGATGCCTGTACCCTCCTGATACGTTTCCATCTGTCCTTTCAAGCCTGTTACAATTTTGTATAAAGCCATGAGATTTAAACTCTTTGATTTTTGTTTTTTAATCGAAGTCCTAGGGATCAAACCCAGGGCACTGGGCATGCTAAACAAGCAGTCCTCAACATAACTGCACCCTCAGTCCATATCCCCGTCGGCTTATATTAGATCAGATAGTTTCCCTGTGCAGGAACCCTGCTGATCTTTGCAGGCTGTAGGAACATTTTCGCTACCCTGGAGGTTTTAACCTACTTAACATAGGAGAGAAAGAAGAAAAAACAAAAAACAAAACCACGACAATAGCCACCCGCTGCCACCAGGGAGCGCATCAGACAGAGGCGTCCGTGGCCGCGCCTCATGGGGAAGGCTTTTTTATTTGAATCTCTAGGAAGAAGGGACGCTTGCTTCAGGGAGCAGAGCATGCTGGACCATCAGACAGCAAGCAGAAGTCATCGGGCCTGACCTTGAGCGGCAGGAAGCCCCAGTAGAGACTGTGCAATTTTGCAGAGCCTGGAGTACGCAGTCCAGAGAGACCCTGCCTCAGAAATGGGATGGAAGGAAAGAACTGACTGCCCAGACTGTCCTCTGACCCTTACATGCATGAGCTGGCATGCACGTGCACGTGTGTGTTTACACACAATAATAACAATATGTTAAAAAATATAAATAAAATATTTTAAATGCCCAAAGAGCAGATAGAAGTGGAACTGGGGAGGTGCTCAGTCTGCAGTGTTTGTCACGCAAGTGTGAGGATCTGAGTTTGATCTCAAACACCCATGTACAAGGCGTGGTGGCAGGAGCCTGTAATCTCAGTGTTAGGGGTGAGAGACAGGGAGACAAGAAGATCCCTGGGGCTCCCTAACCAGCCATCCAGCCTAGCTGAATCAGCACACTCCAACATGAGCACACACAAACACAAACACGGATATACATATACACAGAGAAATTTGCTTGTAGAGGCAGCTGAGCGGAGCGTCTCTGCACTTGAGACAGCAACCCGTCTCCCGCCTTGGGTCTGAGACTTGCTTAATCTGCCTGGGAACCTATCATAATGAATCTTTTCTGTGTCCACCTTATGCTCTTTTTATTTATCTGGTAGAGTTTTAGCCCTGTAGGTGGACTGGAATATTCCCAGTATCTGGGGCTGGAGCAGGAAGGATATTACAACAGTGTCCAATGAAGGTCATATGTGGCCGAGGGGCACTGAGGCAGTTCCCACATGGACTACTCTTGGTATCAAGTGTCAGAGGAACTATTATCCCCATTTTATAGCTGAGGCTACTGAGTCACAGAGGCAGTGTGTGCCTGAAGCCACAGAGCACACGGCAGCACGCTGGCCGGGCTCCACAGCATGAATCTTTAAACTTTCTTTATGCAAACAACTCCTTTTGCAACCTGATAAAGCCCTGTATTTTTCTTCTGAATAATTCCTTCATATGTGTAAAATAAAAATGCATGGCCACAAAGGAAACCATTTTAATTATCAACACCTACATATTACTAAGACAGAATCTCAGGGATCCCAGATGACCTCATATTGGCTATGTAACAGAGGATGACCTTGAACTTCTGATCCTCCTGCTTCTACCTCCTGGGTGCTGGAATTATAAGAGTGTGCCATCAAGCATGGTTTATGTCATGCTGGGGATGGAATCTAGGGCTTAGTGTATGGCAGGCAAGCACTCAACTGGTGGAGCCACGTCTCCAGCCCTCATATGACATTTAAAATCAATATATTCAAGACTGGAGAGATGGCTTAGTGGTTAGAAGCATTGGCTGCTCTTGAAGAGGGCCTGGGTTCTATTCCCAGCACCTGCATGGAGGCTGACAACCATCTGTAACTTCAGTTCCAGAGGATCTGGCACCCTCTTCTGGCCTCTGAGGACATAGCACACATGGGTGCATTTACATGCAGGCAAACACTCATATACATAACATCAAAAAGTAATACAGTCTATTAGGCAGTGTGCGTATCGAGACTCCCTACCGCACATCTGTAGATACTCTCCCAGATCATGGGAATGTGTGGGATCCTTAGTCTCTGGGGCTGCTTACTGCTGATACTGTGTATGGTTCCTTGCTTCCTTCCTGATGGGAAGGAAATGCTAAAGACCTTTCAGTGAGAGGTTCATGGTTATATAGGTTTATTTCTTCCCCGTTGAGGTTCACAGACCCCCTGGTTACTCCTGATCAAGGGCAGACTTCCCCCACTTTCTTGGAGCTTGCTTAATCAATACATCAAGTTCTCCAACCCCAGAACACAGCACTCATATTCCCCGCCACCCCCAGCCTGGAGCTCAGATGCCTTTATGTAGATGGAGTCCCAAGGGAGTGCACAGCCAACTGAAAGACTCATGCTTCCTTGCCTTGGCACTGTACTCCTGTTTGGGCCACTTGTATTCTTCACATGTCCCCTGGTGTCACTTGGAAGCCTGGCTCTGTTGCTTCTAGCAGGGACAGAGGCCAAGGCTATACATGTTTCCTGTAGGCCTTTCCTGGGTCTGTGTGCACAGGATGGGCACACTCAGCCAGCTGGCATTCCTGCTGCATACAGAGTGGCTTTGCCAGCTGACCTGTAGCCTTAGAGACCCAGACAGTATCTTTTAGTAGAGAATTCTAGAAGGGAAGGGGGCAAGGGAGTCAACTGCTCTTTGTACCCCAGGTGTCTACTACTGGGTCTTGGGTAGGGTTCTCTGGTACAGCCACTGGGGAGGGTCTCTGCAACCCCACATCTTCCTCAGTGTCCAAATAATCTGCCCAGCCCTGATAAATCAACCTCTGGGCAATCTCTCCGGACTCATTGGGCCCTAACCTGTCTCCTCTGTCTCTTTTCCAGTCATGTTGTTACTGGGTCTGTTGGGGTCAGAGCTTGGGCCCTGGTAGCCCTACGAAGATAGGCTCAGCCATCCATCTTTAAATAGGCCAATTAAAGAAACAATTAATAGTAAAAAGCAGAAAAAGGAGATTTAGTTAATGTGATCATGTTGGGAAAAACAGTAAAGGGTAAGTCCATCTTTGGGGTACTGACAGGAGGTTTAGGTTTAAATACAGGGTAAGAGCGATATGCATCTAAGCAGCCCTGGTCCAGATGTGGTCCTGCCTGCCCCTGACCCATCATATCATTGTCTTATTGCCAGTCTCTCCTGCAAGGTGGTCTGTCAAGGCATCATAACTGTGTGAAACCTCTGCCTGGGAGATAAGTTAATTCCCCTCCTTCTCACATCAGGCTTCAGCCTTTCCTTTTCCTTCTTCCAGTATGGGACACCTAAGGAACTGTCAATTCTTTGGGGTCCATTGCCTTAGTCACCTGAGAGCTAAAGGGAGGGGCACAAATACCATTAACTCCCTGTGAGTCCTCAGGAAGGGGCAGGCCTTGTGAGCCCTTCCTTTCATGGTGACAGGACGTTGACAGGCCCAGTCCTCTACAGGTAAGTCAGCTGCTGTGAACTAAAAAATGCAGTGTCTTCAGGGTGTAAGGTCACAGGCCTTGATCCCAGGCCAAAGCAGATGGATCTGTGAGGTCTGCCTGGTCTACATACTGAGTTCCAGGCCAGCCAGGATACAGTTCCTGGCCCTTCTGTCTTCTCTCTTCTTCGTGACCATTGTGAGCAGAACAACCCTGACCAGCTACACCCTCTGCTCCATGATGCTCTGAAGGACCAGGGACCCAAACCAAAGCAAACCTCCCCTCCTTTTAGCTTGTTTCTCTCTTGGGTGTTTGTCTTAAAGACAAAAAGCTATGAACATACAAACAAAAAATTTCTGTCTCAGTTTTCAAAATCAGTCTTATTCAGAAATACTTCATTTTTCTTTTCTTTTCTCTTCTTTTCTTTTCTTTTCTTTTTTTTTTTTTTTTTGTATTTTTGAGACAGGGTCTCCCTTTAGTCCCAGCTGGCCTGGAGCTCACTGTAGACCAGGCTAGCCTTGAACTCACAGACATTCACCTGCCTCTGCCTCCTGAGTGCTGGATGAAAGGCATGGAAATACTTCACTTTTTCTTTCAAGGATGGGAAATTTTGTGAGAATTTCTGCCTCATCCCCAAGAATGACTCTAATGGAGGCCAGAACCTGTGTGTGTGTGTGTGTGTGTTCAGTGCATGTGTGTGCAAGTACATGTAGAGGCCAGAGGTCAACCTTGGGTGTTGTTCCTCAGGTGCTATCTACCTTATGTTTTTTTTTTGTATTTTTGAGACAGGGTCTCCCTATAGCCCCAGCTGGCCTGGAACTCACTCTGTAGACCAGGCTGGCCTTGAACTCATGGAGATCTGCCTGCCTCTGCTTCCTGAGTGCTAGGATTAAAGGCGTGCACCACCATGCCTGGCTTAAAAACGGTTCTTAGCCGCCATGTGGGTGCTGGGAATCAAACCTGGGTCATCTGCAAGAGCAGTTGGCACTCTTACCTGCTGAGCCATCTCTCCATCCCCTACCTTATATTTTTTAAATTACATTTAGTTTGTGTGTTTGTAGGGAGCCTCCCGTGTACAGGTGTGGAAGTCAGGACAACTTTTGGGAACCAGTTTTCTCCTTCTACCATTGACCTCAGGATGTCAGGCTTGGTGGCAAGCACCTCTCCCTGATGAGCTCCAGCATCAGCTCCACCTTGCCTTTAAAATTTTTTTTATTTATTTATGTATTTATTTATTTTTATGTATGTACTGTCTGCATGCAGGTTCATGCACCTGTGTCGTGCAATGCCAAGGAGGTCAGAAGAGGGCAGCGGATTCCCCTGGAACTGGAGTTAAAAGACGGTTCTCAGCTGCCATGTGGGTGCTGGGGATCGAACCCAGATCCTCTGCAAGAGCAGTTGAAGCTCTTAACCGCTAGGCCATCTCTCCAGCCCCTCCAACCTTGCCTTTTGAGATAAGGTCTCTCCCTGGCCTGGAACTTGGAGTGTAGGCTAGCTGGCCTGGAACTTGGAGTGTAGGGTAGCTGGCTTGCCCAAAAGCCTCCCTCTGATTCCCTAGTCCCTGGATTATAAGCTTTCACCACCGCACCTGACTTAAAAAAATGATATCAAACCTGGGTTCTGGGGATCAAATTCTGTTCCTTGTTCTTGCACAGCAAGCCTTTACCAACTGAGTTTCTTCACAGCCCCGGGAGACCAGATATTTGACTGTTGGGTGGTGGCAGGAAACATTTTCTGTTTGCCACTTTCCCTGAAATGAGGTCCTTTGTGTGAGCATCTCACAGAGCTGCAAGCTTCCCTTAACAGGGAGTTAGATCCTGTGTCCTTCTAAATACTTTACAAATAGAGAAAGCACGACCTGTGATTGGTTGAGAGGAAGCCCTTCTGGTCTTGTCAGAGCTGCTTATTCTAGCAGCCACACAGAGAACCGAAGCTTAGGGAACTAGGAATAAGAAGAGAGTGCTTTCTGCATCCGCCCACAGGGATGCTCTAGGAAGGAGAGGCATGTATGAGTGTTTCATATTTCCACCTAGCTGTGGTCTCACCTCCAAGTCGGGCAGCATGAGCTAATTCTTGGATCTCAGAAACCTGATTCCTTCCTGCAGAAGGAAGCCGGGCAGCCACAGCCATTAGCACCTTGGACAGCGGCTGGGTGGCAGGTGCATCTCAGGAAGAAGCACTGCTTAGGTGGCTCAAAAGGGAGCCAAGTCAGAGGGTTTCTTTGTACCTTGCAGATGGATCCTCGTTGGACATACTGCCACTGACATGTCCCCTATCCTACCACGTGGGCAGAGGGGTCTGGTGGGTGGTATATCCATGCCCTCTGGGAGGGTGCAGAGATGACTGAGGTTTGTTAACATGGTGGTATCATATTGTTTGAACTCCTTGCCTTGCCCATGTCTTGGGTGCCAGGATGTGTCTTTTTAATTTATTTTGTATGTGTATGAACGTACTGTCTGCATGTAGGTCTGTGCACCCGTGTCGTGCAATGCCGTGGAGGTCAGAAGAGGGTGTTGGATTCCCCTGGAACTGGAGTTAAAGACGGTTCTCAGCCACCATGTGGGTGCTGGGGATTGAACCCGGGTCCTTTGCAAGAGCAGTTGGCTCTCTTAACTCAAGATTCTAAGATGGAGCTGGTGATCCCAGCACTCAAGACACTGAGATGGAGATGGTGATACCAGAACTTTTTGGAGAAAAAAAAATTAAAGGGAACAACAACAACAAAAAGACTTGATCAAAGAACTTACCTGAACAGTAAACTTCTGCATAAAAAAAGACTTGAGAAAAAGATACAAGACAAGACTTAACATGTATGACAGAATGCATGAGTATGGGGGTGGGGCATGGATGGGGGAACAGGAATAAACTTGATTAAGAAATATTGTATGAAATGCACAAAAGCTCAATAAAAAATTAAGGAAAAAAACAATCGGGAGGGTTATGGGGGACTCACAGCCTGCAGTGAGCAGGCACAGGGACAGCAGCGGACCCTTCACACTATGAACTCCCTGCAGGAGAGATAATTAGAGTTATAGTCAATGCCTTTGAGAGGGCTTTCTGGGGCTGGCTGACCCTCTTCATTCAAATGTGTTACTGTGATCTGGCTAATGGGCCTGGCGGGTGTCTTCTCTGTGGATTCTGAAAAGGGCTGTGTGAGTTTCTTCCAGGGCTGAGATTGGAGCACCCCGTTCCCCTCCATTGTGGGCATCTCAGAAGCTAAGAATGGAAATGGGCTCTTAGGTCAAGGTGGTCCTGTGGACTGAGCCTTGTCCACTTCTAGACATCCACTGGGAGGAACCAGTTCCTGCCTGACAGAAGCAGACAGGCCATGGTTCCCATAGCCCACGTCATCCTAGATCTGTGATTGAACCCAGCAGACTACCATCCATTGCCCTTCCGTAATAAGCCCGGTGAAGCCAGAGGACTGGGGGCTGGGGAGACTGAGAAATAGGCAGCGGGTGGGTAGGAAGAGGTGTGTGTGTGTGGGGGGGGCTGGGGAGATGGCTCAGTGGATGGAAACTTGCCAGGAAAGTGTGAGAACAAAGTTTGTGTCCCTAGTGCACACTTAAATTCAGGCATTCAGTATCCAGCAGTCCCAGCACTTAAGGTGAAGATAGGATTTGAGGGACAAGCTGGCTTCCAAGATAAGCTGAGTTGGTGAGGTCCAGGGTTAGTGAGAGACCCTGCCTCAGTAAATAAAGTGATGGGGAATTGAGGAGACAGCCAGTGTGAACCCTGGGCCTTCAACTGTACAAACGTGTGAACAATCCCACACATATGAATACCACATGCACATACACATGTGAAATAAGAAGTATCTGTGTGGGTGGGAATGCGCAGGCTGGGAGCAACGGCACACACAGTATGCTGTCCACACCAGCCTTGCACACACCCACTCTCCTGCACCCACTGACTGTCCTGTGTAGACCAGCTCGTCCCTGGACCCCACATACCACTCGAGCAGTTCCACCTCAGCCCCAGCCAGACCTTTCCCAGCTTTGAATCTCACCCATTCCAGGCTCTGCCCTCCACCTTCTATACTGGAGACAAGTCTTCTCGAGTGCGGTGGCCACAGTTGACACTGTTTCGTTGTGTCTGTAGACCTGTCTGTACCATTCAAAGCAGTATCTAAAGTACCTAAAGGCCTTCCCAGCCTCTCCCTCTCCTTTCTCCTCTCCTCTCCTCTCCTCTCCTCTCCTCTCCTCTCCTCTCCTCTCCTCTCCTCTCCTCCCCTCCCCTCCCCTCTCCTCCCCTTCCCTCCCCTCCCCTCCCCTTCCCTCCCCTCCTCTCTCTCTCGACTTGTTCCTCCAATTAGAGTATAAGTGGTTCAGCAACGTGCTCATAACCCCAGCATAGCTCAGCACAGCGTTCTGCATATGGCAGGTGCTCAGTAAAATTTGCATTGGGGAGGGGGGATGAGCAGATCAAATGAATAAGCAAGGGAAGAAAGAGGAATGAACAGAAGTAATGAAAGGGGAAGGAAGAGGGTGGGAAGGAGGGAAAACTGCAGAGGCCAAACCAATAAAGCTTGTACTTTGTTCTCCTTTTTTCCCCTAAATTTTGTTATTGTGTGTGAGTGCATGATGTGTGTGGGGCATGGGCACATGTCCCACGGAGTGTGTGTGAAGGTTAGAGGACAACTTGTGGGAGTCACTTCTGTCCTCCACTTTCACATGGGTTCTGGAGATCAAACTCACATCACTAGACGCAGGCACGATGCCTTTACCTGATGAGCTACCTCACCTGTCCTCTTTTTCTTTTCTTAAATGTGTGTGCCAGTGTAGTTGTGTGTGTGTGTAGAGGCAGGTATGTGTGCAGTCGCATGTACACATGTGAGCCCTTGTGTAGAGAGAGCAGAGGACAACTTCAGGAGTTGCTGAGGAATACCATCCGCCTCCTTTGAGACAGGGTCTCTCATTGACCAGGAGCTCACCAACTGGGGTAGGCTGGCTGGCTGCTGAGCCCGAGGGTCCTCCTAGTCCACCTCCCTAGTGCCAGAATTACAAGCAGATGCCACTGCACCCATTTTTACATGGGTTCCAGGGATTGAACTGAGGTCCTCATGCTTACAGAAAGCTCTTTACTGACTGAGCCATCTCCCCAGCTCCTTTCCCCTTTTCAAATTTCCTCCACAAAGAGCATCCTGTTTGGTTCTGAGGATATGGCTTGGTGGCGGGGCACTTGCCTGGGATGCACCCTGGGTTCAAGCTCCAGCATTGTTAAAAAAAAAAAAAAGGATTTAAAAGTAGTTTTAAGCTGGGCATGGTGGCGCATGCATTTAATCCTAGCACTAGGGAGGCAGAAGAAGGCAGATCTCTGAGAGTTGAAGGCCAGCGTGGTCTACATAGAGAGTTCCAGGACAGCTGGAGCTACAGGGAGACCTGTCCCAAAAAGACCAAAAAAAAAAAAAAAAGGAGTTTTTAAAAATTTCTACTTCTTAGCCGGGCGTGGTGGCACACGCCTTTAATCCTAGCACTTGGGAGGCAGAGGCAGGCAGGTCTTTGTGAGTTCAAGGACAGCCTGGTCTACAGAGTGAGTTCCAAGACAGCTGGGACTATAGGGAGACCCTGTCTCGAAAAGACCAAAAAAAAAATTTCTACTTCTTTAAAATTTTATTTGTTATTACTATATGTGTGTGTACATGTTATGTGTGAAGGAGCATGCATGCCACAGCACTCATGGAGGTCAGAGAACAACTTTAAAAAAATTTTTATTTTATTTTATTTATTTTTGTATGTGTATGAATGTACTGTCTGCATGTAGGTCTGTGCACCCCTGTCGTGCAGTGCCGCGGAGGTCAGAACAGGGTCTCGGATTCCCCTGGAACTGGAGTTCTCCTGGAACTGGAGTTACAGACGGTTCTTAGCCGCCATGTGGGTGCTGGGGATCGAACCCGGATCCTCTGCAAGAGCAGTTGGTGCTCTTAACCACTAGGCTATCTCTCCAGCCCCCAGAGAACAACTTTTTAGAGTCAGTTTCCTCCTTTATGTGGGTTTGGGGAGTCGAAGTCAGACCTCTGGCCTTGCACAGCAAGTGCCTTTAGCTGCTGAGCCACCCTGCTGCCACGGATATTAAATTCTTCTGCTAATCGCTAAGACCCTCAGATCCTGGTTTGTCCATTTCTCTCTTGGACATGGTGGAATGTATGTAATCTCATTATTCTGGAGGCTGAGGCTGGAAGGTTGCAAGTTCAAGTCCAGCCTGGGCTACACAAGGAGACCCTTTCTGGAAACAAAAAGAGTAATGACGGCAAAACAAATCAAATTCAAACAAAACCGCAAAGCTCGCTTCCTGATGTCACGCAGCCTTTGTCTTACATGCCACCCGGCCCTTTCTCATCCAGGCCTTGTTCTTGATTGTCTGCATGCTGTTCAGCTTGATCCTGCATGTACTCTGTGATCTCTGCATCTTGGTTTCTCTCTCTGCTCCACTGACAGTATTGCTAAGACTCCGAGTCTGTCAGCTGGTTGACATACACCAGGACCTCTGACAGAACTCCCCAGCATCTTCCCTGTACTAAGGAGCTCCTCCGTTATGGCTTACTCTCTCTCTGCACAGTTCTATGGCCAGTCCTGCCTTTCCTCTGTAAGTCATCTCTCTCTCTCTCTCTCTCTCTCTCTCTCTCTCTTTCTCTCTCGCCCTCCGTTCTTTGTGACTCCTTCCCCTCCTCTCTCCTTTTCCTTTCCTTTCCTTTCCTTTCCTTTCCTTTCCTTTCCTTTCCTTTCCTTTCCTTTCCTTTCCTTTCCTTTCCTTTCCTTTCCTTTCCTTTCCGTCTTCCTTCCTTTCCTCTCTCCCTCCCCTCCCCTTCCTTCCTTCCTTTCCATCCTTTTTCTTTCCTCCCATCCTTTTCCCCTCTCTCCCTTTCTTTTCTTCATACCTTCTCTCTTCCTTCCTCTCTTCCTTCATCCCTTCTTTTTTCATTCCTCCCATCCTTCTTCCCTTCCCTTTCCTTCCCTTTCTCCCCCTCCAGCTTCCCTCCCCACCTCTCCTCTCCTACTCACCTTCCCTCCCCCACTCTCCATTCCCAAGGCTACAAGATCCTCTGCATCCCAAAACACTGCTGTGTACATTCCTGCCCAACTCTGAGTCTCAGACTTCATTCCTCTGCAGGTACAAGTCTTCACTTAGATGTCCACTGAATCCCACAGTAACTGGACCACATGGATAGATCTCGCAGCTAATTCTCCTGTTCATTCAGCCGGTCACGGATCCTGTGTTAACCTTGACTTAGCTTCTTCCTCCTCCTCCTCCCTTAGCTTTTGTTTAGAATCCGCCAGCAAAGCCCTGGGTTCTGTGTTCGAATGCAGCAGCGGAAGTGGCTACTTCTCTCTTGCTCTCTCACCTAGCCCTGATGGTTTCTCGCTGGGATTATGAGACCGTCTCAAATTGTCTTCTTCCGTTCTTCCTGGCCACCCACCCACCACAGAGCATCCGGTGCCGGTGAAGTCCCAGGCATGCGGAGCGTCCTGTGCCAGTGTGAAGTCCGGGCACCTGGAGCGACCGGTGCCGGTGTGAAGTCCTGGGCACCCGTGTCACTGAACTTCTCAGTTCTCAGTTGTACTTAGGAGAAAATCTACATGTTCTAACACAAGCTCTTATGTGTGGGTGCACACATATTCATATGTGAAGGTATGTGTGCGTGGGTGTGGAGGCCGGAAGCCATCCTTGGGTACTGTTCCTTAGGATCCACCACCTTGTTTGTTGACACTGTGTTTTACTGGTCTGGATCTTGCCAGGTAGGCTGGACTGGGCTGCCAGAGAGGGATTTTCCTGTCTCTACCTCCCTGACACTAGGATTACAGTGTACACCACCATACTTGGCTTTTTCCATGAGGGTTCTGGGGATCAAACTCAGGTCCCGGTGCGCACAAGCAAGCACTTTATAGACTGAACAGTCTCCCCAGCCTCTAACACGGACTCTGTGAGTCAGCTTTCTGTGTCTGTGGCAAATACCTGTGCTAAATCAACATAGGAGATGAGGGTTATTTGGCCTCACAGTCTTGGGCATTTCTCCCATGGTTAGCAAGCAGAAACTCACTAGGGGGCTTGTGGTGAGGCTATAGTTGTGGTGTCAAACTGCTTACCTCACAGGTGAATTCAAAGGAGAGAGAGAAAGAGACCTAGTTTCCCCAGTCCCCTTCAAGGGTACATCTCCGATGACTTGAAACTGCCTACCACATTCCACCTTTCAAAGTGTCGTGAGGCACCTCAAGATTGCCCATAGCTGCGCAATATTATGAGCCCCAGCTGTGCCCAGAAGCTAAAACTTAACTCAAAGTATGGGAATAAAAAAGTTTAATTCAACTGAACCTGAGCAGGAGTTTGAGAACAGGTCAGCTGTACCTGGTTGCTTAGAAACAAACTCATTCTGCATGGCTTCTGTACTTTAGCCTTGCCTTGATTTTAGAGAATAGGAATTGCTAGAGGGGCTTACCACCCCTAAGCTTGGGAACTTAAACTCTTCACCTCTGGATATGTTTTTTTTTTCTATGTAAAGTGCCTGGAGTGTGACTCAGGGCCACATGCCCTCAACTGGACATCTGATATGTCGTTGTCAGCTGACTATTGGCTTCATTTTGTGTCTGAGTGGTCTTCTCTGAAAATTACCCGATTACAAAAGTTTCCACTCCCCTCATTACCTCAAGAGCTAGGGGCCGAGCCTTTATTTATTTATTTATTTATTTATTTATTTATTTTTTTGTCTTTTTGAGACAGGGCCTTTAACACATGACCTTCTAGGAAGCATTCACTACAGCAGACTCCGAGGTTCATGGGATCTCCCCTTGACCTCAGCCCATACAGTCCTACTGTCTGGTCAGAGGCAGGAAATGAGCTGATGTGTTCAACACGGTGCCTCTAAGAGCTTGTGATCTAGCTGGGGACAAAGGTCAAATTTGGATACAGCCTATCAGTAGAGCCACACCCAAAGACAGCTGTCTATGTGAAAATCTAAGTGACACAAGAAGGAAGAGATGAGTGAGTCTGGGGACTCTTGTAGGACCATAGGAAAGAAAGGCTCTGTGAAGCTACTGTTCACGAATGCACTTAGCATCATGACTGACACATAGGACTTAACAGTGATGAAATTTTGAACAACTGAATAATGGAATGCATGCATGCATGACTGATACAATGCATGGATTAATGGATGAGGCAATGCATGAATAAATGCTATGATGCATGAGTGAATGATGTAGGGAATGCATGTATGAATGCTGTCCTGCATGTATCAATGAATGTAATACATGGATAACTGAATGATGAAATGTATGTATGCATGCATGAATGAGTGGATGGCATGAGTCCTGCCTGCCTGTTGCTCAGAAGGAAACAATGTTTGCTGGTATGATAGAGTTGAGTACTCCTGTGGGTACATGGATGAGAATGCTCAGCATGCCCCTGGGGACAGATGAGGAGGCAATACTTGGTTGGGACTCAAGGGTAGGAAGCAGGCATTCAGGATGAAGACAGTGGTCAGGAGAGTGAAGAGTGGGGCTCAGTGAAGACAGTTATCAAGGGGAACCTGAAGCCCAGGGAACCAGGAGAGCTTCAGACACTCCTGGGCCACAGTCAGGCCCCGCTCCCTGAAGTAGGGCAGTGCCTCAGTCTCCTGCTTTGTGGGCAGGATGTTCTAGCTCTGAGGGGCGGAGTCTGTTGGTCCTGCTAGTTCTGAGGCTGCTCAACCTGCCACCTAGTGGACATCTGGGTGGAAGTCTATATTCCCCTCATGGCAAAGAGGTTTCCAGCACCCTAACCCCAAAGAAGGTTGCTTTGTGTAAGGTTTGGGCCAGGAAACAGCAGGGGGCATGGCATTTTGCACGCTGGGGCGGGAAAGGCTGCAAAGTCCACTTTCCCTGCTTTGGAGATGGTTACAGTGAAAGAATGATGTTCAGCTCTCTTTTTTGTTAACCATAAACCCATCTACACCACCCTGCTTACTACCCATAGGTCTCCAATAATAATAGCTGACCTTCCATGGAGCCTTGACAGGAATACACTCTGAATTCTCTCAGGAACTCACAGGTAGATACTTTTCTCATTCCTATTCAGAGGCTCAAGGAAGTGAAGCAATTTGTTCAAGCCCACAAAGGAAGTTGCAGACCTAGAATTGGAATCCAACAGTGAGATTCCCACAATTAGCAATTCTAGGGGTTACCCTGTGGTCAAGAGGAGAGAGCCCTGAAGACCCAGAAAACCAATGAAGATTGTGGTCTAGAGCCAGGTTCTGAGAGATCCTGGTCTTTGTGGAAGAAAATTCCAGCTCTACCATAGGAGTGGAGCCTGGCCACCTTCAATACCTCTGTTTCCTATCCGCTTAAGGGGAGAATGAACATGAATTCCCAGGACAGTGTCAGCGAATAAACAAAAGGGTACTTCCAAAGTGCCTAAGGTCTGGTGGGTGCCTCTCTCCTGGATAAAGCTGCCTCCAGGAGTATTGCTGAGGTCTATGCAGTGAAGGGAGAGGCCAGAGTGACCAAAAACGAAGTAGAAGTTACGAGGATGACAAAAATGGATGAACTAAGCTGCACAGGCACTGTGGCTGATAAGTGATCATTCTCTTCAAAGCAATGGTCCCATAGAGTGTGCATCTGGTCTAGCGAAAAAACAGAAAGCCATCTTCCTGGGGCCATTCCTCTGCTCCCAGACTGTAGAACAGAGGGCCTCTAGCGTGCCCAGACCTGAAGCTTCTCATTTCTGATCTAAAGGTCTTCCCAGCACCCAGGGGGGGTCTCCATTCCCTCCTTTATCTGCCTTCCTGCATTGGAGCAAGACTGATAATCTTCTAATCTGGATCACAGCTGGTTCAAAATTTGGGTTCACAAGGGCTCACCCCAAGAGGTGGGAACTGGGATGCGGGGGTGGGGGGGTGCGGGGATCCCTGCATCTGTCTGAGGGTGAGGCTTCCTGTGGCCCTGAGTGCCAGTGGGGGAGGAGAATCTACTAGAACACACTCTGTTTGAAAATGGTTTTATGATACTAATACTTTGTATGCTAACTTAAAATAAAACAGAAAATTGAACCGAGGAAGAAAATGATGATCTAATTGCAATAGTAAAAGGAGAAGGATAAAAAGAAAAAGGAGGAGGAGGAAGAGGAAGAGGAGGAAAAAAAAATCCTTTAATAAAAAGGCCTGGATTTGAGTTTAACACCTACTGGCAATCCTGTCCCTCCCCAAAGGCCCTTCCTTAAAATGTTTCCCCCCCCACCCCATTTCTACCTCTTTCACTTTCTTCTTCTTCTTGTTTTGCTCAAGTAGGATATCACTACGTAACCCAAGCTGACTTGAAATTCAGTTGTCTACCCTAGAATCCCTTGTGCTGGGACAAGCCTGGGGCACTGTACTCATTTAGCCTCTTTGCGTTTTTTTAATTGTCATCATCAGTTACTAAATACATTTCAGACAAGCAGCAGCCACTGGCTTGTGGAAGGCAGGATGAGGCTAGTGGATTCTGCACTGGAAGGTTTTCAAGAAGTCCTTCTTGGCAGGGAAGTGGCCCCGTGTACTTGCCACAGAGCCTGGAAATCTGAGTTTAATTTGTGGAACCCACATGGTGAAAGGAAAGAACAAACTCCTATTCTCTCTCTCTCTCTCTCTCTCTCTCTCTCTCTCTCTCTCATACACACACGCACACGCACGCACACAATGTAATAAAAAACAGTCTTTCTAAGAGCAGGCTGAAGTTTATGAAAGATCACACAGGAGCAAGACTGATTGCACTCTTATCACTCCTAAGACTTTTAGAAGGTGCTTCTGTGCTGACCCGGAGGCAGAGGCTGTCCTGGACTGGAGGTTGGTATCTGGGCCTGTTTAGACGCGGGTGACCGCAGAAGGTCCTTGAGGCACGGTTCTGAGCACCTTCGAGACCATGTGTGTAGGGTGCCGGTGTGCAGCACTCCGCTGGTGGGTGTTTGTGCGTGCCGGTCAGTGGGAGGCGCGTGTGGCCACGGGTGGGTGTGTCTGTGTAGCCCCAGCAGGAGGCTGCGGCCAGCCGTTCCCACTTGTGGCTCCCGGGCGCCGCCATCAGGCACATCTCCGGTGGACGCTGCGGGATAGGAGCTGATGACATGAGGGCGCCGTCTCCCGAGTGATGGCAGCGCGCGCGGCCGCTTCGCCGCCTCCGCGGCCCAGCCCGGATCTCCTTACGTCAGGGTAGCTGGGTCCCCCCACAGCGGGAGCCCGCGAGCAGCCGGAGACCGAGCGGAGCGCGCCACGGAGCGCATCGCCAGTGCGGGCGAGTCCCAGCGAGCCCAGCCGAGCCCAGCCGAGCCCAGCGGGGCAGGAGGCAGCGCCGAGCCGCCACCGGACGCCGCGCGGGACCCAGCGCTCCTGGCCGCCACGAGCCGGGACTCGGGAGCGCGGGGCTGGTCCGTCCTGTGCGCCCCTCGCCATGCGCGCCGGGCTCCTGGACTCTCGCGATCTGCCCCAGAGAGGCGGCCACCGGAGCCCGGGCCCGGACACCGCTCACTGAAATAGTTAGGTGACCGGGACAGGGGTCGCCACGTCGGGGGCGCGTCGGGGACCTGCGGAGTTGGCGTCCGAGCACACAGAGCGGGGCCACCCGCGCCGCTCCACCATTACTTCCCCCGGCGGCAAGGAGGAGCTGGTGGCGGTCGCCTCCCGGCTGTGGCAGCGGCGGCGGCGCGCCTGCCTGGCGGCCGTCGGCGTGCTCCTGGCCATGGCGCTGGGGCTCCTGATCGCCGTGCCCTTGCTGCTGCAGGCGGCGCCCCCGGGAGCCGCGCACTACGAGATGCTGGGCACCTGCCGCATGATCTGTGACCCGTACAGCGTCGCTCCCGGAGGGGGACCTGCAGGCGCCAAGGCTCCGCCGCCGGGACCCAGCACCGCTGCCCTGGAAGTTATGCAGGACCTCAGCGCCAACCCTCCACCTCCCTTTATCCAGGGACCCAAGGGAGATCCAGGGCGACCCGGCAAGCCAGGGCCTCGAGGTCCCCCTGGAGAGCCAGGTCCGCCTGGGCCCAGGGGTCCTCCCGGGGAGAAGGGAGACTCGGGGAGGCCTGGGCTGCCTGGGCTGCAGTTGACAACCAGCGCAGCGGGTGGCGTCGGAGTGGTGGGTGGTGGAGCCGGGGGCGGTGGCGACTCGGAGGGCGAAGTAACCAGCGCGCTAAGCGCTGCCTTCAATGGTCCTAAGATCGCCTTCTACGTGGGACTCAAGAGCCCCCACGAAGGCTATGAGGTGCTCAAGTTCGACGACGTGGTCACCAACCTTGGCAATCACTACGACCCCACCACCGGCAAGTTCAGCTGCCAGGTGCGTGGCATCTACTTCTTCACCTACCACATCCTCATGCGTGGGGGCGATGGAACCAGCATGTGGGCGGATCTCTGCAAGAACGGTCAGGTGAGTGACTTTCTCCAACACCCGGCCACCTTGCCAAGGCCAAGGATCTTTACCCAAGCCTGGAACAGGGTGGTGATCCATCCATTTTCCGCCACCAAGTGCCACTGAAGGAAGCCTGGGGATGGAATGTGCCGGTGGGCCATAGATAGCGTTCCCTTTCCCAGTGCCCTAGGGTTGCTTTACGCAAACATAGCGCCCGAGGTTGGAACCCGGGTGCACAGGGCCCCTGCCACCCCATCTGGGCTCCCTCTCTCCAGGAGCCTTGGTCCCCGCCTGCCTGCTTGGCTCCTCAGAAATCCCGTTTTCCTGTAGCTCCGCGATTGCACTTAGGTCACTCCTTGCGCTCCAGCTTCGTTTTTGAACCCGGTTCCCACCCTAGCATACTGGGCCAATGTACCTGTAACCACCCCTCTCCTCCCTTCCCTGACTCTCGGGCTGTGGAGGATAGGAAAGGAGTTGGTGAAAGTTAAAGAAAGCTTGGAGCCAGCCGGGGAGGGAGAGTTGACACTCAAGTCGTAGGCTGAAAGCCGGCCAGAAACCAGCCAGGGAGGCCAGGAGCAGCTTGGGAAGAGGTGCGTGCGCGGGCTCTCCACTCTTATGGTTCGCCCTGCAGGTGCGAGCCAGCGCCATCGCCCAGGACGCGGACCAGAATTACGATTACGCCAGCAACAGCGTGGTACTGCACCTGGATTCGGGCGATGAGGTGTATGTGAAGTTGGATGGCGGGAAGGCTCACGGAGGCAACAACAACAAGTACAGCACGTTCTCGGGCTTTCTGCTGTACCCGGATTAGGGGCATAGAGGGCGCGAGCTGGGGGTGGCTTCAGGCCGCCCCATCCTCACCCGGGGCGCGCACGTGGCTCTTTGGTGAGGGTCACTCTTTGGCTTCATGACACTTCCAGACATCTCCGTTGAAAAAGACATCCCCGCTGCCCTCCCTGTTCCGCCTCAGGCCTCAGTGTGTCTGTGATTGCCCTGCTGCGGGGAGGCTGTGTCCCTGGTCCTGTGCCCAACTCGGGGAGGGAGAGGAGACACTAGCGTGGGGAGCTGAGCACGAACTCCAGCCCTGGAGGGTCAGCTGTGGGGCAGCCAGAGCTCTGGAATGCTGATTGGACCGGACCGGGGGCTCTCCAGGGCCAGAGTTCTCCTGGAGCTCCTCTTTATCCGTGTCCCCAGGCCAAGGGCTCCAGGCCCCACCCGGAAGATAAGACCCAGTTGAGCACCGCTTGCTAGGGCCTCCCTTTTTGTGTCCCGCAATACTTGTGCAGATTTTCTGTCTATCAGCCAAAACCCCACTCCCAGCTGAATCTCAGCAAGCAGAAAACTCACCTTGCCATGCACATCAAGCTCCCTCTGAGCTCAGACCCTCTGCCATGCATTAAATTATGTTTTTAGACTATGGGCTCCTGTTCTTTTTGTTAATATGGCCTCTATACTGGACTCCAGACACCTTTCACCCAGAAGACCTGACAGGGGCCCCCTAATCCCATTTCTGGCCTCTCTCCAGCCACCTGGGATGAGCTGAAAGATGTGGGGTAAATCAGAGCAGCATTCCACCCTCAGCCCTGCAGCCCCAAATTAAAAGACGGGGTGAGTTACGGAAAGGCAGGTGAGAGGTCTACAGTTTGGACAACTTTGTTCTCCTGAGCTCCAAGAAGGAGGTCAGAGGGAGGGTCTCTCTGAAAAGTAGGAGATAATTATGAGATGCTTACCTGCAGAGACACTGTAACTTTTGGGGCTCTAAAAGGGAAGAGAAAAAAATCTCCCCGGGAGAAACCACCACTCCCTAGGGGACCCCATTCTTAGACATATATGTCCCTTCATACCCCAGGTAGCTTGGAGACCTCTCAAAGAGTGTATAAACAGACAATTCCTGGGCCATCCAGCCCTCTCTGTTCACCCTGGACATTGTGGGAAGGAGATGATGCTATCCCTTACAAAACCATCATGACTTGGTGGGATCCTTCCACCCAAGGGAAGTGGTGTGGAGTGTTTGTTCTCTCTCTCTCTCTCTCTCTCTCTCTCTCTCTCTCTCTCTCTCTCCTTAAGTGTGTTACGTGTTTGGGCTTTTTTTTTTTTTTAACTTTTTACATTTTGTTTTGAGAATACCCAATTCCAACAGATAGTAAGTTATCTATAAAATAGCTAGTTATGGCCAGGCGTTGTGGCACACGCCTTTAATCCCAGCACTCAGGAGACAGAGGCAGGCAGATCTTTGTGAGATCAAAGCCAGCCTGGTCTACAGAGTGAGTTCCAGGACAGCTGGGGTTACAGGGAACTCCTGTCTCGAAAAGACCCCCCCCCAAAAAAATAGCTAGTTATCTTTTATGTACCGGGCATTTTTATTTATTCTAAAATTAAATTAAAAGTAGTTTTAAGACAATCTTCCTGTGTAAGCTATGCCGACCTGGACCTGGTAATCTTCCGGCCTCAGCTTCCTGAGTGCCGAGGTGACAAGTGTGGGTGTGTGAACACCACAGGTCACCTTAGTAGACTAATTTTGATTGTTTGAAATTAAATGTGCTTGTAGGATGAGGAGATGGCTAAGTGGGTTAAAATGCTGTCACCAAGCCTGAGGGCCTGGGTTCTATCCCTAAGAGCCCAAATAGTGGAAGGAGAAAACAGGTTTCCACACAGTATCCCTTGACCTCCGCATGGGCACATGTACACACACACACACACACACACACTGCACACACACACACAGGACCCCCCCCCACATGAATAAATTTTTTTTTTTTTTTTTGGTCTTTTTGAGACAGGGTCTCCCTGTAGTCCCAGCTATTCTGGAACTTGCTATGTAGACCAGGCTGGCCTTGAACTCATGAACTCATAAAGCTCCACCTGCCTCTGCCTCCCCAGTGCTTGGATTAAAGGCGTGTGCCATCATGCCCTTTGAAAGCTAGACACTTTTTAATTAATTAATTAATTAATTAATTTACATCAGAATACCCTGGAAATGGAGCTAAAGACGGTTCTTAGCTGCCATGTGGGTGCTGGGAATCGAACCCAGGTCCTCTGCAAGAGCAGTCGGTGCTCTTAACAGCTGAGCCATCTCTCCAGCCCACGAATAAATGTTAAAAAGAGAAATGTGTATGGGAGAGACAGAAACAGAAAGAGACCACCCAGAGGCGACACTGGAACCTTGGTATCTAGGTGAAGTTGGACACTCTTAATCCCCAATGTGGAAATAATGGCTGTCTTCATTCAATTCATGTTGCACATGAAAACACACACACACACACAACACACACACACACACACACATGCACATTCATGCCAGTGTGTGAAAACATTCTTGGCTGTGGTCTACCCCCAAATCACACCGTATGGGGGTGTGCTGAAAGCTGCCATTCCCTTTTAGAAGGCAATTATCCCCCCCACCCCCGCCTAGAGTCCAGTGGCTGCCACTTCCTTGTGTGCTCTTATTTTATTTGAATAATGTTTTCTAGTCATTCTCTTGAATATAAGCAATGATTACGCCTGTGTTGAGTCTGAGATTAAAGTGCAAAAGAGAGCTAGAGAAAAAAAATACCAAATTATCATTCCCCAATTCCACACCAAAACAGAACTCCAACTTCCTATGCTATGCTACCCTCCCCCCACTATTGGTGGAGCCCGAGCCCAGCTGAGCCCACCTGGACTGAGGAATAAGACTACAGTTGCATGGGCAAACTGTAGTTTTCTGATGCCTTGCTGATTATATCATCCCGAAATACGATTAAAACGAAACGTCTGCAGCCCAAATGAAGTCTAATTGCTATGGATCCGCAATCCCCATTGGGCCCCTAATCCTTTTTGACTTATTCCTCCCCTTCCTCTGATGAGATGGAGCTTAGACACAAAGCCCTCGGTTTAAATTTCAAAAATTAAAATTGACATGCAGCGGTGGCTTTCCTGAGAGCCTGGAGGAATTTCTAAGGAGGTGCCCAGCCCAGCTTTAGTCTCTGCATTAAGAAGCAATTTGTACTTCTAACCAAACCCCAGTCCCTCCCCTTTGTCAGAAGGGCAGGGGAGATGCCTTGCCCCATCTGACTGTTCACAATAGTTAGACAAATTTGAAGCTGAGATTCCTCCATCTGTATTCGCCCGAAACCTGCCTTCTTGCAATTCTAATGCCAGGGCTGCTGGGAGGCTCTGCCAGAGGTGTCAACTGCTAAGAGGATGATGGATTGATGAGGGAGCAGTGGGGAGGGGAGGCCAGCAGTCTCTGCTTCTACTGGTCTGGTACCAGACAGGTTCCTCGGGGCTGCTCAGGGGCCGAGGTCCCATCCCATCACGTTTGTAGGGACTCTCCGAGAAGGGGGCAGACTTTGACGAGAAACAGTCTCCTCTATGGCCTCTTTTATGGAACCATCAGGCTTGGAGTATTTATGGGATACAATAAACCCTCCCCCCAGACTCTTATCCTTGCAAGTGGAAAGTGTTTCTTTACTCTCCTAACTTCTTTCCTAACTATATTCCTGGGCTGAGAGCAGCACACAGGCATGGGTAACAAACAGGTAAAAGGCCATTTTGTCTGCTTGGGAGCTGGAGAAATTGAGGCTCAGAGAGGGTGAGGACTGGCCCAAGACTCCAGACTTTTCTATAAGAGGTATAGCTTAGAGGCTGGGCATGGTGGCACACCTTTAATATCAGCACTGAGGAGGCAAAGGCCAGTGGATCTCTGAGTTCCATAGAGAGTAGTTTCATACAAATAAAGAGTTGTACCTGGGGCTGGAGCATGGCTCGCTTTGCAAAATGCTTTCTTTTCATGTATGCAAGTGGATCTGAGTTTGATCCTCAGAACCCACATAAAAAAGCTAGGCATGGTGGCACATGCCCATTCCCAGATCAAGGGAGGGTGAGGCCAGAGGATCTCTGCAGCTAGGTGGCCAGCCACTCTACTCTTCTTTTGATGAGTTCTAGGACAGTGAGAAACCTTGTCTCAAAAACACAAGGTGGACAGTGCATGAGGAAAAGTACCTGAAGCTGACTGATGTTTTCCATACACATGAGCACATATGTACATATTTATCTATATACCCAACTACATACACACACAGAATTGTAGCTGGGATTTGACTTAGACTTCAAGGTTATCCTGCAGTATGACTACAGCTAAACTGTGTGCCCACCTCCTAGAATTCCTAGGCCTCTGTGGGGAGGGCAATGGGGACTATACTTCTGGCTCTGTATGTCAGACAAGAAGCCCCACCTGTGCCTCTTTATGCAAGTCACCTTCTCTAAGAATTACCGGATGGAAGCCGGGAGTGGTGGTGCATGCCTTTGGTCCCAGCACTCAGGAGGTAGAGTCAGGCAGATCTCTGTGAGTTCAAGGCCAGCCTGGTCTACATAGCGAGTTCCAGGCCAGCTAGGGCAACAGGAGGACCCTGTCTCAAAAAGACAAAAAAAAAAAAAAAAGAATTACCAGGTGGAGCCTTCCTCTCCCAGGAACTAGACTAAGCATTTTGGCCTTGGGATGGATAATGCTGATGGCCTTGGGGTTAATGTTGATGGGCTAGTGGGACCTTAGGCCGCTAACTCCAAGTGCTCTGCCTGTCACCATATCTTCTCTTCTCTCTTGGTGGTGGTAAGGAGGGAGTGTTCTGCAGGTACCCACCTGGACTTTGCTTGGTGGGAGGGATCCTTCCTCTTCTCAAAGTCAACATCAGTGTGACTGGTCATCTTCAGCATTGCCTGAGTGTGTGAGATCACACCTGGCCAGAAAACCTGGATGCAGTTACAGCTTTTGCTACATCTCTCCTCTGTCTGTGTGAGCAGATGGCTCTTCAGTCTCCAGGCCCCCTTTGCTCCTAGCCCTGATAAATCATACAGGGCCAAACTTCAGAACTGTTCCTTTAAACTTCCCCAATCATGTGGTTTTATTGGTTAAACATTTTTTGCACATTCATATCAACATATATATTTGATGTATGAATAATTTATGTATACCACCATCAGTCTATACTTAAAAATTTTCCATCTTTTGTATTTATATTCATCCAAGGAGCTCATATTCACGTGGGCATCTATGTCCTAGTTGGCTAATCAAGTCTGGAAGCAAGAACAAAAATAAAAGGGTTAATCTGTGAGCTGCCCTTCCCAGTGCCGCCTTCTCCGTGCTAGGCATGTAAGTGTATTCTTTTACGAGTCAAAGATAAACCTGTGCACTTTAGTTCTTGGAACATATACTTTACATCTTGTTTTAGGTATTAATATTAGTACTTGAAATCTTTCTTTTCATTCAGTGAACACTTAAGTTTTATTTATTTAATATACAAAATAGTGTCTCTTATTATGACGTTGTCACAAATAACATGCCATAGTATGTACTTTGTTCAGGGTTTTGCTGTGGAGCCCAGTCTGGCCTCTAACCTGAGATCTCACTTTAGCATTTTCCCTGTGGGGATATAGGCATGTTACTACAGCCAGGGTTTCTTTTGTTGATTATTGTTTGTTCTGAGACAGGGTCTCATATATGGCTGGCTGGCCTTGAACTCACTGTATAGCTGAGGATGATTTTGAACTTTTGACCCTCCTGACTCTACCTCCTGAGTGGGATTACAGGCATTGCCCCCATACAGGGTTTATTCCCCCCCCCCATTCAAAAGAAACAGGCAGGCACACACTTGTAATATTAGCCCTCAGGAGGACTACAACAGGGGATCACAAATTAGAAGCCAGCTAAGTTGTGTAGTATCTCTTGGTTCCTTTCCCATTGCTGTGATAAAAGAGCCTGACAAAAGTGACTCAGGGAAGAAGGTTTATTCTGGCTCACAGTTCAGATTGCAATCTATCCTGCCAGGGAAGTCAAGAAGCAGCTGGTCACAGACAAGAAGCAGAGAGCAACAGACGCCTGCTGGTATTGAGTTTCCTTTTCTGTTTTACAGTCCAAGATCCTCTGGCCAGGGGTGGTCCCACAAAATTAATTAACCTAATCAGGATAAGCCCCATAGGCATGCTCAGAAGCCCATCTCCCAGGTGAATTTAGATCCTGTGAATTGGATCATTAACACTGTCACACATTGTGAGACCTCAAAAACAAAACAAAACAAAACAACAGTAAACATTCCAATACTTCCTTCTTACACTTGATTTTTGGAGACTCTGCAGTTGAGATTGAAGGCAACTCATAGAATTAGGCTGGTGCAAGCACATAGGATCACTCCAGGGACTCCTGAGAGTATTGGGGAAGATATCTGTTCAGTGGGAGTGAACACTCTCTGAGCAATACCTTGCTTTTTCTATTACCCCATATACAAATTTCCTTCAAGGAAGGAGAACTTTCCATACAAGATGTACTTTGTGGAATGTAGGCTTCACAAAGGCAAGCCTCAGGGTCCCTAGAAACCACCATGGAATGCCTTCTGCCCCCCACAATTACAGTGAATGTTCCATAAACATTTGTCAAGGGGATGGATGGATGAACAGAATGATAGATGGATAGATGGGTGAGTGGATGAGGGAATGGATGAATGGATGGATGCATAGATTAGTGAATGGAAGGATGGTTGGGCTGTATGGATGGATAGCTAGATGGATGAGGGTATCCAGAAGGATCCAGAAGATTTCTATACAAATGTGTGATTTTTCATATTCATTTATTTGAGACAGGGTCCCACACAGACAAGGCTGCTCTTTAACTCACCATGTAGCTGAGGATGACCTTGAACTCCTGCTTGTCCTGCCTCTACCTCCTGAGTGCTGAGATTACAGACATGGGCCTGTATACCCAGTTTATGAGGTACTGAGGATAGAACCTAGGGCCGTGTCCATGCGAGGCAAAAGCTCTACCAACTGAGCTACACCCCAAACCCTTTATTTTTTATATTAATTAACTTTGAGGCAAGGTTTCATGTGGTCCAGGGTGGCCTTCAATTTGCTCTGTAGAGGAGGATGACCTTGAATTTCTGATCCTCTAGCTTCCACCTCCCGAGTTCTATGATCACAAGTGTGAACCACTACAAAAGTCAATTATTTTTTATTTGGGGAATAGTATCTTGTTACATAGTCTGGGCCTGGAACTCATGACTCTCTTGCCTCAACCTCCTGAGTGCCAGGCTTTCGAGGTTTGTCCCACCATGCCTGATTCAGGAGTGTGATTTTACATTAGTATCAAAGAGGGGCTGAACCATCGTTCTGAAAAGATGGGTCCTCACCCCCAGCCCCAAATTTATAAGGTTGGGTGAGTTGGGGGTACTTTATGCAAAGAACCTTTATTACAAGCCGTGAGGCCTTGACTGTGCTCCAGGAATTGCCAGAACCTTCCAGTCCACACAAAAACATAGTCATTGTCACACTGAGCCCCCCAGGCTGGCAAGCTCCCTCCTCCAGGGCAGCCCTCTCTCTGTAAGCTGGGGCTCCTTATATGACTGCTTCCTTTCCAGTGGGTCCCTTGCAAGGTATTTTTGCTGTCACAATGCTTTTATTTTCTCCAAATGGAAAACATCTTTTGAAAACCATTGACATAATGTGCACTTAGAAAAGATGTAAACCATATAGAGAGTTAGAAGACGAAAAAAAGAACTCCCCCCTTCTGTGATTTCCTTCCCCAGAGATAATTTTGGTAATAACATAGTGGTTTGCATTCTTCTAGAACTTTCCAATCACATCAGTGTGGATTTGTGTACACAGAAGGTACAGAACCTGGCTGTTGCTTTGCGCCCACTCTTCTCCCATGAGGAGCAGCTAGAAAAACTCCATTTAATTTTAATTCTGTGTGTGCATGTTCATGTGTGTGTGTGTTCATGTGTGTGCATGTTCATGTGTGTGCATGTGTCTGGAGGCACATTACACAGAGGCCAGAAGTCAATGTGGGTATCTTCCTCAGTTACTTTCCACTTTATTGTTTTTCAGAGTGTGCGTGTGTGTGTGTGTGTGTGTGTGTGTGTGTGTGTATTGGGGAGGGTAAGTCTATGTATGGATGTGTGCATGTGTATATTTGCTTGTATGTTCATGTGTTTGTGTGGAGGCAGGCATGTGCTGTGGCTCACATGTAGAGCTCAAAGAACAATTTCATGTCAGTCCCTGACTGACTTTCACTTTGAGACAGGGTCTGTGCTTTGCACTGTGCACGTCAGGCTGGCCAGCCCATAGGTTCCAGGGATTCTTATGTTTCTACCTGTCACTGCTACTCATTGAGTTATTTTCCTGGACCTCCACCTTATTTTTTGAGGCAGGGTCTCTCACTGAACTTTGGGCTTGCTGATTTGGCTAGGCTGTCTGGCCACAGAACTCCAGGAATCTGTCTCTAAACTTCCCAGCACTGGGATTACAGTACACATGCCTGGCTTTTTTCCTTGGACATTGGGACCTCCAAGGCAAAAGACTTTGCCTTAATAAATAAAGTGGAGAACAATCAAGGAAAACACCTAGCATCAATTTTGGGCTTCCACGCCCATGTGCACACATCTGCATGTGCACCAGCATACACATGTGTCCACACAAATGCAAACATGCACACACAAATATACATGCATTTTCAAAAGTCTCAACTCTGCCCATCAGTTGGACTGAGAGTCTTCAGGTTTGCTTAGCAAGCACTTTACTGACAGAGTATTTCCTCAGCCCATAAGTGGCTGCAACAAGTCTTGTTGGCATGTGGTGCAGATCCCCATTTCATTCCTCAGAGGAACATGGATTGGCTACTCTATTCAAGAAGGCCTTTCTCACTTAAAACTTTGCATCAACCTCTAGGTGAGCTACTTTCAATACTTCCTAGTCTAGGGATGAACAGCCTCTCCGGTAGGGCTCTACGGATAGGGTGTGCCTTGCTGTGAGAGGATTCTGCCTTATTTCCAATGTAGTAACAAGAACTTTATCAAGTGGATAGATTATCCAGCACTCATGCTCTCTGCTCTCGACCTCCTACACATCCTCGACACAGTAACTTCTCCTTTTGGACTGAGGGAACTAAGTAAAGGTTGTGATTAGCCCCAGCTGGGTGTGGTCACTCCTATTAGCATGGGCACAGGCAAACTGCTGGCTGGGTGTGAGGATGGAGAGACTTTATTCTCTGTGCAAATGGACTTCAATAAAGTTTGGTCAGGCCATGGTCTCTCAGGGATGTGGGAGCCTTGTATATCTTAAGATTACCAAGGAAGAGTATTACTCTTGATCCTAATCTGGAGCAACTGATGTTTTTAAATGCATGTGCGTGTGTGTGTGTATGCATGTTTGCATTTGTGTGGGCACACACATGTGCAGGTGTACATGCAGTTGTGTGCATCAGGGTGTGGAGGCCCTAAATTAATATTGGGTATCTTCCTTGATTGCCCCCCCCACTTTATTTATTAAGGCAAAGTCTTTTGCTTGAACCCAGAACCAAACTCAACCCTGTCTCAGTATCCTCAGCCTCACTATTGCTGAGATTACAGGTTATACGACAACATCGAATAGAGCTATTTCTTTCTCTGTGTGTGTGTGTGTGTGTGTGTGTGTGTGTCTGTCTGTCTGTCTGTCTGTCTGTCTAATGTATGGAAGTGCCTGCCTATGTGTGGTGGCAGGGGATAATGTTGGCTATTGTTCGTCAGGTACCCCCTACATGGTTTTTTGGAGATTGGGTTCTCACTGGCCTGGAACTCCCTGATTAGGTTAGGCTGGCTGGCCAGCAAGCCTCAGGGGTCCTGTTTCTGCTTCCTCAATGTTGGGACTTACAAGCATGTATCACCATACCCAGCTTTTAAAAATGTGGATTCCTGGTGTGTGTGCCTGTCCACATGGGACTTTGTGTGGTTCCGGGTGGAGGTGATGTTTGGAAGTCCACCGTTTCATGGACTTGAAGCAGGCAGAACTCAGCTTCCACAAGCTCCCTGGCTGTGAGCAGAGGTCAGCTCTAGCCTGGCTCCCCAGCTTCCCTGTCACCAGGCCTGAGGTCTGAGGAATGGCCCCTTCTCTCTCTTCCTTCTTGTCCTCCATTCCCTACATCCAGGGCGGACACTGATGCACCTTCCTCTGCTCTCTGTGCTTTATCTGGGGCTGAGGGCTGAGAGGGAGGGCAGGATGCTCTGCACTGATGACGGTAGCTCCAGGCCAGCTAAGGGGCCCGGCACAAGCACCAGGGGTTCCGGGACATGCAGGGCTTCTGATGTTCCCGCAGCAAACCCAACAGCGACAGCAGCAGAGGGCCCTGAAATAGCCTGGCCCTTTGAAAGTAACCAGATCAGAAGGTAGAGAAGAGCCAAGAGGGAAAACAGTTGAAGCATTTTCATTTTTACTGAGCCAATCCCTTTATCTACATTAACTAGCTTAATCTGAAGGAGGAAACTAAGACTCAGCAAGTAAAATTTGGTGAGAAGGTTGAAACAGAAGCACTGAGAGGGCTGGTGATTTGTCTAAGGTCACACAGCAAAAAAGCACCCAGAGACTGAAGCCCAGGCCTGCCTGACTTCAAATGCCCTGCTCCTTGGCATTTAATTCACAATATCTCCCACTAGCACAGTGCTCATCTGAAGCTTCTCACCAATCTCTCTGAGCCACACTTCACCTTTCTTTTAAAATTCTTATTTATTGCTGGGCGTGGTGGCACACGCCTTTAATCCTAGCACTTGGGAGGCAGAAGCAGGTGGATCTTTGTGAGTTCAAGGCCAGCCTGGTCTACAGAGTGAGTTCCAGGACAGCTGGGGCTACAGGGAGACCCTGTCTTGAAAAGACCCAAAAAAATCTTATTTATTTATTATTAATGTGTGTGGGGACATGTGCCACAGGACACTTGTGGAGGCCAGAGGACAACTCTATGGGGTCAGTTCTTTCTTTTCGCCTTCCTGTGGGTTCTGGGGACAGAAGATTACTAGGCATGCGCTGCTGCAGCAAGCATCTTTATCTGGTGAGCCATCTTACTGGCCAGAGTTTCCTTTTCTATGAAATCCCACCTACTGTGTGCTTCTCTCATGGAGTGTCAGTGAGCTGGGATGTCATGTTCAATAACTCTTGGTTGTCATCAGCATTCAAACATTTATTTTGAAAATGAGTCACTTTTGGAGGCTGGAGATATGGTGTAGTAGGTAAAGGCTTGCCTTGCACAGATGAGGACCTGAATTCAATTCACTGAATCCAATTAAAAATGTTAGGCATGGTAGTGTGCTTATAATTCCAGTGCTGGGGAGGCGGGGACAGGTAGATTCCCTAGAGCTCACTCGCCAACTAACCTAGATTAATTAGTAAGTTCCAGGCCAATGAGAGACTCTGCCTCAAAGAAAAGGTGACTAGTCCCTGAGGAATGATTATTCCTAGGTTGTCCTCTGTTTTCCACACATGCAAATGACACCTATGTGCACACACACACACACACACACACACATTTATCACAGTGCACACCTGACAGCTTTACTGAGCAGTTCACATTCAGTGAAGCCAACTATGACCTTTGAGCTTGGATTCAAACCCAGTATGATACTTGAACAAATGGCTGAACTTACAGAGCCTCACTTTCTTCCATCTGTAAATTAGAGCTCATGTCCTTATTGTGTGGGTTTCTAAGAGGATTCATGGGCTGTCATAACATAGTAGGAGGCACAGAATAGGCATTTGAAGCCTGAGATGGTGAATGTTGTTGTTGAAACCACTGCAACATATCACTTCTCTGTTGAGCCAAAACATTACAGGTCTCATCAAACTAAAGCCACTGGAGTGAGACAGGGCTAGGTTTGAATGGCAGAAGCATGCCCATGTGTTAGGAACCCCCAAGAACATTTCCAGACATGTCTGCAATCCTTTCAGTAGCCCTGTGAGATAGAGACAAGTACGCTGGTTAGCTTTAACTGTCAACTTGACAACTTAGAACCACCTGGGAAAAGAGTCTCAGTGAGGGACTGTCTACATTGGCTTGGCCTGTGGGCACTGTCTTAATTAACTGATGTGGGAAGACCCAGCCCGGTGTGGGCAGCACTATTTCCTAGGCAGGGTCCCAAACTGTGTGAGTGGAGCAATCAAGCAGAGCACAAGCCAGTGAGAATGGATGCACTACTTCTCACTGCTCTTGACTGGATATGATGTGATTCCTGCCCTGACTTCCCCTTAGTGATGGGCTGTAACCTGGAACTGTAAGCTGAAAATAACCCTCTCTCCTCTAAATTGCTTTTTGGTCAGGGTATTTTATTACAGCGACAGAAATGAACGAATTACAAGTTTGTTGCTGTGGTAGAACACCCCATCCAAGAAAGCAACTTAGAGGAGAGCAAAGGTTTATTTTGACTCCCATTTCCAGAGGAGATATAGTCCATCATGGTGGGAATGATGGGGCTGCAGGAGTGTGAGCCTGGAGAGAGAGAGAGAGAGAGAGAGAGAGAGAGAGAGAGAGAGAGAGAGAGAGAGAACCAGGGACCAGACTATAAATGCTCACAACCCACCCCAGTGATATCCTTCCTCCAGCAAGGCTTCACCTCCTAAAGAAAGATTCAACAACTTCCCAACTTCCCAAGCAGCACCAGCTGGAGACCAAGTGTTGGAACACATGAGCATATGTGAGACATTTCCTATTCAAACCGGAGTGTACCCATTTCACAGATGCAGAAGTTGCCAGTAGGTTGTTAGGTATATACAAGCCAGAATTCAACCTGGTGCAGTGCCCTTCCCGCCACTCATGCTTTGGCTTCCAGAGAGGATCAGGGTGGTGGTTAGCATCACCTCTGTAGGTGGAAATCTGAGGTGTGTGAGCAACTCAAGATCAGAGTACAGATCCTAGTGCAGGTCCCAGGTGACTCCCAGGCTAATAGGCTCCTGCATAATTGGGCCTGGAGCCAGTAACAGTCTGGGGCTGTGCTGCATGAATATGTAAGCTTCCATTGACTGCCCAGCTCCATTACAGTCTGCCTTCAGATTGATACACACAGCCCAGTGCCTGGGGCCTCTCATCATGCATAGTAAGGATGCTTGCTAATCCCACTAAAGCTCCCAAGACTAGAGGTTGGGAGGGTCAGCATGGTCCATTCAAGCAGGCACATTGAGGGCACGCAGTCCAAGCTAAGCCTTCTTTAAGACCTGCCCCCTGTGTGGGATTGATATGGACTTTGTAAGGCATTGGAAGGTTCACTCTTCTCCTTCCAGCTCCAAAATGCACACCTGGGCACCCCAGACCCTGCTCAAGGGCACAAACTGCATAGAGGTCATAGAGGTGCAGGCCCTGAGCTTCTGGAGTTTGGAAAGCCAGCGTGTCCAGCATAGGCTGCATTCAAAAGGTGCTTCCTGGACTGGAATGTAGCTCAGTTGGTGGAGTATTGCCAGGTATATATGGAACCCTGGATTCAATCTTGCGCACTTCATAAACTGGGCATGGTGATGCATGCCCTGCAGTCCCAGCATTTAGGTGGTAGAGTAAAGAGGATCAGAAGTTCAAGATTCTCCTGGGCTATGTGAGACCTTATCTCAATAAAACCTACCAAACCCCCAAATCCAAAAGCTCAAATGCCTTGTTTGCTATGTGTCCACCATCTACCATGTACCTTGAATTTTTCCTTTTAAGATATTCATTCATTCATTCATTCATTCATTCATTCATTCATTCATTTATGTTTGTGTAAGGGTCTGCAAGAGTGTATGCACACATGTTCAGGTGCCTGTGCCTGCACATACTTGCAGAAGCCGGGAGGGGGCGCCAGATGTCATTGTCTCTGTCTATTAGTCTCTGTCAATTCCTTTAAGGCAGGGTCTCTCTATAACTGTGGGTCTTCTTGCCTAGGCTGGAACCCAGCAAACCTCAGCGATCTCTGACCTCTCAGAGCTGGGGATACAGGCATTTGCAGTGATGTCCGGCTTGTTAGAATTTCAGTTCTTATGACTGTGGGAACAAGTCTTCTTAAATATTTAGCCATCTCTCCAGCCCCCAGCACCAAGTTTTAAGGGGAGTGGAAAAGGAGAAGTAGGGTGCTAAGAATGTTATCAGGAGGGGCTAGAGAGGTGGCCCAGTGGGGAACGTGTTTTGTGCAAGTATGAAGACCTGAGTTCAGACCCTCCTCAGCCACAAAAAAGCACTGCCTGGCAGTACTTGTCTATAATCACACACTGTGTTTTAGACCTACAGTAAGATCCCTGGAGCTCATCGGCCAACATAACCCAATTGGTGAGCTCCAGATTCAATGAGAGACCCTGTCTAAAAAGAGAAGGTAGATAGCACTAGAGAAAGACATCGTGTGGTTAGTTCTGACCTCCACGCACACAGGTATGCACGTGCATGCACGCACATCATAAAGGAACAGAATGCCTGACTATGTCAATACTTGTTTTACATTGAAACAGGATTTTGTATATTCCAGGCTGGCTTCAAACTTCTCATATATCCCGGGATTTCCTTGAGGTCCTGCCTCCACTTTCTGCGTGCCGGGACTCCAGGTGTGTACCACCACACAGTTTGTCTGGAGTGATTCCTGTTCTAACAGCTGTGGTTACAGAGTACATGCCCAGTCATGTACAGTCAGCAGTCCACTTTTTCCTGCTTGTTTCATAGACATAGTTATTTTCCTCCTTTTTGTCCCCAGTGGAGGGTCTGGAGCTCAGGCTCTTGGGCATGCTGGGTAAGCACTCTACCACTGAACTATGCCCTGAGTTGTTTCACAGAGTTAAAATATGAAGACCAGAGAGGTCAGTGGCTTGCTCAAAGGCACACAGCTCTGGCGGATAGAGGTGGAATGGGACTTAGGTCCCCCTCCTTCAGACACCACATAGCACACCAGAAAACTGCTCTCTTTACCCTTTTCACCATTTAAACAATGAGAACTGTGATATCTATCTCATTTAATTCTCTTAACTACTCAAGAACAAGGCAAGGATTTTCTCTGGTTAGGAACAAACACTCATAGGCTCAGAGAGGTTAAGAACCTGCCAAGTTCTCACAGACAAGCTGAGCCTGACCTGGGTAATTTGCTTACCATAGGTATGTTTGGGTGCAGGGATAGGTAGGCACTGACATCTGCCCCTCCCGTCCTGGTGACACTGGCAGGCTCCTCCACCCACTCTGCACCCAACACCTCCCATCACTGCAGGGCTCCATAGAAGCCAGCACCATCACCCTCTGCGGAAACCTGCTAGGGGGACAAAGAAGGCATTCGGGGCTGTTATTTATTTATTTCTCAATAAAGAAACTTCATGAATAGACGGATATTTATTCACCTAATTCACTTTTGCAAATGCAGTGTCCTTCAAAGGAAGATTTGTTTGCGGAGCCAGGGCTGAGGCAGGAGGTTAAAAATAGCTCCCAGCAGAACCGTATTTCTCAGTAAATCAGTGTTGATAATTTAATAATAAAATTAGTCTTACATCAGGTACCAGATAACAGCTCCTCTGACATGCAAATCAAATTCTGCTCCCCAAGCAAAGGTGGGCAATTTGGGGTCTTCAGGGCACTAAATTTAGAGTCTTTCTTGTAGGTCAATAGGAAGATCTCTAAACCCCTGCTACTCTAATGTGCTCATTTGTAATATTTAAGTTCCACATGGGCTGGCTGGACTCTGAGTTCAGAGCTGCAGATTCGACTTGGAGAGGAGATACCTCCACCTGTCCAAGCGCCTTTCCTTTCCTTCCAGTGAGTCCCACGGTAATTTCTGGGAGGGACAGATGCATTATGGCAGAAGACTGTTACAGTAGGAAGAGGCTGAGACAAGAACACACACGATCCAGAGGTGCAGCCAGTATCACCTCTAAGGAAAAAGCACACTGTGCAGGGAGGTTTGCCACTGCAAGTGCCAGCTATATGGGGTTGGCAGGACTAAGAGGAGTCCTCCAAGCAGTCAAATAGGAATCGGGAGCACTGGAGAAGGAGAGGGAATGATACATAGAAAGATGTGTGGGCTTAAGAATGAGTAGTGGGTAGAAAGATTATAATGGACTCTTTTTGTGTGTGTGCAAATGTATGTTCAGGCGTTAGGCACAGGTGTGTGTGTGTGTGTGTGTGTGTGGTGTGTTGGCCAGAAGGCAACTTTGACCGCCTTCCTCAGGCACTCTCTTTTTTTTGGCATGATGTGTGTATGTGTGGGTGTATGTGTGTGCATACATGTGCTCAGGGGCACATGTCCATGTGCACATACAGAGGACAGAGGAATCCTTGGGGACTGTCCCCTGGCAGGTTTTATTGGACAATAATGGTGACCCTGAGGAACCCTGTGGCACTGGGAGACACCGGGTGTGGAGTGGGTGAGATGTGCCCACTGACTCCACCTGGGGACCCAGGAGTCTGGGCCTGGAGCCATGTGGCAGTGTCCAAATGACTCTGTCCCCATGTATGAGGTCTGTACTGAGCCTGAGGCTACATGGGCAGCCAGCAAGCCCCACGGATCCTCCTGTCTCCGCCCGCTATAGTACTCACACAGCCATGCCTGGCTTTTTATTTGGGTGCTTGGGGTTCGGACCCAGGACTCTGCCTGTGCACGGTGCTCTTACCATATCCCTTGCTCTCCACCTTGTTTTTTTGAGTCAGGGTCTCTATTGATTTTACCTGGAACTCACCAATTCAGAAGGCTGGCTGGCCAAGAGCCTCAGGGATCCACCTGTCTCTGCCTCTCTAGATTTGGGAGTAAACACCAGGGCACATTTAAAGTGGGTTCTGGGGATCGAACTCGTGTCCTCATTGTCTGCCTCCAAGCACTCAACTAACTAAACCATCTTCTCAGCACTATAATTGCTTCTTTGTAGTTAAAGACAAGCAAGAGGGAGGATGGAAAAGCTGCAGGACCACACAGCCTTGTGTGCCTCGGACAACTGAGAGGGCTGTCTGAGGGCATAAGCAGCCAGTGGGATGGCTCAGTGGGTAAAGGGACTTCTCTTTAAGTCTGACAATCTATTTGATCACTGGGACCCACATGGTGGAAGGAGAAAACCAATTCCTGCAAGTTGTCCTCTGACCTTCACATGTGCAGGCTCACACATACATGTGCACATAAACACAAACTAATTTAACACTTTATTTTTTATTTATGTGTATGAGTGTTTTGCCTGCATGCATGTAAGTACATCTGCCCGATCCTCTGGCAGGTGAGATGGAGGAGAGAGTCAGGCCAGCCTGTCTCTCCTCTGGGGCTGAGCGGGATGGCTAGTGTTGATGACCCAAAAAGAACCACATGGGGGTCAGAAATCTCATCAAAGCAAGGACTCACTTTATTGCATCAGGCAGCCGCTTATATTTGCTTGGCGGGAGGGGTGGAGAAAAGAAGGTGGGAGAGGAGATATGTAGAGTGGGGAGATAGCTTTGGGCCAATAGTAATTCGCCACATCAGTTGTATCCGGGTAGAGTCACTTTTCGGTAGGGCTATGCTGAGTCACTCCTATGTAGAAGTGACTGGCCAAAGACAGGTTGTCAAACTCCAGTCAGGCTCAGGGGATTACAGTAGGCCGCATTCTCTTCCACACCATGAGTATGGAGGGCCCACAAGTAGAGCATGAGTATGGAGGGCCCACAAGTCCCAACATACATCCATTCATGCAATGCTGGTGGAGGTCAGAAGAGAGTGTTGGGTTCCCTGGTATTGGAGTTACAGATGGTTGTTAGCTGCCACGTGGGTGCTGGGAACTGAATCTGGGTCCTCTGCAAGAGCAGTTAGTGCTCTTAAGCATTGAGCCATGGTACCAGCCCCACAAAATAAAATTTGAAAATAATAAAAAATATTTTTAAAAGAGATTGGAGTCTCATGTCCATGGTGAAAGGTCTTTCAAGGTACAGTGTGAGAGATGGGATAAAGAGGGCAGAATGGTTCCCTTGGCATCTGAGGAATGGGCAGCCATTCCCTGTGGGGCAAACAGGCATCTCTGTGATTGACATAGGGTGTAGATGCTGAGGAGCAATTGGAAACTGAAGACTTTTGAGGGAGAACAGAGGAGGACTGGCCACTCTAGGAAGAGCTAGAAGTGGCCCCCAACTGACCCTGTGCATGGGACTCTCAGGCTCACCTCACTGGCTTTCTCTGTTGTGTGATGACCACATTTTACAGGCCTGTCCCACAGGAGCCACCTTAGGTGGAACCATGCTGCCAGCCTCCGATACTGGCAGGGAAGACAGTATAATGTCCACTACATAGATGAGGAAACTGGCTGGGCATGATGGCACACACCTGTAATCCCAGCACTAGGGAGGCAGAACCAGGCAGATCTCTGTGAGTTCAAGGCCATCCTGGTGTACATAGTGAGTTCTAGGACAGCTGGGGTTACAGGGAGACCTTGTCTCAAAAAAGACCCCCCCCCAAAAGATGAGGAAACTTAGGTAGGCTAGGGATGTGGCTCAGCTGGTAGTGTTTGCCTGGCGTGGACAAAGCCTTGTGTTCAACTTCCAGTACTGCATGAACTGAATGTGGCAGTGCATATCTGTAATCCCACCACTTGAGAGTTGGAGGCAGGGGGATCAGAAGCTCAAATTCATCTTTGCTACATGGCAAGTTCAAGTCCAGCATGAGATACATGAGACCCTGTGGAAAGCAAGGAAGCACACTTAAGTCAGAGGGTGAAATGACCTAACCAAAGTCACTTGGCTAGAAGGGTTCACAACTGGGACTCTAGATCAAGTGTTCTTGCTTTCTAGTCCTTTGGGAACCTAGATCTCACTTTAGTGAATTAGTACTTGTCAGCTTGCAGACACTGTGATGAAATACCTGGACTAAACAGCTTAAAAGAAGGAAAGGTTTATTTTATCTCATGGTTTCTGAAGTTTCAGTCTTTGGATGTCCCTGTTAGTTTTGTGTCTCTGGCCAGGCAGATCATAGCATGGTAGTGGGAGGCATGTGACAGGGGAGGCTGCTCAGCTCCTGGAGGCCAGCTAGCGGGGGGGGAGGGGCAAATGTCCCCAATGACCTAGCTTCCTCCAGGAAGGGCACATGTCATCAGGGTTCTATGACTTCATACCACCAAGCTTAGGACAAGTGGCCTTGGAGGACATTTAAGATCCACACCCTACAAGAGTGGTACTTGCAGTGACTCCTGTTTTATATCTGAGGTTGAAGCTGGCTTGCTCCTGATCACACAGCCCAGGCTTCTTTTTTAAAAAGTTATTTAAGATTTGTTTTATGCACATGTGTCTCTGTGTGTTTGTCTATGAATGAGCATGCAAGGACCCTCAGAGGCCAGAAGAGGGCATCATCAGTCTGGAGTTACAGGCAGTTGTGAGCTACATGACATGGGTGCTGGGAACCAAACTCGGGTCCTCTGAAAGAGCAGCAAGCTGTTCTTAACTGCTGAGCCATCCCTGCAGGCCAGTCCAGAGCTTCCTAAACTTCCTCCACTCAGCAGCCCTTTTCACCTATGAAAATTTTATAGCACTCCAGATATATAGGTATATAAAATATGTATACAAACCAAACATTTACCAATACTAAGTCATAAAGAGATTTATTTTAAAACAATTCTTCAGTATACATATAATTTTGCCATTTATTAAAGATGAAAGCAAATTTGCATACTAATGAGATGGATGTGCTTGTGTATTTTTACATAAAGAATTAAACCTTGGCTGAATATTTGATACTGCAGGACACAGGGCACCTTCAACATTTTTGGAATTGATCGATATTTTGATTTTATAATCAACACTGCTGAGAGTGTTGTTTTGCATACATACCTAGTACAAAATGGCAGAAGTGTGCTCAGGGCCATTTCTGGAATTGTTGGAAACTCTGTTCTAATCCTAAGCCAAAACTCGTTGAACAAATGTTTTGATCAAACTCACAGAACAAATGATTTTTATGAAGCTCAAGTCAGCAACTCAAATAACAATTAAAAAAAATGACATTTTCATTTATTTGTGTGCATGTGTATGTAAATGGGTGGGCGGAGGGGTACACACAGGCCACAGACAGGTGTGAGGAGGTCAGAGAACATCCTTGGAAAGTTGGTTCTCTCCTTCTACCATGTGGATCCAGAGGATTGAACTTGGGTCTTCGGGCTTGCTGGCTGGAGCCTTTGGCAGCCTTCAAATACCATTTTAACACCAGGCATGCAAACATGATATAAATCAAAGATGGCTCTTAACCTCCCTGTCCTTGAGAGCCACAGAGCATGGGTGAAGGAGCCATTCCCAACAGACAAATCTGCAGCCCACCGATGCCAGTTAAGGTGGTGAGCTGATGGGGACTTTCTTTTTTTTTTTTTGGCTTTTCGAGACAGGGTCTCCCTGTAGCCCCAGAACTCACCTTGTAGACCAGGCTGGCCTTGAACTCACAAAGATCCGCCTGTCTCTGCCTCCCAAGTGCTAGAATTAAAGGCGTGCGCCACCATGCCCGGCGATGGGGACTTTCTTAAACTGTGATAAAAGTGGTGGAGCACACCTTTAATCCTAGCACTTGGGAGGCAGAGGCAGGCGGATCTTTGTGAGTTCAAGGCCAGCCTGGTCTACAGAGTGAGTTCCAGGACAGCTGGGGCTACAGGGAGACGAGACCCTGTCTCGAAAAGACCAAAAAAAAAAAAAAGGCTTTTAAGGAAAATGCAGAGTGGCTAGAGGAGAGTTAAAGAGAGCATAGGAAGGTAAGGGATTGTCCGCTCCATCCGTGCCCGAAAGATGAGCCTGCCTCATTGACACACTCTCGCAGACATTGAGGTGACACAGTATGGGGAGGCAGTTTCTGCTACTCACTGTCCCTCCCACCTTGTTAGAGACTTCTGTTCCCAGCCTCCTACCTAGCTCAGCTCATCTCTTGTCTCCCACCTGGTGTCTACACACTCAGGATATGTGCTGGAATGGTGAGATGGCTCAGCAAGAGAGTGCTTACTGTGCAAGTCTGAGGACCTGAGTTCATCCCCAGCACCCACATAAAAGCCGGGCATGGCTGGACCTGCCTGTAATCTCAGTGTCAGAAGATGGAGACAGGTGGATCTCAGTCAGCCTAGCCAGAACAGAGAGCTTTGGGTTGATGAGAGAGCCTGTCTCAAGGAAATAAGGAAGAGAGTGACAAAGGAGGAGAGGACAGCTGATGTCTGTGTGATACACCTGCACACACATGCAGAACCCCCCAGACCTACCTGAATACTCCCACCTCAATTGATGGCATATATATATGTGCTTTTAAATAATATCTATCTATCTATCTATCTATCTATCTATCTATCTATCTATCTATCTATCTGTGTGTGTGTGTGTGTGTGTGTGTGTTTGTTAATAAGCAGCAGTCATAACCTAGGGTCACCACAGTTCCTCCCCCCAGAGCCCTTGTCCTAGTGCTGTGGTAGCCAAAGAGTCAACCACCAGCACTTTAAAAAAATACTTAGTTGTGTGTGTGTGTGTGTGTGTGTGTGTGCATGTTTGTTAATAAGCAGCAGTCATAACCTAGGGTTACCACAGTTCCTCTCTCCAGAGCCCTTGTCCTAGTGCTGTGGTAGCCAAAGAGTCAACCACTAGCACTTTAAAAAAATACTTAGTTGTGTGTGTGTGTGTGTGTGTGTGTGTGTGTGTGTTGCACATGAGTCCAGGTGTCTACAGAGGCCTGAAGAGGACACTGGATCCTCTGGAGCTGGAGTTATCGAGAATTGTGAGCCACATTATATAGGTGCTGGGAGGTGAATTTGAGTTCTCTAGAAGAGCAGCGAGTGATTAAGCCATCTCTCAAACCCAAGCACTGGCACTCTTAGGGTCCAGCTCTGGGTCTTTCATTGGTCAGTGTCAATGACCTAGGTTCTTAGTATGCTGGTCATCCTCTCCTAATCTTCCCAGCACTTCACAATCCATCTCCCACTTCAGCCACACATGTGGGTGGCAGCAAGATATCCATGGAATTGTCACAGACCGCTGCTGTCTATGGCAGACCCATGTCCTGCATCTGCTCTGGGGTTCCATGGTGCAGGCTCTGTGTCTATCCACTCACTGTGGAACACCAGCCTGGTGCTCGACTCCACATTCATGCCCCAAACATGACTCACTGTGGTTGTTGAACAATATCCTTAAATGTCCATATCTGAATTCCTGGAACTTCAGAACCCATGAGTGGTACTTTCTATGGAAAAGGGACTTTGCAGCTATGACTAAGTTAAAGATGTGGAGACAGGTAGAGAAGCCTGGATTAGTCAGCGGATCCAAGGTCATTGCAAGTGTCCCTATAAATGGAGCAGAGGGAAAAGTCCCACTTTAGGGTGAGCCATGATGTCCAATGCGCTCCATTCTGTAGACCCATCACATACAGCTCTTCTTCCATATCTGGATAGCAATTTTTCTTTACCAGGTCTCCTGTTTCTCTCTCATTCAAATGTCTGCAGTAGCTCTCACTTTCTTTTTCCTCTGCTTCCCTCTCTCCTTCTTATCTGATACTGCACACTTCCCTCACAATTTGCAGCTGCCAACATCTGCTTCCAAGGCCCCTATCACTCACCTTGTAAAAGAGTATCTCCAAGCCCATGTTCTAGTTTGATTTCTGTTGCTGGGCTAGAACACTCTGACCAAAATCAGCTTGGAGGAGAAAGGGTTTATTTGGCTTATACTTATTTCTAGGTACAATCTGTTATCGAGGGAAGTTAGGGCAGGTGCTCAAGGCAGGAGCCTGAAGTACAAGCCATGGAGGAATGTTGCATCCAGCTCCCTCAGACTCAGGCTTAGCTAGCTATCTTATATAAAGGACTCCTTGCCTAGGGATGGTGCCACCCACAGTGGGCTGAGCCTTCTTGCACCAGTTACTAATCAAGACAATCCCCCACAGACACACTCACAAGCCAATCTGATCAGTGCAATCTTTCAAATTGAAACTCCCTTCTAGGGTGAGTCTAGGCTCTGTCAAGTTGACAGTTAAAGCTAACTAGGACACCCTGCCTTAAGGGAAGCCCCCTGTTCCCAGGCTGTCTCATCCCAGCCCAGGCTCCACCTCAAATCATGCTGGCTTTTACTACCTCTCTAGGATGGGATTCTGGGCTTTATGGCTTGCAGGTTTTACTACCCTGGGTGTGGCTTTTGGACTTAGCAAACAGCATTGACTCATACCTGGGCACAGAGAGCAGAAGGGGAGGCTGTTCCCTAGCTGAGAAGCAGAAGGGGTTGTAGTAAAGGGGTAGGGAGGATGCAGGAAACCAGAGAGGAATTCTGAGAGGTGGAGTAGGTCTGTGTGGGAGAAGGTAGAAGTCCTCTGTAACAGTTATTGTTCTGAGAGGTGGAGTAGGTCTGTATGGGAGAAGGTAGAAGTCCTCTGTAACAGTATTAATTTTGGCTCACAGTTTGGGAGGCTGCAGTCTGTTACCATGGGGCAGGCTTGCCGGTGGAAGTGGCTCATGGCCGGGCAGTGGAAACATAAAGTTTCTTGCTCATACGTGGTCAGATAATAAAGTAGAGAGTGGACCAGAAGCAGGGCTAGGCTAGTCCTCCTCAAGGCTCTTTCATCCCTGGAGACTGCTTCCTTACCTGGGCCCCATCTCCTAAAGATTCCGCAGCACCAGCAGCTGCTATAACACCCCCAATTTCCTGACTATATGTGTAAATCAAGGGAACACGGGCCATGCACCCGTGAGGTCACTGGGGAAGAGAATACAGGTCCCACGAGGCACCAGAGGCCCTGGGAGGGGTGATGCTCCCATTCTGTGGCCAGGGGCAGGAAGTGTCTGGGCAAGGGTGGCAGGGCCAGGAGGGGTGTATTAGTTACTTTTCTCATTTCTACGACAAAATACCCCAAAAAAACAGCTTAAGAGAGGAAGGTTTTATTTTGGTTTCTGATTTGAAGGCATAGTCCATTATGGCAGGGAAGATATGCTACAGGAGTGTGAGGCAGCAGGTCATGTTGCATCCACACTCAAGAAGCAGAGACATGACCTTGCCATTGTTTGCAATTGACATTTAAGCATAACATAAGGAGAGGCTATTTATTGGGTGTCAAGTTGACAAGGGGTGGACTTGTGATGGTTAATCCTGGGTGTCAACTTGACTGAACTAAGGAACAAATAAGAGAAAAAGGATCTTCGGATTGGACCACCTCAACCCGGATGGCCCACCCCAAATGTGGGCATTACCTTCTGCTGGCAGGCAGTATTAAAGGCCACGGCAGAGGGAGCTGGTCCCTTTTTTCCTGTGGCTTGCCTCTCTCATCTGGTGAGTTTGTCTTGCTGCTGTGATCAACCCTTCAGATCCCAGAGTGTACTGAGACTGGCAGATCTCCTGGAATCCATCAGGCCTTCAGCACCAGATTGGGACTACTGAGACATACAGCCCTGTGGACTGAGCAGTTCCCTGGATTCTCAGCCTCTCCAGTGTGGTGCAGCTACTATTGGACTCCTTGAACTCTGTCACGTGAGCAAATCAATAACTTGTATATAGCGCTAAAAAAAAAAAAGAAGCAGAGACATGGATGCTGGTGGTCAGTTTTAATTTAGTCCAGGACTCCAGTCCATGGGATGGTGTTGTCCACATTCACATTGAGTCTTTCCATCTCAGTTAACCCAATCTCAAAACTTCCTCACAGATATGTCCAGAGGCATGTGTCCTAGGTAATTCTAGATGTCCCCAATTCAGGAAGACTTTGTGTATGTGTGTGTGTGTGTGTGTGTGTTCCAGGAAGCATCTGCCTGAATGTTTTGCACAGCCCAGTTCCACCCAGCTCAGCACCCACCACCAGTACCAAACACCTGCTGTTTGTTCAAGCCACTGCCAGAGCCTTCAGCTGTGGTGCAATGGCAGAGCACAAAGCATGCAAGCCTTTCATTTACCCCTTACAGGTCCCACCTTTGCATACATTGCATCACTTAGCACTTGCAGCGACACTGTGGGTAACTGTTATGCTCATTGTACAAATGGGAAAACCAAGGCACATTAGGCTGCAACTTCTCCAAGGGCCCGAAACAGAGAGGGGGAAAGCCAGCATTCAAAGCCAAGTCCTTTTCTGTTCTGCCAAAGGCAGAGATTGAGGACACAGGGTCTGGGTGGCTGAGCAGGGAATAAACAGCGGGATCTGGGGACTTCCACCATAACGTTCCTCCTGCTCTAGTTAGCTTTGCTGTCAACTTGACACAGCCTAGAGGAATCTGAGAAGGAAGTCTCAGTTGAGGGATTTCCCAGGTCAGATTGGCCTCTGGATGTGTCTGTGGGGTATTGTCTTAATTGTTCATTGACATGGGAGAGCCCAGCCCACTATGGGTGAAACTATTCCCTAGTTCCAGCTGTGCTTCTGTGGCTGTGAGTTCCCTGGTTGGAGGTAATAGTGTGTGGAATAGTAACTGGGCCTGCCTTCAAATTCCAGCTTGAGTTACTATCCTGATTTCTCTCAAGTGTAAGCCAAATAAACCCTTTCCACCCCTAAGTTGCTTTTGGTCAGAGTGTTTTAGCAACAGAATGAAAGAACCCTCCCATGCCCACCGATCTACTCTCAATAGCTGGTGAGCAATTCCGCTCAGGCCTAATGGCCACTGGTGTGGAACTTGTGCTTGGGCACATAGCTGATGGTGATCATGGTAGTTTTTTTTTCTATTACTTTTTTTGTTTTTTTTTTTTTTTCATTTTTTAACAATAAGTAATAATTTATGAGTACAAGCATCCTTCATGTAAAACCAATTTGCAAGCAGTTGTGCCCAAACCCACACAGCCCAAGGGCCCCACCATCCAGCTGGGGGGGCTTGTATGTTCAATCAAGTTGATCAAATAAGTGTCCAGTCTATATTGCTGTAGTTTCACCATTCACCCCAATTGGAGCCTTTACATTCTACCACGCCCCCTCTTCCACAGATTGTTCCCTAGACTTAGAAAAGGGGCATGGGTGGACAAGAAGTAAAACAGTCTACTTTCTCTGGCGCTGTCATTTTGGACTCTGGTCAATTCTGGCTGTTTCCTTTCATGGGCTGACAGTTTGTCCAGGAATAACCTTTCAATCCCACTAATGAAGCACATGCAATTAGATATATAGGTATTTAAACAGTACTAATTGTTATGGTAGGTTACTTTGGTATAGACACAGATATTTGGGTAGTATGTTAATACATGAATTACATTTTTTCTGTAAAATATGACAGGGTCTTACTGTGGCTTATAACATCTCCTAACCGCTAGAGGATGTAAGCTTGTGGCATCAGCCATGGGTTATTCCTCCAAGGAGAGAGCTAATAGCCAATTAGATTTGGGATATATGGGCATACGGCTGCCTCTGCTGCATAGTATTTCCAGGCAGGTGAGGTGTAGCTGGTGCTGACAGAGGAGTCTTGCTTGACTCAAGGAGACCTCTATTTGCTTTATTGGTTTAGTGGCCTTTAGTAACACTCTCTGGTATTCCAGAGACCAACTGTACACTTGCAAGTGCGGTCTCAATTCATCTTTTCCATGCTTACATCAGGTCTTCAACAGCAGGGCCTTATTGCCTCTCTTCTTGCAGATATCCCAGTTTACAGGCAAGAAGCCTTTACCTTTTGGGGGACTTGGATCCCCTGGCCAACATCTCCTTGGTAGAATAATCCATTGCTGATATCAGAGCTCTCCTGTATTAATATATTTTTCTTAAGTGCATAGCTTAAGGAGACTTTAGTATTATATTTGGTTCTGAATAGAGACTAATCCTTTTCGCAATTCCTATGTCTATTAGTCAATTAAAGAAGGCAGTTTTACTGGTTTTGTAAGAGATTACCTCTATAACAGTTGGCTCCAATTTACAGTTAGAGAACGACCCCATCATCATCATATTCCTCCTTGTTCTATTGGGAGGAGGTAAGAAAGTCTCTCATATTAAAACTTTGCTGCACCTAGAAGGTAAGTTTCATTAGGAGATCATGGTAGTTTTATCTAGGACCACAGAAAAACTGCTTTGAGCCAGGACTTCGTAGTGATGAGTCAGGTAGTGTCCCTGGAAGCTTGCTAGGCAGCTTAGATACTGTCACTGTCCCCTTGGGTCTGGGGAGAAGCAACAGCAGTCCAGACCATGAATGGATGTCCTCCAGGTGTGGGCCTCCTGCTAGGGATGCCCATAGCTTCTATCACATGAAGGGGGAACAAGAGCCCACCCAACTCCATTGCAGAGCCCAGATGGCACCTGGCACACAGTAGTAGCTCATAAATGAAGGAAGGAGAAGAATGAGTGCACACATCAAACTGGAGCTCCCATAGTGTAGACAGGAAGTTGAGGGGTAAACAGAATTGCTGGTTCTTCTTGGTGCCTCTGCCAGAGGAACATGGCCAATTTAAGACTGGGGAGTAGAAAGGAAGAGGAGAGTGAATAATCTTCCTCCCTGATGCAGGGAGACTGTGTGTGTGTGTGTGTGTGTGTGTGTGTGTGTGTGTGGTATGTGTGGTGTGTGTGTGTGTGTGTACACATGCATGTGCATCTATATGCAGGTTCATGTGTGTACATGTGTGCATGTGTGTGGAGGTGGAGGTAGTATTGGGTGTCTTCCTCAGTCACTCTCAATCTTATGATTATTATTATTAGGGTTTTTGGAGACAGAGTCTCTCTATAGCACCAGCTGGCCTGGAACTCACTATGTATACCAGGCTAGCCTTGATCACACAGAGATCTGCCTGTCTGCCTCCGCCTCCCGAGTGCTGGGATTAAAGGCATGCACCACCACACCAGGCCCTGACTTATTTTTTGAGACGGAGTCTCTCACTGAACCTGGAGCTCATAGATTTGGGAAGGTTGGCTGGCCAGTGAGCCCCGGGGATCCTCTACGGCTGCCTTCTCAGCACTGCCATCAGGCCTGGCTTTTCCACATGGGTTCTCAAGGATCAAATTCAGGTCCTCATGCTTATGCAGCAAGCACTTAACTGACTGAGCCATCCTGGCCCCAGGCAAGAAGGTCTTGATTGTTTCAGTTTGAGCAGTTTTATTTTTCAATTAGTCATTAAGTGCATTCAGTAGTGAGTGCCCTGGCCAGGAGTTAACAGCACAAATGGACCATTCTCCTAGTGACAAATGCAGGTGGTTGGGGAGGGTACAGGAAATGAAGTTCAAGTACAGGTGAAGATGGGGGCGGGGGCTACCCTCCTACACACTGTAGGATGAGCTGGACCCTGGATCCCCAGGAGACCGACAGGAGCTGGAGTTGTCCTGAGTGAAAAGGGTTCCACGAAGCACACCTTTGCCTTGCTTTTCCACGTAGGAGCACCTGTGTCCTTCCAGCTCATACTTCCATCTGTCACCTCTAGCCATGCACAAGAGATGGGATCATGGAGCCTGTGTAAAGCCCAGGCATGCATACAGGTGCTTACCTGGGAATGTAGTTGAAGAGGAACTGTAGGGTCAGGGTGTGGGAGAGAGGTGAGAGCTGTGAGAGCTGGGGTCTGGGCCCTTGGCCCTTGGCCCTTGGCCCTTGGTCAAGGTGTGTCCTGAGGTAGAACATAAGCTCTATGAAGGTCTCTGATTTTTCTCACTATGATCTTCCCAGGGACCAAGCTGGAAGGCAGGGCGATGAAAGAAGGGGCCTACGCAACAGTCTGGGTCTCTGGGGGGAGCCGGGGCTTCCTTAGACCATAGAGCAGCCACTTCTGGGAAGGTCCTTATTTGGCCCCATAAGGAGCAGAATTGGCATTAGGAGAGCCCAGGAGGCCACCAACTGCCTCTGGGGCTGAGGTAGCAGAGAAGCCCCTGATGCATCTTTCTGTTGTGTGACTTTTCCTGGAGAGATGTGAATAAGTATCTACTCACCTCAGATAGCTGACTCAAAGAAATAATTCCACCCAAGTCCAGCTTGGAGAAGTAGAGTTTATAGGGGGTTAGGAGTCACTTCAGGAGCCTGGGTGACTCAAAGGTGGTTCTATCACGGAAAGGCCTCCTACCCTAGCATGAGTGATGACTTATGAAAGTTGCATTCCTGGAGCTCCCTGCAGCATTTGCAAGCAGCTCACAGAGTCTCCTCTCTCCACAAGAATCTCTTCTCCCAGCAATTGTTACTGCTTATTTAACCTTGCAAGGGGCTTGCTAATTTTTTAAGTTTTGAATTAGTTATTTTATTTTATGTGTATGAGTATTTTGCCTGCATAAGTGCATCCATGCATGCAATGCCCACAGAGGCCGAAAAAGGGCATCGGATCCCTGGAACTAGAGTTATGGGCCATTTTTAGCTTCATGTTGGTGCTGGGAACCAAACCTAGGTCCTCTATTCCTAACCCATGAGCCATCCTTTTTTTTTTGGTATTTTTGAGACAGGGTCTCCCTGTAGCCCCAGCTGGCCTGGAACTCGTTCTGTAGACCAGGCTGGCCTTGAACTCACAAAGATCCGCCTGCCTCTGCCTCTGCCTCCCAAGTGCTAGGATTAAAGGCGTGTGCCACCACACCCGGCTTGAGCTATCTTTTAAATCTTTACTCTGAGTTCTTGAGCCTGATCACTTGTATGTTTTCCTGAGACTTATAAATTGCGGGAGATTCTTTTCTCTAGGAGGGAATGAGTCAATTCAGGGGAAATGGCTACATAACACCCCGGCCCTAATACTGGACATGGAACGTTGGGTCTTACACATGCTAGGTAGGTATGCTCCTACTGAGTCGCATCTCTCTTTTTACTTTTTGTGATAGGGTCAGTGCTGGTTTTGAACTCATCTACAGACCAGACTGGCCTTGAACTTGAACTACCTCAGCCTTTCAAGTATCGGGAATTACAGGCCTGTGCCACCATGCCTGGTTTCTTGGGTTCTTTCTTCAGTGCTATAGAGTGAATTGTGTACTTCTCAAAAGTCCTAAATTGGGCTGGAGATGTAGCTTAGTTGGTAGAGTGCCTGCCTACCATGTATGAAGTCTGAGAGCTGACCCCCAGCACTACATCAGCCCAGCATCGTGGCATACGCCTCTAAGCCCAGCACTTGGGAGGTGGAGAAAGAAGGACCAGAAGTTCAAGGTCATCCTTTGATCCTCAGCTACAGAGCGAGGACAGGGACGGCTGGAATATATGAGTTCTCAGTTCCTCAGTGTTTGGAGATGGGACATATAAGGAGGTGCTTAAAGTTAAATGAAGTCTGTTCTAGCTTCTTTTCTGTTACTGTGACAAACACCATGACCAGAAAATAATTTAGGAGAAGAAAGTATTTATTTGGCTTATACTTCCAGGTTACAGTGCATCATGGAGGGAAGTCAGAGGAGGAACTCAAACAGAAACTTGAAGCAGAAAACATGGAAGAATACTGCTCGCAGGCTCACTCCCAGGAACATCCTTATTTAGCTTTCTTACACAGCCCAGAACCACCTGCCTAGGAAATGATGTAACCTAGAGAGTACTGGGCCCTCCTACATCATAATGATCAAGATAATCCCCCACAGACATGCTCACAAGCCAGTGTGATCTGGGAAATCCCTCCATTAAGACTCCTTTCTCAGGTGACTATAGGCTGCGTCAAGTTGACAGCTAAAGCTAGCTAGGACAAGGTCATAGGGTAGGGCTCTGGTCCCATAGGATTAGTGCCCTTATAAGAGACAAGACCACGCCATTTATCTATCTATCTATCTATCTATCTATCTATCTATCTATCTATCCATCCATCTATCTATCATCTATCTGTCTGTCCGTCCGTCTATCTATCTATCTATCTATCTATCTATCTATCTATCTATCTATCATCTCCCCCTTTTTGGGTGTATTTGAGACAGGGTCTCCCTGTAGCTCTAGGGCCCTGGAACCCTCTCTGTAGACCAGGCTGGCCTTGAACTCACAGAGATCTGCCTGCCTCTGCCTCCCAAGTGCTGGGATTAAAGGCATGCACCATCATGCCTGGCTCTCCCTTTTTTATCCCTCTGTCCTTGCTATATGAGGACATATAACAAGAAAACAGTATTTGTAAATGGAAAGCCCTCATCAGACAGAAAATATCAGTAGCTTGATTTAGACATTCAGCCCCCAGAGTAGCAACACATGTCTGTTTTTGAGTTGTTGAAGCTCTTAGGCTCTCACACCCGGCAGCCAGAGCCAACTAACACATCCAGGGGTAGGTTTTCTATCACCATGAGCTTCCGCAGGCTGAGCGCACTCCTCCTTACAGTGCTGAGCAGGCTGCGTGATGGTATGTGAGGCAGTGGTAGGGATGGGGCCAGAGCAGGACCCCCAGTTTCCAGGGTCAGTGCCTTTCATGTCTGAGCTGCTGCTGCTGGTGCTGGTGGTGGAATTCACATGGAACATAGCAGGAAAAAGAATACATGAAACTGGCTATTTTTTAGCAAGTTGTTTGTGTGGTATAGGTATATGTATATGTGCATGTTTGTATGTGTGGGCACAGGTGTGTGGATGCATGTGTATGGGCATGTGTATGTGTGGACACAGGTGTGTGGATGCATATGTATGGGCATGTTTGTATATGTGTGGGCACAGGTGTGTGGACGCATGCATATGTGCATTTTTGTATATGTGTGGGCACAGGTGTGTGGATGCATGCATATGTGCATGTTTGTATACGTGTGGGCACAGGTGTGTGGATGTATGCATATGTGCATGTTTGTATATGTGTGGGCACAGGTGTGTGGATGCATGTGTATGTGCATGTGTATAGGTCCAAGGTTGATATCAAGCGTCTTCCTCTTCCTCCATAATGTACATGTCATTTATTGAGTTGGGGTCTCTCAGTTGAACCCGGAGATTGCTGATTATTGGTCTAGCCTCCTGGCCTTAGGTATCTCTTGTGCTCTCTGTTGCTGTGATCAAACAATGACTGAAAGCGACTTGGGGAGGAAAGGGTTTATTTGGCTTACACTTCCACATCACAGTCTGTCACGGAGGGAAGCCAGGGCAGGAGCTCAAGTGGGAACATGAAGCAGAAACCATGGAGCGGTGCTGCTTAGTGGCTTACTCCCTTGGCTTGCTCAGCTGCATATCTTTAAAAATTATTTATTATTTTATTTTATGTGTATGAGTGTGTTCCTTACACATAGGTAAGTACACCCATGTTGTACAGTGCCCATGGAGGTCAGAAGAGGGCATTGGATCCCCTGGAACTAGAGTTATCAACAGTTGTTAGCTGCCATGTGCTGGGAATCAAACCTGGGTCCTCTACAAGAGCATCCAGTGCTCCTAACCACTGAGCCATCTCTCCAGCTCTCAGCTATCTTTCTTATATAGCCCAGGGCTCCCTGCCCAGGGATGGTACCACCCACAGTAGTTTGGACCCTCCCACTATCAATTAAGAAAATGTCTCCCAGACATGGCCACAGATCAATCCAAGGTAGGTAATTACTTCTTCCCATGTCTCTATAGTTTATGTCAACTTGACAAAAACTAACAACATACTTTGTCTTTGTCTCCCAAGAACTAGGATTAAAGGTGGCCACCATGCCTACCCAGGTATTTTTTTTTAATTTAAAATTTTAAATTATGTGCAAATGTGTGTGTGTCTGAGTATTGGTTTGTGCATATGATTGGAGTCTGCCAAGGGTGGAAGAGGGCATCAGGTTCTCTGGAATGGGAGTTACCTTTGGAACTGGAGTTACAGGGAGTTGTGACTAACCAGATGTGGATGCTGGGAACTGAACTTTCTCAGTACATGCTTTTAACTGTGGAGCCATCTCTTCAGCTGTGCTACCCTACCAACACACACACACACACACACACACACACACACATACACCAGCTTTTTAAATGGGTTATAGAGAACTAAACTCCAGCCTTGAGCTTACATGGGTATGATTTATCCATTGGGCCATCTCCTCAGCCCAAAGCTGACTATTCCATAAGGAGAGAACAGAATGAGTTCAGAAAAGGTTCAGGAGCAATTGTGGGTACCAATGGCCCAAAGGTTCTTGGGACAATCAACACTTCCAGCCATCACTCACTCAAACCCCACCACTCTTCCTTACTCTGTAGACCACAAACCATCTGTGCAGCATTCTTGCCATTTCCTGCAGTGTAGCGTAACCATTCCACACTACCACCTAGCAGCAGACGTGGGCACAGGCATGGAAGCTCATAGCACTCAGTGGATCCTGGAAAGAGGGAACCTACACTCAGGAAGCTGGGTCTCAGGGTATGATGTGTTCTGCTTTGTCTTACCATCTGAAGTGGGTAGGATCCATCATCCCACAAGCTCAGGAAACAGCCAGGCCAATGGGGTCCTTGTCTTCCCAGCTTGTTTACCTTCTAGGGAGCAGGACATCCATGTGAAGTGTTTCCCATGACTCCTCGTTGGGACAGCAGGGTTCCATCTTTGTCCCAGAGGTGGGCATCTCACTAAAGGACAGGCTATGGGAGGCCAAAGGGAGTGGAAATCAGCCTGAATGGTTCCAGGGCTCATGCCAGTATATAAATAGCAAGAGATGAAGTTTTCTTTTTCCCAGAGATATTATCTGTAAAAGTTTACATTAATTCAACATGTCATCTTTCCCGTGAGCCATCTCTGAGATCAGAAGCCTCGGCCAGGCTCCCACTCAACACTACGAGGATGATTACGCAGCATGTCAAGAACTGAAATGATGGCATCAGGCAACCTAGGACTCGGGCTTTGGGCTGATGAGGCACAATCTGAGCCCTGGGCAGGAAGCCCGCGTCTGCTTCCCAGTTGCTTAGCAGTAAGAGCAGAAGGAAGACCTGGCTCCTGGACCGGGGCTAGAACGCATCTGCTGTGTGATTTTCACTAGACAACTGCTCTCTCTGAGTTGTCTTCTTACCTAACAGAGAAATGCCTGTCCCTTACCTGTCTTCAAAAACTTGCATCTCTGTGTGTGTGTGCATGTGTGTGTGTGTGCATGTGCGTGTAGAGGCCTGAGATCAACATCAGCGGTTGTTCTTTATGTGTCATCCACTTTATTTTCTTAGACAAGGTCTCTCAAGGGCCTGGAGCTTGCTGATTATACTGGGCAGGTCAGCTAGCAAGCCTCAGGGACCCTCTGTCTCTCCCGCTTTTGCTGAGGATCAGACAGGTTTCATGCCCCTGGGGCCAGCACTTTCCCCACTGAGTTATCTCATCAACTCAACTTTGGTTTTTGAAAATAATTTTTTCTCTGTATTAAAACTATTTACATAAGGATCAGGAAGATGGCTTAGTGAGTAAAGATACTTGCCACCAATCCTGGTGACCTGAGCTCCATCCCTGGAGACTCACACAGTAAAGGGAAGATCTGACTCCTACAAGTCATTCTCTGACTTCCACATACTTGCTGTGGCATGTGTGCATGCACACACACACACACACACACACACACATGCATGTATGCGGATAAATAATTTTTAAAATTTAAAATGTATTTACACAAGTGGAATCATTTTCTAAAACCCAATTTAGTATTTTACTTGAAGTATTTCTCATTGCAGACATACCACTTTTTAAATTTATTTATTTATTTAATTTTTGAGACAGGGTCTCCCTGTTGCCCCAGCTGTCCTGGAGCTCACTCTGTAGACCAGGCTGGGCTTCAATTCACAGCGATCCGCTTGCCTCTGCCTCCCAAGTGCTAGGATTAAAGGTGTTCACCACTGTGCCCGGCTTAAAGATGGTTCTTAGCCGCCATATGGGAATAGAACCTGAGTCCTCTGCAAGAGCATTTGGTGCTCTTAACCACTGAGCCATCTTTCTAGCTCAGACATACCACTTTTTAAAAAGTTCATTATATTGTTAGATAGCCTTGTGATAAAACTTACCCTTTTTTTTTGCTGTTAAATTCTGTACCCTTTAACACACATGTAGATTGTATCAGCATCATTAGCCTTAACTTGGAACTTGACTGCCACAAGCTGCCTGAGACTGGCCAGTCCAGTATCTGCAGATTTTTATTTCCTTATCTGGAAAATCAACACTACCCATAATGCCCTTCTGGAAGACTTCTCTGAGTCACCCAGTGAAAGGGACAGGGCCCTGGCTTGGGCTTTGTGTCCTGCCTTTGCTGTACATAAAGGATATGACAGGTCTTAGAGCTGGTGGGTTCACTTCTGGAAGTAAGCATTAGGGGGATTGAGGATTCTATACACATCAGCAGAGGCTAGGCATGAAAACAGGTATACCAGAGGTGCTCTGTATATGGCACTAGATATACCAGAGGCACTCATTATTTGGTGATTATTTTGTGAATTACAAGCTGAGAGTCTTGTGTGGGCAGATGCCTGGGGAATGGCTTTATTATGTAGCTGGGGGCCACCCTGGAGCCAGAGTTCTAGGATGCTGTGGGTTTTTATAGCAGATGCCTGGCCAGTGTTTTCCAGAGGCCCCTGCACTTGGCCAGGAGACCAAGGCTGAGGACAGCCAAAGGGACCTGGATCTAGGGATCTTGGTGTCATTCTTTGCTCCCTCTTAGGCCTCTCTCCAGTAGCATCCCAGCGGCATGGCAGGTAGTTTTCTGGGTGGCTCTCACCTGCTCCCCCTGGCTGAGCGTCCAAGCTCCAGTTTAGGGAACCATAGCTGAAGGAGAAGCCTCTCCAAGATTGGATCATCCCTCCCTGCCTGATTTGACTAAGGTCCTAAGCTTTAAGATTGTTTAATAACCTCCTGACATTAAATAAACAACCTTGCAAAAAGGAGTAATTTGTGAGACAGAAAGAAAACAAATACCAGGCAAGGACATGGGGTGCGGCAGTGGCAGCCGGGCTAATTACATTCTGGGGGCCACCTAAGTCCAAGACCAGCCCAAAGCATATAGATTTTGGCTCCTTTCCACTTTAAGAAGACTTCAAAAACACAAGCAAGGGAAACTTTGCATTAGGCTGGTGGTGATGGCGCGTCATTAGAATTCCAGGGGCATATCTAATGCCATCTAGTTGCTAACACGATGCATCATTTTCTGCTAAATAATTGATCACGGTGCAGAGATTGTGTTTGTGGAGTTTAAAAAAGTGATTAGAATAGGAAAGATTTCTGGAAGGCAGGTTACATCTGTAACCCAGATCCTCTTCCAAGCACACCTTCTCTGGGGGCCACAGGCATTGGGGATGCTTGCCACACCGGAGCTGGGGGGAGCGCTGATGTGGCATAATGAGGGTGATGGTTTAGGAAGAGGACGGCCCCATAGAAGGCAGCAAGGATTAGGACGGTGGCAGAGGCCTCATAATATTTTAAAAGTCTATACCAGTCTGCAACCTTCTTGGGAACATTACAGTGGCCTGTCCAGGGAGAAAAGGAAATGCTGTACCCAACCACTGTTTCTAATCCCAGGTCTCTCACGAGGACCGGGTCTGGTTCTGAGAGGTACTTGTCCCGAGGACCCCCTGGCCCCACCACCAGTTCTCCTTTCTGTTTCGGCCCTGTTTTTCCCTAAAGTCTTTTTTTTTTCCTTTCCCTCTTCCTGTAAGGATGTACTCTCAGATCTGGGGTGTCTTAACAGAAGCATATCCTGGTCCTTGGGCCCAGTGGACTGAAAAACCTGTTGAGTAGATGGGGAGAGATGCTAGGTGAGTTGAGGGAGGACTGGGCAGGCAGAGGCAGTGAGACTCCAGCCATTTACTAAAATAGCCGGAAAGCAAAAAGATCTGTTACTGGATGATAAGGCACAATCTCTGTGGGATGATGTAGTCCCCAAGGAAATAAAGCTTATATACTGTATGCATTCTGGGTGCCCTTGAGAAAGCCTCTGAACCTGTTTCCTTATCTGAAAAGTCTACATTCATGTGATCACTTCTAAGGTCCCTCTGAACCTGACCTTGGGCTTCTGTGATGGTTGGTATCAACTGACCTTCTGTGATGGTTGGTATCAATGACCTTCTCTGATGGTTGGTATCAACTGACCTTCTGTGATGGTTGGTGTCAACTGACCTTCTGTGATGGTTGGTATCAACTCCACACCTCTGGGCCTCCGGACCCATCTGTAATGGATAGTCCACATTAAGACTAGCCTCTGAGACTGTCTGTGGGGTTACCTTGATTGTGTTTATTGAGGTGGGAAGACCCTCCAACCATGGGTGGCCCCATTCCCTAGAGAGGGACTCCTGCTCTGTAGAAGGGTGGAAGTACATACAATTGCTGCTAAGACTGTGGATGTAATGTGACCCAGCTGCTTCAAGCTCTCGATACCTTGGCTTCCCCTCCATATGGGTTGTAACCTGGAACTGTGGACTAAAATAAACCCCTTTCTCACTTAAGCTGCCTTTGTCAGAGTATTTAATTACAGCAACAGAAATGAAACTAAGACAGTTTCCAAACCAGCTGTTCTTTCCCTTGCTGCCTCACAGTCCCCAAATACCTTCAAAAGGTACTTACTGGTGGTAGGGCCCACCAACCCTTGGAAGATTGATTGTACCGGTCCCAGGCAAGGTCTGTGTAGCTGTCCATTTAGGGACTACCCCAGCCACTCTTTTGACTGAGTGTGTGTGTGTGTGTGTGTGTGTGTGTGTGTATGTGTATGTGTGTGTGTACACATGTATGAGTGAGCATGTGTGTGGATATGTATGTTGTGTGCACACATGTGGAAACCAGAGAACAGTCTGGAGCATTATTTCTCAAGGTTCTATCCACCTTGTTTTTTTTTTGAGGCAGGGTCTTTCACTGTCCTGGAACTCCACAAGTTGGCTAGGGCAGCCATTGAGCCCCAGCCATCTGTCTGTCTGTCTTCCTGACACTGGGATCATAAGCATGAGCCACCAGTCCCAGCTTTTTTACATGGGTTCTGGGGATCGAATTGCTTGTGCAAACATTTTTATCAACTGAAATATCTCTTCGGTCCTAACAAAGCCATTCTGATGTGTGTCCAGTGACAGTACGTCCTGTCTCTGGGGGAGGGAGGTGGCTTGAGAAAGCTGGCAGGGGTCTGGGCCACCTTGCTCTCAGTTGTTGTAGGTCAACAACTTTGGAACAATGAGACAAGGAAGTATGAGCATGTAAATAGGTTCTTTGCTTCTCCTGAGCACTGGACAGATGAAAAACACCACCTTTCTGTGGATGCTGTAGCTGGATGCTTGTCTGGCAATGTTCTAGGAGCACCCAGTACAGCTGGGATGGTGCTGGGTCTGCACAACCAATCAGTGAACTTTTCTTCTGTAGGAGAAGCTTCCTGCATGGAATGGTTGGAGGAAGCCCTGGAAAAGAAACTTTCCCCATCCCACAGGGCTGAGTCTCCTGTCAGGTCTCCTTGTGCTCTGGTGGTACCAGTCATACACAGTAGGCTGTCAGATACCCCTTCCAGACAGGTGTCTGCCCCTGCTTGTACACTCTTCCCCTGGCACCCCATTCTTCCCACTGCCCAGGACTGCCAGCCTGTGGGCCCTAAATGCCTTAGTTCTCACCATGTTGCTCAACTTGAGGTTATAGTCTGTACTTCAAGAATTCAAGTTCAGCTACTTTTTTATTAAAACAGCCAAATTAATAGTAACAAGCAGAAAAAGGAGATTTATTTGATGTGGCCACATTGGGAAGATGCACAAAGAGATCCAATGAAACCCCTCCGATCTAACTTCAGGGTCCTGAAGTGAGCCAGAGTTTCAATACAGAGCCAGGAATGTGCACATTTAAAGTAGTCCAGGTCAAGGTGTGGTCCTGGCCTCCACTGACCCATCATGTGTCTGGGCTTCAGTCTCATCACATAAGGTGGTCTGACAAGTTGTAAATTGTTTTCTAGGAGACATTCTACCCTTCTGGCTATTGTCTTTTCTTTCTCCCAGCATCAGATTCTAGGGGAAACTTCTATTTTGGAGTCCATTGTTTCAGTATTCTGATAGATCGAGGGATGCAAATGTCTCTTCAGAATATCCTCATTTCTGGCAGGCTGGCTCCAAGCACACATGTCCAGGATGGGTGGGTGACCTCCCCAGTAGCTGGGGAGCTCCCTGAGGCCCCAGACTGGTTCTCTCTACTTCCAGGCATAATAAAATGTGACATGCTTGTTAGTGAACTTGCTAGTCCCTTAAGATTCCCTGTGTCCCCTATCTGGCTAGGGGCTCTGTTTGAGCTTGTTTCTATTGCTGTGATAAACACCATGACCAAAAGCAACTTGGGGAGAAAGGGATTATGTCACCGAACAGGTTACAGTCTACTATCAAGGGACGCCAATGCAGGAACTCAAGGCAGGAGTTTGAAGCAGAAACCACAGAGGAACACTGCTTGCTGGCTTGCTCAGCTGGCTTTCTTCTACAGCTCAGGCCCAGCTGCCTGGGGACAGATACCACCATAGCAGGCTGGGTCCTCCTACAACAATCAGGAAAAACTGCCTCACAAGTAGGGCCAGAGGCCAGTCTGACTGAGGCAGTTCTTTGCTTGAAGTTCCCTTTACCATCATAAGTCTAGGTTTGTGTTGACAGTGGAAGCTGACTGTGATGGGCCCTTCCCAGACCTCACCCCAATTTTCTCATCTGAAAATAGGCTTGCCAGGCCCTTACTGACTTTGAGGGGATCACAGATGGGGTAACTGAGGCTTAGAGATGAGATGACTTGGCCAGGGTCATCAGATCAGCGGGTAGAAGTCTCCAGAATTCCAGTCGGAGACAACTTGCAACTAGCAAATACAAGATATCATCCACGAAACCTCCAAGCTAGGGAGGAAATGTACTTGTTATTCTGGAATTGCCTTTGTCTCTCTGGGTATGACCTAGATTATCGACTCCCTGCCATGATCTAGATGTTTCTGAGCTTTGTAGATAACAGCTGTCTTGCTGATGCTATCCCAAGGGGCTGTGGCTTGCTGGGTCCAGGCTTGCTCAGTGAGGCTCTGTCCTTGTTTCCATACCCACCCACACAGCATCTGGAAGAGACTGTTTTGTAGCAAAAGGTCACAGTGAATTGTCCAGGGATCCATCCCTAGGAAGGCAGTTCCATAGAGTCTTGCATGTCTTAGGGGGCAGCCCTGTGTCTTAGGACATGAGATCAGGAGAAAGCTCGGGAGTTAGGGTTGAGTTAGGGTTAGAGCCCATGCCAGGGAACCCACTGTGTGGACTTGGGTGATCTCCAGCTGCCTCCTGGATATACCATGTGGGGTGGGGCATTTCCTAACCATCAGACACCAAATCTGATGAGTTCTAATGGGTCTTTGGAAAAATTACCCTCTGAGCCCGAGATGCAGAATTTGGACGTGGGAGGAAGAACAAGCTTCCTTTCCTCCTGTCTGTTAAAGGTAAACCCACTATGACACTTACTAAAACAATAAGAAACACTTGTTAAGTGTTAGGATTATTGTCACTCTGAATACAGCAAGGATATAGGCAGTGTGCAGTGAGAGGTGGTCCCTAGATGGAAAGTTATAAGATGAGACATCAGAGGGAACAGGCAAGAGGGATCATTTATCCTTGATGGAGGATTGGCCAGGTACCAAGGGTAGGGATTTTCTCTAAATGAACTTAGGGCTCTTACAACTGGACAAGGCAGACCAGACAGTGACAAGGAGGCCTGGTCAAAAGAGGGCTCTTCCTTGGGAGATGGCTCAGTCAGTAAAGTGTTTGCTTTGCAAGCACAAGGATTGAGTTGCATCCCCAGTGCACCATGCAGGGAAAAAAAAAAAAAAGCTGGGTGTGGTGACGTCTGTGATTTCGGTGCTGGAGAGGCAGAGACAAGCAGACTGGCAGCCAGCCTAACTATCCTAACCTAATTGGTCATCCGAGACTCTGAGAAAGGGTAGGTGGCAATGACTCTCGAGGAATAACGCGTGAGGTTGTCATCTAGCCTCCACATGCATGTGCACCTGCATACGCGCTTGTGTCTCCACATCCACACATGAACATGCATGCACACAACTTTTTCAAAGAAGGCTTGGAGAGACCTGGAGCCCACAGAAACTGGAGTGATCTAACCTGGTCTCCTCATGCCCAGTGTAGTCCCTTTCTCAAAGCCGTTGTGGTCCAGCCCAGTACTCTGCTACTCCAGCGAGTGTCAGAATCATGGATTCTTGGCTCTGCCTCTAGAGTTTTGAGCTTCAGGACCACACTCTGAGAATCACCACTCCTTTCTTCTCCTACATCTGTTCCCAGCCTCACTGAAGTGGTTTTCTGTGAAGGAGGACATCAGTTATGGATTCAGACAGACTCAGAATCATGTCTTTACTGTGTGGCCAAGTTTAGGTGAGTTTCTCATGCTTGTTAGATGAGCCAAGATTCCTTACAATGCCTATTTCAAACTCTATACAGGAGGTGAATAATGCTACCATGCTAACATTTGTGAAGCCCAGGGGGCAGGAAAGCACCCCAAAAACATTCTTTTCTGAAAAGGAGAAATAGTGCCATGGAGGTAGAGAGGCCTGGGTGGAGCTGGGACAGGTCTGGGTGGAGCTGGCGCAGGCCTGGGTGGAGCCGGCGCAGGCCTGGGTGGAGCCGGGGTAGGGCTGGTGGAGCTGGGGCAGGCCTGGGTGGAGCTGGGGCAGGCCTGGTGGAGCTGGGGCAGGCCTGGGCTCTTCTTCCAATGGTTTTTTTGCCTCCATTCAGGAGACTGATGGCCTCAGGCTCAGCACAGTGGGTAGAACAGCTTCTCAGCTGCCTGGGCAAAGATCAACCTTAAAAACTATCTTCCCAGCGCCCCAGTTCCAGCAGGCTGTCTCTCAACAAGGTGCTGGCCCACAGAGTTGCTTCTTAGCCAGAGGACTCCTTCCTGCCTGCTGCTCTCCTCCGTGGGGCTTTTCTGGGGCTGGGGGCAGGAGGCATGGGGGTGCTGGGCTCATTCTCCACTTCCTGCAGGTTCATGGATTAGCGGCAGCCACCTAGATCCTCTGCTTACACCGCTGTGCCCTCTAGCCTCAGGCTGCATTTCCCGCGTGCCTTAGTCCTTCTGTTATGCCTCCCCATCCTTTTCCATCTGGAGGAATCTGGCTGAAATGCCATGGTCCACAGTATTAAACTTGGGACCTACGCTTACTCCCAATACCCCATCATGTGCTGCTCCCCAGCTGAGTGCTGGTCTGGAGAAGCTGTTCTGTGACTGCTCATCACAATCCACTCATCTGTGAAAGTCTCAGGAGCACTTACTTTCCAATGGAAATCTCCCTTCCTTGCTGCCCAGAAGAGCAGGGGCTAGGCTTGGAGCGGGGGACTCCACTTGAGGGAAAGGAAAAGTCTTCATGAAGAGCTCTTTGTATATCTGGCTTGGCTTCCTCCTGATAGAAGTCAGGATAAGCTAAAAAACAGACTGGATTTTGGCTGTATGGTTCCTAGAGGGCTCTGCTCTTGGGCACTTCATGTGAAGTCCTTTCAGCTTCCTGGTTTCCTAAGTTCTGCTCTTCTAGTTTCTTGCTTATTGCCTCATTCTTCCTGTTTCCCCGCCCTCCCCGGGCTGCGCCGTCCCCGGGCTCCGCCATCCCCGGGCTCCGCAGTCCCTGGGCTGCAGCATCCCGGGGCTCCGCCATCCCGGGCTCTGCAATCCCCGGGCTCCGCCATTCCTAGGCTCTATGATCTCTATTTTCCCTGCCCTCCCTGGGTCAACACCCTGGGAGAACATCTTTCTATGTTGCTGCAATCTGAGATTTCTTCTGACCGGCTTCCTAATGCACTCCCCATATCCTCCCACAAGAGAGGCCCTGAAGTTGCTGTCACTTGTGTGTGCTATGCAGGGAGACCCTGAAGGCAAGACATGTGGTTCGGTCCTTGTGATGAGTCGTTTGTAGGAATACAGCAGGTGCCCATGCACAAATAGAATTAGTGACATCTCCCCCAACACTTTTCTTCTGCAGAGCTGGAATGAATCCAGGTCACTGTGTGGTAGACTAGTGCCACATGCCTTACCCTGGCTGAACTGCCAATTGAAGAACCTTACCCTATTAGGCATGTTCAGTCTTTAGCTATGAGCTGCATGAATTCCAGGAGAGCTATTAATGTGGCCCAACAGAAAACTGTAAACTTACTTAAAACATTATGAAAGGTATTTGTGATTTTCTTGTAAACTGATTTTGTGGTTTGTGAGTGTGAATTTTGTTGATGATGATGTCATGTGGAAATGTCAAAGCTGGGCATGCCTGTTGATGCCTGCACGTCGGGACTTCTCAGGCTGGAGGAGCTGAGTCCCCGTGTGGCGGCAGCACCCATGCTGGAGTTTTCTCTATTCCATCCTTCCCTAAAGTGGGGACTGAGAACCCATGGGACCCCCGAATCCAGCTTTCTGAGCAAGGGTCTCCATTTGAGAAGCTAGACCTAGTTGAGGGGACTCTGTCTTCCCACCCAGGCCCGTGCCATCCATCTGCCCCCTGTCATGCCCCTAGGACTCACCCTGCACACATACACACAGGCACTGAAGATGTGCTGGGGCCTGCGTGTGCAGGGCTTTAGAGGGAGGGCCCCTCCATCAGTCCGCTCTGGGAAGGACCCCTCAGGGCCCCAGGCTGTCATCACCAGTCCCTGCCATCGCTATTCCAGGCATGTGGGGCTTCTCCAGCTCTTGAAATCCTCCAAAGACCCGCCAGTGTTTTTAGCTCAAAGGAACCCTTTGATGTCCTAGATGACAAAGCCATGCATCATGGAGGCTAGTGCTCTGTGACGATGGCTCCCAGCAGACAGCCCGGGAGGGGCAGCCACGCAGCTGTCAGCACTGCCAGCCGTCTGGAGTGTTTTGTCTCAGCTCCACGTGGATGTCTTTGTTGTCAGAGCTGCTGTGACCTGGCCTCTCTAGGATTTCTTTGGGGATGTACAGAGCCCTGGGCCAGCCCAGCCCCTTGGGCCAGCCCAGCCTAGTCCAGCTGCATACAAGAAGAAAGGGCAGACTCCAGGTCAGCTTGAGGGTGGGAAAGCCCTGCTTTTCCCCAGGCTGCCTTCAGCTACTGTAACCAGGAAGGGCCGTCTGCCTGATTCAGGCTGCTCAGTCCTCTGACCTGTTGACACCAAGGGGCCCTCGGTGGGTAAAGGGCTTTGCACACAGGTCCTTTGCACATCTTGCTTCTAAACTCACCTCTACCATTCTGTAGCTGGGCATCTTTGGGTAAGTCTCAGTCTTGTTACCTGTAAAATGACGATGAGGATGATAATACCTACCCACAGGGTTGGTATGAAAATTGAATGGAACCGTATAACCCTCTGGAAGAGCTCCAGACACAAACAGTATTTCAATAAGTAGCAACACCCATTTCCTTTCTTTTCCTTCTTTTCATAACTTATGGGTTCTTCATCCCAACTACCCTTTCCCCCTCTTTTACTGGGGGGAGGGGATGGGGTCTTTTGTAGCCTAGGCTGGCCTGAAACATTTTATCTTTCAAAGATGACTTTGAACTCCTGATCTTCTTACTCCTGGCTCTCAGGCACTGGGATTACACACAAGTGAGCCCCACCACACTTGACTATTATTGTTTAAAATTCCCCGGGGGGGGGCATTTATGATGCAATGATGCTCAGTGTCCACACTGGGCCAATGACAGAGGAGCACTGAGGGTGTGGGTTACTTCTTGTCACTCAAGTACTCTGCAGAGTCCCAAGATGTGGCCAAGGCAGAGGAGACCTTCTGATCTAGCACGATGCCCCTCTTCTTCACCAACCTCATCTCAGTCAGTAGCACCCCCCGCCATCCTACACAACTAATCAAATCTTAATTCATTAAAATGGCACAGGTTGTGGCTTGGATAGTAAAAAGCCCCCAAAAGCTGGAGGGTGGAAGGTTTGGTCCCCAGCGCAATGTTCAGAAGGTAGGGCTTTGGGAAGTAATTGCAAGAGGGCTTCAACCTAATCAATGGATCAACACCGTTGATGGAGCCTTCCACAGTGGATCCGGTCAGCCATGGACTGGGACCTCTGAAGCTGCGAGTCAAAGCAAGCCTTTCTTCCTTTAAGTTGGTTTCCTAGGGTATTTGGTCACAATGATGAAAAACAGTCTGAAGCTTAAAATTAATTTTCTTGGTTCTATACCCATTTCCAGATGTCTATCAGCCATATGTGTCTAGTAGTTACTGTATTTGGACAGCACTTTTCTAGAAAACTCCTTACAGAAAGCTCTTTGGGGAAGGATTGCACAATCTGAGCTGCCCAATGGAGATGCAAACCAAGTCATATATGTCATCAAACTCGTTCTAATAGAGGCTGGGGAGATGACTCCGTGGGCAGTGTTTGCCTTGCAAGTACAGAGGACCCGAGTTTGGTCTTTAGGACCTAGCCAGCCATGGTGTACACACTTTTTTTTTTGTTTTTAAATTTTAAAAGTTTACTTATTTTATGTGTTTGAATATTTTACCTGCATGTGTGTAAGTGTACCACATATGTGCAATGCCTGTGGAGGCTACAGGAGGGTGTCAGATTCCCTGTAGCTGGAGTAACAGTTAGTTGTGAGCCACCATGTAGGTACTGGGAACTGAACCTGGGTCCCCTCCAAGAGCAACCAATGCTCTTGGCTGGTGAGCCATCTCTCCAGCCCCAGTGCTACATACTTGTAATCCCAGTGCTGGGAAGAGAGAGACAGTCAGACCCTGGGTCTTGCTGGCCAGCCAATCTAACCTACTTGATGACTTCCAGGGCAGTAGATGGCACATGAGGAATAATGCCTCCACATGCATTTGCATATTCATACATACACACATTACACTTTCTTGTAATTATTACTATTTGTGTCTGTGAGAGAGAGGGCAAGAGAGAGTGAGAGAGAGAAAGAGAAAGAGAAAGAGAGAAAGAGAGAGAGGAAGAGAGAGAAAGAGAGAGAGGAAGAGAGAGAAAGAGAGAGAAAGAGAAAGAGAGAAAGAGAGGAAGAGAGAGAAAGAGAGAGAGAGAGAGAGAAAGAGAGAGAGAAGTGTTTCTGCTCCTACATGTCACAGTACATGTGTGGAGGTCAGAGGACAACATTCAGGAGTTGGCTCTCTCTCTCTGCCTTGTCGAGGCAGGGTCTCTCCTGTAGTTTGTGCTGTGCTTTGTACTCTAGGCTAGTTGGCCCATGATCTTCTAGGTGAGTTCCCTGTCTCTGCTTCCTAGCTCACCTGAGGAATGCTGGGATTTCACATGTGCATCTTGTGCAGCTTTTTATGTGGGTTCTAGGGATTGGACTCAGACCTTCAGGTTTGCATGCCAGTTGCCTTTACCTGATGAGCACCACACCAACTTCTTAATAGCCACTTGTAGCAAGTAGAAGGAAGCAGCAAAGTCAATTTAATAATGTATTTTATTTCATCTACATTCAAATAAGTGTCTGAATGCCCAATCACATGTAGTAACTGAATGCAATACTTTGCCTTCTATTGTCATGCAGTGTCTCTGAAGTCTGGAGTATCGGTGGGTACTGACACCTTCTGTGCACTCTGCACATGCACCTTGCACAACCTGGGCACTGGCAGATACTCAGGGATGTGTGATGCTATTTCAAATAAATGTCTTCCTTTGGCAGAGTAATACTGCTGTGCATTCATGGAATGCCATCCAGTTTACAAAATACATTAAAAAATTGTGTGTGTGTGTGTGTGTGTGTGTGTGTGTGTGTGTACGGGTATATATGCACATGAGTGCAGTTGCCTACAGTGGCCAGAAGAGGGCATCAAATCTCCTGGAGCTGGAATTAGCAAGTTGTGAGCCTCCTACATGGATGCTGTGAATGGAAACCTGGTCTTCTTCAAAAAAGCAGAACATACTCTTAACTGCTGAGCCATCTCTCATAAAGTACTTTACAATGCCTAGATCTCACTTATGGAAAGTTATAATCCTTAGGCTGTCCAAGAACACAAAACTTGCAGGGTATAGAGAACCTGGATTACTGTCCTCCAGTTATCAAATGTTCAGTCTCGAGCAGGTGTGATTTGTGTTGGCCAAATAGATTAGTCATTCCTTTGGGGAAAGAAAGTCTGTCCCTTGTTTCTGTGCCCTTCTGTCCCTGGTAACCTCATGCATCAGCTCACCCGTCAGTGTCTAACTTGAATAGTGCAAGAAGTCCTCTCCCAGGAGCTTTGCAGCCCCCCCCCACACTAAAACATTTATGCACCTTCGCACCAAGGAAACGTGGCAAACACATCACTAAAAAATGAGATGTATGTAGCCACCTCCCAGCTGACATTAGCACTCCAATATGCATCGATAGAGTCATACCTGCTTACAGGAGAACCAGGGGCAAGGGGACAGATGACAGCCGAATGCTGAGAAGAGAGTGTGGAATGAAAGGCCTGGAGCGCCGAGTTCTGCCTGGGTTTAGAAATGAAGACAGTGGTGTGGATGGGCAAGAATGGCAGCGGTCCAGTGGGTTATGGGGATTGCTCCAAGGTCGGACCAGAGAAAGATCTGAGAAGAGGAGAATGGAGGGGCTAGACAGCCATGCCCACAATGCTCTGCTGTGAAAGGGACCCTGGCGTGCAGTGCTGGCTGGTGAGAGGGGGCTTCCTTTATGATGTGTGCCTTTTGGGATCTGGGAAATGTGCAAGGTGGATTCCTGCTCTGTATATTTCTGAATTGTAGGGTTTTGGCTTCTTTTAGAAGCTCAGCATTAGTGCAGCATTTGGGGACTCCAGCCTGGCCTTGGGAGTGAGCGGCAGGCAGGCTGGGCTGAAGCATCATCTCTTACCTGGCTTTCATGAAAGGTAAGACCTCTCTCTGGTCTATAGTCTGCACCACCTAGGAGCGGTTCTCCAGTTCTCTCACACTTTTCCCCATCTTCTGGGTGAACTCTCCTGAAAACCAGTCCCCAGCCTACCCCTGATCTCCGAGCCTCTGTGCAGAGCTTACTTCTCCTCTCTCTTGGTCCTTGACACTGCCTTTCCAGTCTCTATGCTTTTTATCCCACTCCCTCCATCTCTCCTATCCTCTTTCCTTCCCTCTCCCTCCCTCCTTTCCTTTTCGGTACTGGGAACTGAACCCAGGGCTTTCTATATGCCAGCCAAGCACTCTGCCGTTGAGCTTCATCCCTAGCAAAGCTCCAACTCTTGCTTTGCCTGTTTTTTTCTTCAGACAGGGTGGCCTCCAACTTGCTCTGTAGTCAAGGATGACTGAACTTTTCATTCACCTGTCTCCACTTCCTGAGTCCTGAAATTACAGTCATGCACCTGCACCCCCAGGTGGAGATGCTGAGGCTCAAACCCAGGGATTTGTGCATGCTACCCAAGCAGTGTACCCAAATGAGGAAGGTCTCCAGCCCATTCATCTCTCTTAATAAGCAGGGTCTTATTAAGTTGCTCTACCTGGTCTTGAACTCCCTTTGAAGCCCAAGATGGCCTTGAACCTTCCATTCTCTTGCCTCAGCCTCTGAAGTGTCTGGAATAACAGACCTGTACAACCAGGCTTACCTTTCTCCCTTCCCGCCTTACACTGTCCATCTCTCTGCCCCAAGCTTTGGCTTAAATCCCTCCCTCCCTCCCTGGCCCCTGATACTTCTTGGCCCACTGGCATGGCTGTCAGCAGCTCTGGCTTCTCTGGGCTCTGCCAGTGGGGTAAGAATATTGATTCTGGGTCTCCCCTCTGATTGTCTTAGCCATGGTGACAGTGTCAGGGAGAGTGACCTATAGCAGGCATAGGACAGATTCAAATCCAGAAAGTGCTGGCCTGGGACAGCCATTCTTTTCATTCATCTGTCGCATGCTTGCTGAGCAACAAATCTGGGCCTTCCTCCGCCTCCCAGCTGACTGGCTTCATCTGCACGGATGAGTTTGGGATAATGGGCTAATGAATCAGGATTGTCCAAACGCTTCCTCCTGCATTGAAGTGTCCAAATGCCAGGCAGTTCTGTTCATGGACTTGGTGGGTAATGATCCCTTCTGAAAATCATAATCCATCAATCTCTGCCTTCCAGACCATCTATCAATGCTCCAGAATCTGCAGCCGTGCTCTCATTCCAGGAGTTTTCAATCACTTCTCTTTTTCCCCAGTGCTCACAGCATAGTGCACTGACACAGGGAAATTGTGTTTTGACATGAAATCATTATGTGTTTTAAAACCTCTCCTTCAATGTTGGGCTTTTCTTGCCTTCTGATCTTCCTAGACAGATCTCCTGCTGTGGACTGTGGTGGGAGCCCTGTTCCTTTGTTAAAATTTTCTGGCATAGGGTAAGAATGGCTCCTGCCCATTTTATTGCAATACTATCATACTGTAATTAATTTGTCTTCTACAATCAGGGTGCAGTTAGTGTTTCCTTTAGGGATGTTTAAGGGATCAGTAGGGGGTGGGCAACAAAGGAGGGCTGGGGCAGGAGGTGCCCATACATCCAAGTTGCATCTTAATAAGTTGTGGATTTAACTGCCTAAACCAGCAATCAATTAATCAATGTGGATCAAGGTGGATGCAGGGGGTGAACTACTCAAGTGAAGTGATTCTTCCCAATGACCTCTGCACCAGCCAGAAGGGAGGGTGAATCTGGAAGTGCATGCCGGCTGCACCCTATGTCCCAGCTCCCCAGCACTTCGGGGTGCCAGCACCGCCTTTTTTCTGAGGCAGATTCTAATGTTATGCTTGTCTAGCACTTAGAAAACCATGGGTTGGATCTCCAACATCACATAAAGCTGTTGCGGGGTGCACACCAGTAATCCTGGAACTTGGGAGGTGGTAGAGGCAGGATGATAAGAAATTCAAGGTCATTCTCAGTCACATGTGAGTTTGGGGCCAGCTTGGGCTACATGAGACCCTACTTCAAAACTTAAGGGAAGAAAGGAGTTTAGTGTTTATTTTTGGTGTGAGTGAGTGCATATAGTACATGCACACAGATGTGTGGAGGTGTGCACACATATGTGTGGATCTGTGCACACCCATGAGCATGTACAAAGGTCACAGGAAGACATCTGGTGTCCTGGTCTATCACTCACTGCTGTGTTTCCTTGAGACAGGGTCCCTCGTTGAACCTGGAGCTAGACCCGTGTCCACAAGATCCATTTGTCCTTCTGCCTCTGAGCTCCTTAAGTGTGTGTTGCAGGTATGCCTAACTTTTTACATGGGTGTTGAGGATTAGAACTTGGGTCCCCATGCTTGTATAGCAAGCTCTCTTACTCATTGAGCCATATCCTCAGCCCCGGTGTCTAGCATTTAGAAGACATGTATTCTTTGTACCACAAGTCCCTAAATGCTTGCCAGGTACTGATCTTGTATCAGCCACAGAATGCTCGGTAAAAGTTGACCTTTTTACCCCAGAGCTGGGATTCTGGGGAAGGACTGTGTCAGTTGAACATCCTTCCCACTGAGTTTATTTTCATGGGAAATATTCACTCTAAGCAATTCTAAATAACTTGGCTTTGCTGACTTTAGACCTTTAGGCCCTCAATGACGTGTCTGGACTATATTTAAAGTCTGTTCTCTCCTTCCTCCTTTATGTGCATCCCAGAGATTGAACCGAGGTCACCAGATTTGTGCAGCAAGTGCCTCTACCTGATGAACCATCTCATAGATCCCCTTGGTGCACTAGGGAAGTTCAGTACCACATCATCACATATAGCCACTTTGTGAAAAAAGTGTGCCCTGGTCTCTTGATAGTGTCATCTTAGGGCAGGTTACTAAACCCGAGCTGGAGAGATGGCCCAGTGGTTAAGAGGTCTGGCTACTCTTGCAGAGGGCGTGGGTTCAGTTCCTAGCACCCATATGGTGGCTAACACCCACTCATAATTTCAGTTCCAGGGGATCCTCTGCCCTCTTCTGGCCTCTGTGGGCATTGTGTGCATGGGTGCACTTACTTTCAGGCAAAACACTCAAATGTATAAAACTTAAAAAAAAATACTTTTCTCATTTTGAGTTTTTTAGGGTTCTCCACACTGCTTTCCACAGTGGTTGTACCAGTTTATATTCCCACCAGAAGTGGATGAGTGTTCCCCTTTCCCTACAACCTCTCAAGCATTTGGTGTCTTTTGTTTTCTTGATCTTGGCTAGTCTTATTGGAGTAAGATGATACCTTAGTGTGGCTTTAATTTGCATTTCCTTAATTATTAATGATGTAGAACACCTTTTAAGATGTTTCTCAGCCATCTTTACTTCTTACTGGTAAAGTCTCTGTTCAGCTCTTTACTCCATCTTTTGAGTAGGTCGTTTGTTTTCTTACATCTTTGTTTTTTAAGTAGTTTATATATTCTGGATGTTAATGCTCTGTCAGATGTATCAGTGGTGAAGGTTTCCTCCCACTGTGTGGGTTTTCTCTTCACTTCCTTGATTGTTTCTTTAGCTGTACAAAAGCTTTTGAGTTTGATGAGGTCCCACTTGTCAGCTGTTGTGCTTATATCCTGTGCAGCTGCTGTTTGATTTAGAAAGTCTTTTCCTACACCTATGTCTTGTAGGTTGCTGCCGACTTTTTCTTCTATCACTTTCAGGGTTTCAGGTTTCAGGTTGAGATCTTTGGTCCACTTGGAGTTTATTTTTGTACAGGGTGAGAAGTAGGGGTTTCATTTTGTTCTTCTACAAATGGTGATCCAATTTTGCCAACACCATTTGCTGAAAATGCTATCTTTCCTCCATTGAGCTTTTTTGGCTCCTTTGTCAAATATGATGTGGCTGAAGTTATATGAGCTCAAGTCTGGATCTTCAATTTTGTTCCATTGGTCAATGGTTCTGTTTTTTTGCCAGTACCAGGCTGTCTTTATGACTATAGCCCTGTAATATAGCTTGAAGTCTGGTAATGTAATCCCCCCAGTATTGCACTTTTCACTTAGGGTTGCTTTAGCTATTCGTGGTCTTTAGTTTTTTCCATATGAATTTAAGGCTTTTTTTCTAAGTCTCTGAAAAAGATCATGGGGATTTTGATTGGGATTGCATTGAATCTGTATATTAATTTGAGTAGACTCCTGGGTATATACCCACAAGACGCATCCTACCACAAAGATACATGCACAGCTATGTTTATTCCAGCTCTCTTCACAATAGCAAAGAGCTGGAACCAACCCAAATACCCCTCAACTGATGACTAGATAACAAAAATGTGGTACATCTACACAATGGAGTTCTATGTAGCGGTAAAGAACGATGACATCATGAGCTTTGCTGGTAAATGGATGGAACTCGAAGCCATTCTGCTAAGTGAAGTAACACAGTCCCAGAAAAAAAAAAAAAGGTGAACGGTTTCCCTCATTTGTGGATGCTAACACAAATCCCCAGTTGGTAGGCAAACTGAGCAACTTTAATATTACATTTCATTGTATCTGAAAGCAACTGTGCTATTCCAATGTGAATCTCTTAATGGGCTCTAGAATTGTCCTACCACTTGTATTCACACATTGTAATTACCATATATGAATGGAAGATATGTATTCATATTCTATTCTTTTTGCCTGCATGCAACTTTACTGTTAAAATGTGAATCTCTAAATGTTTTTAGGAATTAACCTATAGTTTATTTTCAGAATCTGTAATTTTGATTTATGTGTGGAATGTATATATGCATATTTTGGAATAACATAAAATTAAAGGGAACAAAAAAGAGAGAGAAAAACATAATAAAAAAACTGACCAAAACAGTAAACTTGTGCATCGAAAAGGTTATAAATGCTGGGCGTGGTGGGCAACGCCTTAATGCGGCTGCACTCCGGGGGAGAGCAGAGGCCAGGGCAGATCTGTTGTGAGGTTCGAAGGCCGAGCCTGGGGTCCTACAAGAGGTGAGTGTCCAGGGACCAGGCTTGGGGGGTATAAGGGGACGCCTGTCTTGAAGCCAAAAAAAAAAAAAAAAAAAAAAAAAAGAAAAAAAAGAAAAGGTTATTAAAGACTGAGAAAAAGATGTAAGACAGGACTTAACATGTATGACAGAGTTCATGAGCTCTGGCGGGGGGTGGGGGGGATGTAAGGGGTGGGCCTGAATGGGGGAATGAGTCTAGATTTGATTGAGAAATGTTGTATGACATGCACTCAATAAAAATTAACTTAAAAGCACTTTTCTGAGCCTCAGTGTCTCATCAGAAACAGAGAGCCAGTAACAGCATCTTTACAGCATTTGGTGCAAGGGTTAAGGACGGCAGCTCCCGTGGCTCTATGGTGTATCAGATGGTGGACCCGGCTATCATTAGGGATAAAGGACTTCCTGTTGAGGAATGCTGAGCTGCTGAAGTCACTCAGGTGTTTTATCTGACAAAGAATAGCTGCTGTTGAGTTAGTTTCTGCAGATCAAGAGCAGCTTCAGCTTACACTGGAAGTGATGGATGTTGAGAGTGGACTTCCCACTTTCCCATCCAGGTAAGGTGGAGGAATGTCATCTCCCCATTGTAAATCACCTTGTCCTTCCTTTCTGGAATAAATGGAGTTTGGGCCAGCGGTCAGAGTGAAAGTCACAACTGTATGATGCCCACAGAAAGTTCCTTGGGGATTGATGAGGACTTGCTCCTTTGCCGCGGGGCTGAGAGTTGTTCTGCTTGCTGCTCCATGTGGTGAAGAGCAGGTACAATGTGCAGCCAGTAGCCAAAGGCTTCCCTTCCAGAGATCCTCTTGCCTTTTGGGTTCCAACTTCTCCTTCCAGGAGCTTTAACCTGTTTCTCTATTTGATTAAGAGGCTTGACTCTGCTGTGTCCTAAAAAATCTACCTGACTTTGATTTTTTAAGAGTTATTTTTATTTGTGTGTATATGTGTGTGTGCCTGTGTATGCAAATGTGTGTGCCCATGGAGGCCAAAAGTGGGTGCCAGATTCCCTGGAGCTGGGGTTACAGGGAGTTATGAGCTGCCTAATGTAGGTCCTGTGAACTGAACTCAGATGTTCTGCAAGAGTGGCACGGACACTCAGCCTCTGAGCTCTCTCCAGCCCCCTTTCTGCATCCTGATCTCCACTGGGTGTCTTTTGATGACTTTGTTGTGCTAGGAGCACATGGGAATCCACTGTGAGGAGTGGAGATGAGAAGGCGATGCTGCTTCCCCTGTACGCCCTCCACTTCTTCCGGACCGATGTTTCCCAGCTTTCCCCATCCCCTTAGTCAATTTCTTCCTGCCAGAGGGGGCCTCTTTGGGTAACTGTTCCTTGATCACTTCATGTTTTTTTCCTCCTGTCTGGAGACCCCAGGCTCCCAGACACTAGAGCATGTTTGTTTTTCTGTCTAATGTATCTGCCGTGCCCATCCTCCCTTGGTCACTCCAGGACCTTGGCCTTGGCTGCACTGTTTCCTCCTCACTGGATTTCTGCAGCTGTCTCCCCATCCATGCTCCCTACAGCTCTGCAGAGTGAACTTCCCTCAGCTCACTTTGTCTCCTAAAGCCACCCTTGACCACCTCCTCCTGTGGCGGCACTGCCATCTTCCCTGGGCACATTACCTACTCCTTGCAGAATAAACCTGCATCGCTGTAATCACCAGGTCCTCTCCTCTGGGATGGAGACCAGGACCCAACCACCACAATGCACACCAAGGTGCTGGCCTACCAGAACCTTCCCTGGGAATTGGAGCAGATTGGGAAGCTGGTACCACAGACATCCGGTCTTCTGTGGCGGCAATGGCAGAGCTCTGGTCTCTTGTCTTGGTGCCATTTGGGGAGCATTTGGACACATGCTGAGTCATCCATACAACACAGAGACGTGGTGGGACCTCAGCATCAGGCCAGTTCTCACTCAGAAATGGGATGGGGGCTGGCTTGTGTGTGTGTGTGTGTGTGTGTGTGTGTGTGTGTGTGTGTGTGTGTGTGAAATTAACCAACATCTGAATAATTCACATTTCTGGGGAAGAATATGGACTGACCTGTCCATCTTGGCTGCAGACATCTCTCTGTAAGAACTCCATCTGAGGGGCAGGGTGGCATCAGGAGACAGTGGGTATGATGTCAGTGGAGATCAGGCAGCAGGTCTGTCTGTGATGGAGAAGCTTCAGCATGGGAGTGGGGCTGGAGAGTTTTAGGGCCCCCATGCAAGCCTTCTCCACTGGAACTTCTTCAGTGCACTGGACTATGATCTGAGGGTTTGCAGGCTTTGACTCCATCATCACGTTACCTCCCTTTGAGGTGGGCACTGGTTTTCATAGGGGAAGGAGCCATATTTCCTCAGTGGGGAGGGTCTTGCCCAAGATCACACGCCTTGAACAGGAATAACCAGGACCACTCCAAGCTTGGCTAATCACAGAGCCTGCCCATTTGCATGCTCCTCTTAGTCTATCCACCCCCTCAGGATGAGAAGTGACAGGGAAACTGAGGCAGAAGCTCCATGAGAGGAGATAAGGCCAAGTCAGGGTGGGGGAGGCAGTGAGTGGCCAGTTGTATTAGTCACTTTTCTGTTGCTGTGATAAAGCACCATGACCAAGGAACTTATAAAAGAAAGAGTTTATTTGAGCTTACGATTGACGGTTCCAGGGTATCAGAGTCCATTGTGGCGGGAGGCGTGGCAGCTGGATCTGGAGCAGGAAGCCGAGGGTCACATCTCACAAAGAGCACAGGAAGCAGAGAGCGAGACTGGAGGCCATGAGGCTTGTTAAACTCACAAACCCTGCCCCCAGTGACATACTTCCTCCAGCACGGCCACACACCCCAAGACCTCCAAAAACAGCACCACCAACTGGAGACAAATGTCTGAATACCTAGAGCCTATGGGGGACACTCATTTAAACCACCACACCAGTGGAGGCTGGGTCACTGGATGCAACCCTTCTGAGGACCTGAGGGCCTGAACCTCCTGCCTCCTGCCTCCTGCCTCCTGCCTCCTGAGTATTGTAGGAGGCCTGGTGTGCTCCAGCCTTGGGTGGATGCAGTCAAGGGCAGATGCTAGCCCTCACTGTGGCCTCACACACAGGCATTGAAACTGCACTTAAATATAGGACTTCCGAGGTGGCTCCCAGGAATGCCAGGCACTATGAAGGAGTCTGAGTAAAGGGAGGGTTTTCTCTGTGAGGTCCCACCGGGTGACACCCCTCCCCATTGACCTACATGAAAGAGGAGGCTGCAGATGCCCAAGGGAGGCCCCTGTCCTGCTCCCTGTCACAGGAGCTTGCCGCCCCAGCATTTCAGTCAAACCTCCAGGAGGGCCACCTGCTTTCTAGTTCAACAAGGCCCCCTGGGGGAAGGAACTTTAAAAAGATTTCAAATCATAACAATGCTTTTGGCTGCTCAAATCCACAACTGCTTTCCTCCCCCATCACAGCAAGGGCACACGCAGAGATGAGTAACATTGAGAAAATGCCTGTGTCTGCCTGTCAGACCAAGCAGGGACAAATAGCCCTTCCTTTGTTGATTTCTTCCTCCAGAGGAGGCTTCTGGAGAACTGTCCCCTGGTTACTTTATGTTTTTTTCCCTCCGTCTGGAGACCCCAGGCTCCCAGACACTCGAGCATGTTTGTTTTTCTGTCTAATGTATCTGCCGTGCCCATCCTCCCTTGGTCACTCCAGGACCTTGGCCTTGGCTGCAGTGTTTCCTCCTCACTGGATTTCTGCAGCTGTCTCCCCATCCATGCCCCCTACAGCTCTGCAGAGTGAACTTCCTTCAGCTCAGTTTGTCTCTTCAAAGCTGTCCTCGACCACCTCCTCTGCTGTCACCACGACCATTTTCTCTGAGGAACATTACCTACCCCTGGCAGAAGAAACCTGCATGGCTGTAATCACCAGGTCCTCCTCTGGGGTGGAGACCAGGACCCGGCCACAACAAAGGACACAATGGTGCTGGCCGTGGTGCTGAACTAAGGGATGGGCTTTAGAGCCTTCTTGGGAACCGCTGCATGAGGACAGGGACACAGTTAGAGCAGCATCTACTTTTCTGGGACACTAGTGTTGGTGCTCTGGTCTCCTGTCCCAGTACTGTGGATACTAAGTAACAAACAGTTGAAGAATTGTGTCCCCTAGAACAGTATTCAGATATGGCTGGGCACTTGCCCTGCCTCTGAGGTCCCCTCTGACATTCCCTTGAGGAGGCTGTGGGATTCCCTAATTGATTTAGAAAACTCTGTTACATTCAAAGCGGCTAGATGCGATTCTGTGGACTGAAATTTAGAATCTGGGCCAACTCAGAAGGCATCACAGGCAGACCCTTGCAGCAGCAGCTGACTATCAGGATACATATGGAGTCCGCACCAGGCATACTTCCAATCTTCCCACTCTTCTAAGCCAGTAAGTCCCCTTATTTTTTTTTATTGATAGAAAGAGGTATGTTTCTAGGAATGGGCAGATAGCTCAGTCTGTAAAGTGCTTGAAGATGTGAGTACAACCCCCAGAACCCTCATAAAATTAATCTGAGTATGGTGTCATATGCTTGTATCCCCAGTGTTAGGAGACAGACACAGGCTGGCCAGCCAGCCTAGCCTTCCTGGTGAAGTCCAGGCTAGTGAGAGACCCTGTTTCAAAGCAAGGTCAGCAGGATATGAGGAAGGACAGTGGAAGTTGTCTTCTGGCCTCCCAGGTGCATGTACAGCCACTATACATGTACATGTGTAGCATATGCATCCCTCCAAAAAAGCATGTTTCTGAAACTTGAGACCAAACATGTCCTGAACAGTAGGAAAGCTCTTAGCTTAACATGTGCCTTCAAAGAGTCTCCAGCTATTCCAGAATTGTCTCCTCATTGCTTCCAAGTCTCTCATCTCTTTTTGCTTTTATTTGCACAGTGCCCCCTGCTGGAAGCTTCCCTTCCTGTCTCTCTTTCCATGGTCAAGCTCACAGGTTCTCCAGCAGGTTATCTCTGAGGTTGATGCAAGCCAAGTTCATTTCTCCACTCGGTAGTCATATGCACTCAGGGCAATATACAGGATGAGAGAGTTCAACAGGGTCTATGTGGGTCACTTTGTGTTACACTGTACACTTGACCCTATATATGTTACTGGAGTTGTTAGGGTCTGACCTGAGCTTTAGCAGTCCCAACAAACTAGGCTTGGCCGTCCATCCTCAATAAGCCAATGAAAGAGACAGGTAATAGTGAAAACCAGAGAAAAGGGATTTATTCAACACTGCCACATTGAGAAGAGATATAAATGAAGAGATCTAGATGCTTCTATCTTTGGAGTCCAGACATGAGGTTCGAGTTTACATAGAGGGCAAGAAGTATGCTTGACTAAGCAGTCCTGGTCAAGGTGTGGTTCTTCAACTCATCATTGTCCAGGTTTCAGTGTTTCCTGCAAGGTGGTCTTACAAGTTGTCAGAACTGTGCACAACAAGTTCCTCCCCTGACTGGCATGAGGCTCCAAGACTTCCTTTAACCAGCATGACTCCTGGGGAAACTCCAGTTCCTTGGGGTCCATTGTCTCAGTAGTGGAAAGAAGGGACATGAATGTTTCTCTTTAGAGTATCCACATTCCTGCCAGGATGGTTACAAAGAGGAGAGGGAATTCTTGCATTCCTCTATATTGGGTTCTCTGTCCACCTGCCACCTCTTTAAATTCTCACAACTCACAATGAATGAATTTCAGTATTGTCATGTTGTAGCTGCAGGATCCAATGTTAACTAACTTCCCCAATGTCACATAGCTCTGGGGCTATAGAATCATCCCCCTCCCAGCCCATGTTCTTCCCTGTTAACTCTACATGGGGTATGGTCTGCTCTGCATGTAAAGGGGTAAAATTCATAGCTTAGACCTCAGATGCTTTCTTTTCTCTCTCTCTTTCTTTCTTTCTTTCTTTCTTTCTTTCTTTCTTTCTTTCTTTCTTTCTTTCTTTCTTTCTTTCTTTCTTTCTTTCTTTCTTTCTTTCTGGCAGTGTCTCCCTGTAATTCACTATGTATTCCAGGCGGGGCTTGGATTCAGAGAGCTCTGCCTGCTTTGGCCTCCCAATGCTGGGATTAGAGGTGTGTGCCACCACATCCGGTTTAGTTTCTTGATTTTTTTGTTTGTTTTTGTTTTTTATTCAGATGGTTTCTTTTTCTTTTCTCAATTGTTCCCATTGGAGAGATGGTTTCTTAATAGGAAAACAGCTACTATTCTCAACTTAGCAGACACCATTGGCTATCTACAATGTGCAAATTGTTGTTATTTTTGCAGAGGCTAAAGGGATAAAGCAGAACCCAGACTCTGAACTCAACAAGTACAATGTAGAAGGGCAGGACTCAGAGCACTCTGATTCAGGCCAGAGAGGGGAAAACAATGACTTTGAATCTAAGAGTTCTTAGGCTGAGACTTGAATGCCACTTGTGGTTTGATGAGTGATGAGGACAATTTAGATGGAGTGGCCCAAGTAACCAGAGGCTGGATGGTCAGGGAACATTGCAGTAATCATAGGTGGATCCCTCTCTTTTCTTACTAATATAAACACTTCTTGGTAAACACTTGATAGTTTTTTTTTAATGTAAAACCACAATAATGTGGAAAGAGAATGGAGACTGGAGAAAGCTACATCAAGATCAACATGAAGGAAGATAGTTGGCAGAGGATGACTGGAAACACTTCCCCACCTGGGCTTCGTGTAATGAACAGAGAAATGCCTGCATATATGTGAGATGTGGTGTTGTGTCAAACTCCTATAAAGGGTCCTGTGCCCTGTAGCCATGCGTTTTGGGGGCTTCCCCTCAGCTCTAGACCACCTACATTCACAGGAGTGCTTTCCTTTTCTTAATCAACAGTCTCTATTTCTAACCATGTGTACCTCACCTAATTCTTTGCTGTGAGACACAAGAACCTGGGTACTTCAGCAGGACCTCAGATCCATGCCTCCAAAAGTAGCAGTTTGGTGAGTTCCTCACATACACCCAACCATGTACCCATTCCTGTGGTTGATTCCAAGCTGACAGTTTCTTGTCTATAGAATGAAGATGGTAACCCAAGTGCCCCTCAACTGTTGAGTGGATAGAGAAAATGTGGTACATCTACACAATGAAGTTCTATGCAGTGGTAAAGAAAGATGACATCATGAACTTTGCAGGTAAATGGATGGCACTAGAAGATATCATACTAAGTGAAGTAACACAGTCCCAGAAAAACAAATGACAAATGGTATCCCTTATCTGTGGATGCTAGCGCCAGTTACCTAGTTGTAAGGCAAACTGAGCAATGTTAAAGTGATACGAAAACAACTGTGCTCTTATACTGTGAATCCCTTAACAGGTTCAGAATTAAGCTACCATTTATTTTCAGAGTTAGGAAGTGTTGGTATATGGATGAAGGATATGTATGTATATTTTAGAGTAATATAAGATCAAAGGAATGCAGAAAAACTAGTTTGTCATGACATGTCTAACCACAGTATTTATTTTATGGGAATGCTTCTTAGTATTTCTTATACAAGGCTGCTTGAGCTTTTGTCCAAGAATTTTCTAAAATATTATAAAGTAGTTAAAAGTATCAGGCTGGTGTAATTTAACCTTTCTGGATGCTTAATGACCACATTTAATGCCCATACCAATTTGGCCGAGGGTATTAAGGGATAACTTTGTTCCTTGCCCTCAGAGGTCAACTAAGTCCCAGGGGACTATGCATGGGGGCATCTCTTGAAATGTCCTGCAAATGTGAGTCACCAGTCTTCCTGTGCAGGGAGGTCTTAGAGATCCACTAATGGGATTTCATCCAGTGTCCAGTCTATAAAGAGGAAAGTCTGTTCATGCTTCAAAAAGGGAAGCCTGGTCTAGCAAGACCTGACTTTGTCCTTGAGTGGATGGAACTGGTGACTGAAAAGCCAAAAGGAGCCAGGGCTTCCCTCAACTTGAGTGACTCTAGAAGACCAGATCCTCAACTGACCTTGAGAAAACAAAAACCTTGGTTAATCTAGGCTAACTGTGTGGCCTTAAACATCCAAAAGGAAAGTATAACCATAAATAAATAAATAGTAAGGCCTAAGAAATTGTACTTCAGGTATAAAACTTGAGATATTAGTAAAAAGACAGAAGACAGTTGTTTTGCCTATCTTACTGGCAAGTGCAGCTGCCCTGTGGCTGCCACTGCTTTTGCCATCCTTCAAAGATGAAAGAAGGGGGCTGGAGAGATGGCTCAGCAGTTAAGAGCACCAACTGCTCTTGCAGAGGACCAGGGTTCAATTCCCAGCACCCACATTGTGGCTAAGAACCATCTTTAACTCCAGTTCCAGGGGAACCCGACACCCTCTTCTGACCTCCACAGCATTGCATGACATGGATGCACATACCTACATGCAGACAGTACACTCTTATACACAAAAAAGATGTGAGAAGACACAGCTTTTCAACCTTTCAATATGGACTGAAGACTCATGTCTCTCTAAGAATCCTCCAAACTTTCAGTGCCAGATGGGGACTGCTGAGACATCCAGCTTGTGGACTGAGCTACTATTGGGGGTTCCACTTCTTCAGAGTATATACTGCCATTGTTGGACTACGCAGGCTGTATCACAGAGACCAGTACAGGAAGATCAAGACAGGACGTGGTGCTTACTGGACCTCATTTGGTGACCATGGGAAGGGAAAACTCCAGTGTGGAGCACAAGGGCAGAACTGATGGTGATTTGGGATTGCCAAGGAGGAGCCTTCAAACATGACATCTTTTAGCCTAATAAAAAAATCATAAGCTGAAGGTGCTAAAACTTATTATATATGTAGTATACATATGTGCATATTTTGGAGTAATGCATATTGGAAGGAATAACGACAACAACAACAACAGAAAATACTGCATCAAAGAACTGACTGAAATGGTGAACTTTTGCTGGAAATAGTAAACTTCTGCATTGAGAATTTTGAGAGAGACTGAGAAAAAGATGAAAAACATATTTGGCAGAATGCATGAACTCTGGTGGGTAGGAGGCAGGGAGGGGGGCATGGGTCTAGATTTGATTTGTAATGTAATTTTGTATGAAATGCACAGAGCTTCAATAACATTGGCTTTAAAAAAATAAAATGAGGGGCTGGAGAGATGGCCTAGTGGTTAAGAGCGCCGACCGCTCTTGCAGAGAACCCGGGTTTGATCCCCAGCACCCACATGGCGGCCAAGAACCGTCTGAAACTCCAATTCCAGGAGAGCTCCAGTTCCAGGGGAATCGACGCCCTCTTCTGACCTCTGCGGCATTGCACGACACGGGTGCACAGACCTACATGCAGACAGTACATTCATACACATACAGAAATAAATAAAA
>VZQC01008931.1:507353-624034 GCA_009823505.1 Rhizomys pruinosus
CTGCTCTTGCAGAGGACCAGGGTTCAATTCCCAGCACCCACATTGTGGCTAAGAACCATCTTTAACTCCAGTTCCAGGGGAACCCGACACCCTCTTCTGACCTCCACAGCATTGCATGACATGGATGCACATACCTACATGCAGACAGTACACTCTTATACACAAAAAAGATGTGAGAAGACACAGCTTTTCAACCTTTCAATATGGACTGAAGACTCATGTCTCTCTAAGAATCCTCCAAACTTTCAGTGCCAGATGGGGACTGCTGAGACATCCAGCTTGTGGACTGAGCTACTATTGGGGTTTCCACTTCTTCAGAGTATAGACTGCCATTGTTGGACTACGCAGGCTGTATCACAGAGACCAGTACAGGAAGATCAAGACAGGACGTGGTGCTTACTGGACCTCATTTGGTGACCATGGGAAGGGAAAACTCCAGTGTGGAGCACAAGGGCAGAACTGATGGTGATTTGGGATTGCCAAGGAGGAGCCTTCAAACATGACATCTTTTAGCCTAATAAAAAAATCATAAGCTGAAGGTGCTAAAACTTATTATATATGTAGTATACATATGTGCATATTTTGGAGTAATGCATATTGGAAGGAATAACGACAACAACAACAACAGAAAAAACTGCATCAAAGAACTGACTGAAATGGTGAACTTTTGCTGGAAATAGTAAACTTCTGCATTGAGAATTTTGAGAGAGACTGAGAAAAAGATGAAAAACATATTTGGCAGAATGCATGAACTCTGGTGGGTAGGAGGCAGGGAGGGGGGCATGGGTCTAGATTTGATTTGTAATGTAATTTTGTATGAAATGCACAGAGCTTCAATAACATTGGCTTTAAAAAAATAAAATGAGGGGCTGGAGAGATGGCCTAGTGGTTAAGAGCGCCGACCGCTCTTGCAGAGAACCCGGGTTTGATCCCCAGCACCCACATGGCGGCCAAGAACCGTCTGAAACTCCAATTCCAGGAGAGCTCCAGTTCCAGGGGAATCGACGCCCTCTTCTGACCTCTGCGGCATTGCACGACACGGGTGCACAGACCTACATGCAGACAGTACATTCATACACATACAGAAATAAATAAAATTTAAAAAAAATTAAAAAAAAATAAAATGAAGATGGTAATATTGCAAGCTTGGATTGATGTCCGAATGGAAGATGGCAACATCGAAAGCTTGGGTTGACGTCTGAATGGAAGATTAACATTGCAAGCTTGGATTGAAGTCTGAATGTCATCACTGGGATTTCCAGGTCCTCTGGTCCTGAAACTGAGTCGACCAGGAACACGTGGATAATGATAAGCAGAGATGGTTTATTAAGAGAGCACTTCTGAGAGTGGAAGTGGGCTGACAGCTGAGAAAGGCTAGAAGGTCAAGGGCAGTGAGTCACCCGAGCCCTGACATTTTTGAATCTGTAGATAATGGGCTTTTCTTACCCACATCCTGTCACGTACAATTGGCCCTTGTGGCGGGCGGGGATAGGCGGTTTCCAGATATTTTTCTACCATTGGCTCCTTTCTCACATTAATCTTCGGGTCCCCCTCCCCCTGCATTGTTCTTTTTAAAAAATTAATTAAAATTTATTTTTTATTTTTGGTCTTTTTGAGATAGGGTCTCCTTATAGCCCCAGCTGGCCTGGAACTCACAGAGATTTGCTGCCTCTGCTGGTATTAAAGGCTTAAAGGTGCGTGCCAACACATTCTGCCTTCTTGGATAATTTCAACTAAGAGTATTGAAATCACAATGACTCAGGCTTAAGACCTGAGCATATATGAACCTGGTCTTACTTCTTTGCTAGGCATTTTCTGGGAAGCTCATGGAGACTATGAACTTCATTAGGATAAAGACATCCTACCTTCCTGCATCCCTGTGATCTAGTTTTTCACTTTATCAATTGCGATCCTATCAGGTGCCCTCAGGAACCCCCTGTGATCTCAATTCCTTAGCCATCCTTTGAAGATAATAGCTTCAAACCCCACCACAATCTTCTATGTGACTGCTGTAAAGACAAGGCAGTGTGACTCTTCTTTGAGAAGGCACAGAAGGCACATCCATGCTCTGGGCTGTGCCATACTCTCTTTCTGGGTACCTCTCTTTCTATTAACCTTTGTGATTCAAATCTGTGTTAAAGGATCTTTAATAAACCCCAACTCTGCCTCATACTGGCTAGTCCTAAAATTCTTTTCTATGTTGAAGTCAATGATCTGGTTTTGCCCAAGTCAAGGTCTTTGAATGATGAAGGGAACTCCTGAGGCTGCTACAGGTGACGCTGAAGAGTTGTGTCTCTGTTTATGGCTGCCTTTGACAACATGAGAAAGTAGGCAGTGTCCCTCAGCATTCCTGTAACTCAGAACTGTCATTTCCATTTGAGATGCATGTCACACTGCCACAGGGGACCTGAGGTACCAGCAGCCATAAGGGTGACAGAGCAAAGATTTCTTTGTGGTTCTTTGTTTTGCTTTCAGGGACAGGATCTCACTTTGTAGCCTTGGCTGGCTTTGAACTTGAGATCTGCCTGGTTTTTAGCTTCTTGGGCGCTGGGATTATGGGCATCACACCTAGTTTCTGTCCTTTTTTGAAGACTTCTTTTCCAAAGGAAGCCAGTAGGGGAGGGGAGACAAAGCATGGCTCTGCAGCTGGCTAAAAAAATGTGGGCATAGGCTAGAATCTGTCTGCTGGATAATCCTAGACATAATTAGGGAGTCTTGGGGGACAGATGGACAAATGTCCTGCAATAGTAGGTAAAAGCATTTAAGAGAAAACTCCTTGTTAGCTGGGGAGATAGTTCAGACAGTATACTGCTTACCTTGCAAGCATGAGGACCTGGGTTTGAGCCCCAGAATTCATGTGAAAAAGCTTGGCTTGTAACTCAGCTCAGGGGAGCAGAGACAGGTGGATCTCTGGGAGTAACTACCTAGCCTAGCGGAGTCAACAAATGTGAAGCCAGTGAGAGACTCTGTCTTGAGAGAAGAAGGTAGATAGTTCCCAAAGGACATTAAAGTTGTCTTCTGACCTCTGGACACTTGTGCATGTGCACACACCTGAACACACACACACACACACACAAAGCCTCCTCCCAAAGGCTGTGTTTGGCATGGGGGCTGGGCACACAGTAGGTCTCCAGCAGTCCTAGCTAGTGTTCTAACTGAGGCCTTGCTCATTAGCTGGGAAGTGCATATTGCTCTTTGCATCCAGGCCGCAGGCATGACAGACAATCCAGGCTTGAGAGGCAGATGCAGTTGTGGTGCTCACAGCCTCTTCTGGAGCCAGGCTACCCCAGGCATCTTTGCCCTGGGAGAGCTCAACTTGACAAACCCCTGCACCAACTCCCAGTAATTGGAGTTGGACCTGAAGGGAAGAGCTAGGTACCTGCAGATGCGGAGTTCTTTGAATAAATCTCATCTGCTCTCCCAGAACAGAAACGTGGAGCCTATCCATCCAGCATCCCCTGCCAGACGCGCCTGGTCCCCAAATGGACTGGGGGCAGAGGAGCCAGGAGCGCAGAGGACAGCAGGAGAAGAGCAGTGGGCGGCCCTGTCTTCCTCCTTGAGAGTCACTGCACTTCACTCAATTCCAGTACATTTGATTCAGAGCCACAAGTGGCCTGTTTCTCTCCAAAGAAGCATTTGAATTTTAAAAAAGGACCCCAACGAAGAAACACTTAACCCAAAGGAATGAATATTTAATGCTGGCATTTCAGGTTCTGTCAGAGAAAGGGCTTTGAGGGGTCTTTCCCAAGGGTCCCAGGCACACCCCAGCCCTCGCCTCCTTGCTCAGCCTCCGGTCAGCCTGCCAGACCCTCCCAAGGCTGCAGGGGCAGAGTGAATGCCCCGGACCAGAAGCCCAGTTCCCCTGGGCTCCAGGTAATTTTGCTCTGCCCCAGCTGTTCCAGCAGAAGCTGGCTCCAGTTTTGGGATTCTCAAGGGATGCCCCAAGGGGCACACTGAGTCAGGAGAGTAAGACAAGAGAAGTAATGAGATGACTCAGTGGGTAAAAGGCACTTGCTGCCAAGCCCGATGGCCGGAGTTCAATCCCCAAGATCTACAAGTTAGGAGAGAAACGATTCTCCAAAGTTGTCCTCTGATCTCCACACATATATCATGGTGCTCTTGTGCACTCACATTTGCACACCACACACACACACACACACACACACACACACACACACACTCACAAAATGTTAAAAAAAGAACCCTTCACTCTGGAGTCTGCTTGAAACCTCTCAGCTGAGAAGCAAGAATTCCAGTGTAATTAATGACATTCACCATGAAGTTTGCTTATATGGAGATAATAATTCCTTTCATATATAGATATTTTATGTTCAGCACTAGTGAACCAGGCTTGAGTTCTGAGACCTTGGGTAGAGCCTGATTCCTCTCCCAGAAACCTTCTAGGACTCTCCTAAACATGACTATCATTAACTGTGCTTACAGTGGAAACACAATACCTTCCTCCATCCCTGTAGTTTAAGGGTCTTTTTTACATGTGTATGTGTGGTGCACATGTTTGTAGACACACGTGTGTGCAAGTACATGTGTGTGCACATGCACATGGAGGCCCAGGGTTGATGTCAGGAATCACCCTTGATCACTCTTTACCCTATTCATTCAGGCAGGGTGTCTCAGTCAGACCCAGGGCTCGGCGGAGTGGTTAGTCTCCCTAGCCAGCTTGCTCTGGGGATCCCCTGTCTCTGCCTTCTGAGGCTGGAAGTACAGATAGACCATGACACCCACCTGGTGTTTACAGGTACTGGGGATCTGAACTTCGGCTTCCTGCTTACATGGCAAGCGCTTTAACCACTGAGTCATCTTCTTAGCCTGTGGCTTGGAGTTTTAACCTTACCAACTGTAATCCTTCCAGGTGTCCCTTGGGAACCACTCTGTGAATGATTTTAGGTTCCTTAGCTACCCTTTGAAGATAATAGCTTCAAACCCCACTAGAATGAAAGAAAAAGAAAAAACAAACAAAAACCCATACCAACTAAAATGGTGTATACTGCTATTGTAGACACTGGAGTGCAGTTCTCGTAGAATAAAAGCCCACCTCCATACCATGGGGGTCAGGGGGAGGATGTCTTTCTTTCCAAGAGCTTTTGTGTCCCTTAACCCTCTTGCTTAAAATTTATATTAAAATAAAATTTAGGGTCTGGAGGGGCAGTGGTAAGGGCACTGGATACTCTCACAGAGGACAGGGCTGGATTCCCAGCACCCACATGGCAGATAACAACTGCCCACAACTCCAGTTCCAGGAGGTCCTATGCCCTCTTCTGACCTCCTTGGGCATTGCATGACATGGGTGCACTTACACACGTGTAGGCAACAGACTCATACATATAAAATAAAAATAATAAATAAAAATTTAAAAATGAAATTTAATAAAGTCCAACTCCACTTCATACTGACTCTTCCTGAAATTGTTTTCTGCAGCAAAGCTAAGAATCCTGGGTTTACCTGAGTGGAAGGTCTGAAACGAGCTCAGTGGCTTCAGGTGACAGCGTGGCACTGTGTCTGTCCTTACTGCAGCTGGCAGGGGGCTGTGCTGACAAGAAGCCTGTGCTAGATGTCTTAGGCAGTGAAGGTGCTTGCTGGGAAGTCCTCGTGACCTGATTTGGCTCCCTGGAACCCAAGTTGAGGTGGAAAGAGAGAACCAACTTCACAAAGTTGTCCACTGATCTTCACACATGCCCCATGATACATGTGTACCTCTCCCATCATGCACATACATACACATAATAATAATATAATAACAACAACAATAATAATAATGTGTTTCATGGTGCCTGTCTGCCCTGACCCATGCCCTTCCCTTTGGATTTGGGCCTCTGGCCCTCCCCCACTACCTGTTCCACACATATGGAGCTCACGGCTAGCCTGGCCTGGCAGGAACATTGCCAGCCTTGCAGTCAGGCAGAGTGGGACGGGTCAGATCCGAGTTCTCTGCTTTATGTGGTGATGCTGGGCAAGTGACCTCACTTGTGAGAAGTACTTTCCTATGTGGGGTAGTGATAACTTAAAGGAAGCTCAGGCAGATGCAGTGTGTATGAGAGATGGCCCAGTGGGACAAGTGCTGGCCTCGCAAGCCTGAGGACCTGAGTTTCATCACTGACCCATATAAAAAGGCCGGATATGGTGCTGGGTGCTTATAATTTCAGCACTTGGTAGATAGGCTGCGTGCTTGCTGGCTAGCCAGCCTACCTACTGGAGAGTTCTAGGCCAGTGAGGGGTCCTGTCTGAAAGTGCTGGTTAGAGATTCTGTCTCAAAGTACTAGTGTGAGATCCTGTCTCAAAAACAAAGTGGATGGAGTCTGAGGAATGACAACTGAGGTTGTTTTCTAGCCTCCATGTGCACATTCACTCCCCGGACACTATATATACACATATATACATGTATGTTTCACACACACACATATAAATTGTGTATCTCTTTCCAACTTTAACCCTCTATCTTAGAATATTCCAAATTATTAGCTAAAAAGACTCCCCTCTCTTTCTCTCTCTCTGTATTTTTTTGAGACAGGGTCTCATGTTTCCCAGGCTGGCCCCCAATTTGCTGTGTAGCCAAGGATGACCTCGAACTTCTGATCCTCCTGCTTCCATTTCCAGAATACTGGAACCACAGGAGCCCAGCACCACGCAGCGTTTTTGTGAGCTCCAACTCAGAGGTTCATGCATGTCAGCACTGTACCCACGGAGCTACGTGGACAGCCCCCCTCTATATCTTTATGTTTGCCTGGTTCTCTTTGTAAGGATGAAGCACAATGTATTTTGCAGTCCCTTCCTGATGGACACAGTGTCGACAACGTCTATGATAAGTGGCTGTGGAGGACAGCTTTGCATCCTTGCTGTTTTGTCCATATGCCAGTTAGGACTTGTCTCTCCTCCCTCCTCTTCCTCCTGAGGGCATCCTGTGCCACCCTCAGGGCAGCTTCTGCATGGCCTCCCTGTGAACCCTTCCTTGACTTCCCCAGAAAACTCTGGCCCTCTTCCAGTGTCAGCGTATTTCCACACAGAGCGCTACTTCTAACATCCTTTATTAACCTGTCTGTATACGGTGTGTGTGTGTGTGCATGTGTGCGTGTACATACCTGTTCCAGGCTTGCTGGCCCTGCACTTCCAGGGCCTCCCATCACGTCATAGGAGTACTGGGATTACAGATGTGTGCTACTGTGTCTGGCTTTTATGTGGGCTCTGGGATTGAAGAGCAGGTCCTCACACTTGCATTCAAATGTTTTACCCATGGAGCCATCTCCCCAGGCTTTTAATCATTTGTCCGTAGGCCATTTCTCCTGCATTGTGAACCCCTGGCCAACAGGGTTGTTCTTTGCAGAGGCTGCTCATGTCCTGGGCCACATAGTAGGGACTTCACTGCTCTTTCTTTCTTTGCATCATGAATAAATCAACACAGTTTCTGCCCTCAGGGAATGGATGGTCCAACAGAGGAAAGTCATGCACAAAGATAATTATCATTACAATGCCAGGCAGGAAGCACTAAATGCCACCAGAGGTACAGATTAACTATTCTATTTGGTGGCTCTCAGCCCTGACTGCAAATGAGCCACTTGGGGAGCTTTTTAAAAAAACACCAGTGCCTGGGTGCTAGCTTACGTGTCTTTCTGACTTGATCTTGTGTGCAGCACAGCAACAGGAAGTTTAGAGCTCTGAGTGTCTCCAGGTGGCAGGGTCCAGAAACACTGGGCCCTGTTTTACTCCCTAATACCCAGTGCCGTCTTGTTAAAATGCAAATTCTGCTTCAGCAGGGCTGGGTGGAGCCTGAGGCATGAGTTCGTTTGTTTTGAATTCTTTATTGGCTTCATGGAGGTGTAGACATGCAGGCATCATGTTTTGATCAATGATGGACCACAGCTTTGGCAATGGTCCCTCGTGATTATAATAGGGGTGCCAATTCCCATCCCTCAGTATTCTTACTGTAGCATTTTTATGTTTAGATACACAGGTGCATACTACTGTGTTACGGTTGCTTACAGAAACACGCTGCACAGTTTTGGAGCCTAAAGCAATAGGCTACGCCATATATGATTGTGTAAGCAAACTGTGATCTTTGTGCAGTGATGAAATTGCCTAACGACACATTTATCACAACATGCTGGGGCTGGGAGGATGTTTAGAGATGAAGTGCTTTCTGTACAATACGAGGACCAGAGTTTGGTCCCCAGGACCCATGTAAAAGAGCTAAGCTTGGTGGCACGCACTTGTAATCCCAGTGCTGAGTAGGCAGAGACTGGAGGAACTCTGAGGCTCATTGGCCAGCCAACCTAGTCCCAGAAAGTCCCAGGCCAATCCCTACCAATCTTCTTAACACACTAGGTGGAGCAAAGGATGCAGGGCATGCGCTCAGAAGTCATGAGTCAGCTTGTTTGTGAGCATGCCCCATGAACTGGGATGACATGTGATGGTGTAGAGGTCTAAGATTGGCCACTTGGAGGTGATGTCATGAGATGTAACTCGCCCCCAAACCTACATAAGTTGCCTGTCACACAGAATAAACAGATTTCCCTGACTTTGCATCATCTGACACTATCCCGGGCTGTTACTGCACAGTGCTTGGTTCTAGGGCTGGCAGCTCCACAGATTTCCCTGACTTTGCATCATCTGACACGATCCCGGGCTGTTACTGCACAGTGCTTGGTTCTAGGGCTGGCAACTCCACAGATTTCCCTGACTTTGCATCATCTGACACTATCCCGGGCTGTTACTGCACAGTGCTTGGTTGTAGAGCTGGCAGCTCCACAGATTTCCCTGACTTTGCATCATCTGACATGATCCGGGGCTGTTACTGCACAGTGCTTGGTTGTAGGGCTGGCAGCCCCATAGCTGGCTCTTCCACTTGATTGGTCATGGGATCCAGCTGCTCTGTAAACTGCATGGTTGGCCATGGAACTATCATTCTCATAGCTGTGTGTCCACAGGGCCATCAACCCTGGGCGAGTGCCCTCTTCATCCTGTCCAACCACTGGGTCAACAGCCCCACACTCAACCAGGTGAATAGCCCCTGAGGAAAGACACCGGAGGCTGACCTCCGACCCCAGGGACCTGTCTGTTTCCATTTCCCCCGACACTAGGATTACAAACATGCCTGGCTTTTCCTGTGGCTTCTGGGGGACCGAACTCAGGTGCTCATAGACTGAGCTATCTCCCCAATCCTTCTTTCAGTTTTAATACACTAAGGAAACTATGGTTGTGGTGGACAGGAAATATAGGACCCAGTTCTAATTTTTTCTTTTTTTTGTCTTTTTGAGACAGGGTCTCCCTGTAGCCCTAGCTGGCCTGAAACTCACTATGAAACTCACAGAGATCTGCCTGCCTCTGCCTCCAAAGTGCTGGGATCAAAGGCATGTACCACCATACCTGGGTTCAATCCTAGTTTTGTCAGGAACCATCTGAATTCCTTTAGAACATTCATTCAAATATCTGTTGAATGCTAAGTGTTATTCTGGGTCTGGAGGAAAGCAAAGAAATAAGACAGGCTAGACCCATGCTTTCTTGGACCTCACTGGGTAGAGGTGAACTCAGGCCAATAAACTATTGCTTACTGGAGACTATGATTTGTATTATAATGAGGAAACTAGACAGGCCTTCACCCATCAGATGGATGGAGAAAGAGGACTTCTCTCTCACAAAGTATGTGATGAGTGTCAAATGGGACCATGGTGTGAGGATGCTGTGTGGAACTGTCACCTGTGGAAGTGCAGAGCATGAGTAATGAGACAGAACTGATCCACCTGACAGATAGGCATGCCAACATAGCCTCAGCCCCCAGCACATGCTGGCCTGGTTGCTTTAGGTCATTGTTAGGAGCCTTGTCTCTAATCTAATGCTCTCTATAGCTCCCCAGTGCCCACACAGATACGTAGCAGAATGTGGTTTTCAATGGAGTTTTTATAAAGAACCTCCATCCATCACAGCTCTTGAGACAACAAAATTCTTCTGAGAGGGTGTGCTGAATGACCCTTGAGGAACAGAAGAGAAGATTGTGGGCCACCCACCTACGAGCTGTGTGGGAGGCCTTCCTCCATCCTCTAACCACTTTTGGTGCTGTGCCTGGGCCAGCTGGGACTCCAGAGCCTGGAACGGCAGGTGATCCTCTGCCCGTGTTGTCTGGGAAATGAGATGACATAAGGTGACAGCTGAGTTCAGTTAATGTGTGGGTAGAAAGGGAAGCTCCTTCACAGCTCTTCATCTTTCAAAGCCCCTGAGCTCTCAGGCAATTAAAATCCAACCCTCCCTTGCCACTGAGAGATCACAAATACTGAGAAAACTGGACAAGAAGAAAGAATAGAGCTCCTGGCTTCTTGCTTTTTAGTATTAACTACTTGGTCCTATTTAACTGGAGCATTCCTCATCTCTTCTCCACTGCTACCTTCTGGGTCTTGGACTCTGACTCCTGAAAACAGCTTCCTTCCTTCCTTCCTTCCTTCCTTCCTTCCTTCCTTCCTTCCTTCCTTCCTTCCTTCCTTCCTTCCATTTTTCAGGTAGGCTGGTGGCCAGCAAACCTCAGCAATCCTCCTGTCTCTGCTCCGCACAGTGTGGGATTATAGGCATGTGCAAAGCCATGTCTGGTTTCTTACATGGGTGATGGATCTCAAACTCAGGTCTTCTTTCTTTTTTTTTAATTTATTTATTTTCGGATGTGTATGAATGTACTGTCTGCATGCAGGTTTGTGCACCCGTGGTCATGCAGTGCCATGGAGGTCAGAAGAGGGTGTCGGATTCCCCTGGAACTGGAGTTAAAGATGATTCTCAGCTGCCATGTGGGTGCTGGGAATTGAATCTGGGTCATCTCCAAGAGCAGTCGGAGCTCTTAACCACTAGGCCATCTCTCCAGCCCCAGTTAGGTCTTCTTTCTTACACAGTAAGTATTCTTACCTACCCAGCTCTTTTCGGTCTTCCCGCACACTGCCTGCTGACTTGAGTCACTCCTTGTTCTTTAGCTCTTCATGGTGCTGCTAGGAAGTTTCTAAAACTCAATCTACTCCTCAGTTGCCAACTCAGAGCATCTTCTTCCTTCCTTCCCTCCCTTCCTCTCTCTCTTCCTCTCTTTCTCGTTCTCTCTTTCTTTCTCTTTCTCTCTTTCTTTCTCTTTCTTGACTTCATACATCCCAAACTGGCCTCAAACTCACTATGTAGTAGAGGATAACCTTGAATCTGTATCCTCCTGCCTCTACATCTCGAGTGCTGCTATTACAGGTGCACACCACCATGATAGTTTTTATTCAGTGCTGGGGGTTGAGCATAGGGCTTCATGCATGATCAGCAAGCATTCTACCAATTCAGCTGTATCCTCAGCCCCTCAGAACATCTTTATAGTTCTCAGCTTCCCATCCCATCAAACTCAAAGTACTCTGCACATGTGCAGACACACACACACACACACACACACACACACACACACACACACACACGCGCATGCCCATCAAGCCTGAGCCTGGGGGTAGAGAATACCATCCCTCTACCAAGAGTATTTTAAATACTATCTTATTGAAGTTCTGTTCAATGGTCAAAGCTAAGATTTCTCTCCTTACAACTAATATATATTGAGTTTGCATTGATTACCCTCAATATAGTTTAGAGACTTTTGCTCATTGCCTGTGTCATGTGGGCCAGGTGTGTCTTTGCAGGAGACGACAGCTGCCTCTTCCAAGGACCATGCTGGTCAAGTTTGGATCTGCTCTGCTCCCCCTTAGCCTAAAGCTGGGTGCTGGAGCTTGGATCTTGAATGCCCCCAATGGCTCTTATTTATTTATTTATTTATTTATTTATTTATTTATTTATTTATTTAATTTTATGTGTATAAATGTTTTGCCTGGGTGTAATAAGTGCTCCACATGTATATAATGCCTGAAGAGGCCAGAAGAGGGCATCAGATCCACTGGACCTGGGGTTATGAATGATTGTTAGCTGCCATGGATGCTGGGAACTGAACCTAGGTCCTCTGTAAGAGTAGCCAGTGATCTTAACTGCTGAGTCATCTCTCCAGCTCCAAACCCCCAAATTTGATTCTTACAGTGGCACTAGGAAGTGGGTTGGGACTGTAAGGAAATGAGGATGAGTTGGAGGTGTTTAGGTTATTGTGGGCATGCCTTTGAAGGGGATTGAAGGACACATTGTTCCTCTATCTCCCTCAATTTTTCTCTCTTTCACTACAAGTGAGAGATTTCACCATGTCACACACTCCTATCATAATTTGTTACCTTGTTATAGGCTAAAAACATAGGGGCAATCAATCATGGATTGAAACCTTCAAAACAGTGAGACAGAATGACATGTTCTTTGTAAGTCGATTTACTCAAGCATTTTGTTATAGTGCCAGGCAGCTGATTAACACACTGGGCATATGAACAACTCAATTAATTTGTTGAATAATAAATCTCTATTAGCAGACCAATACAATCAGTCAGAGAGGCCAATGGTCCAGGTGGAGGGCATGAATGTTGCAGACCTGGTGTGAAGGAGGGAGGGACACACATAGAAACCAAGTAATAGCAGGGTAAGACAAGTTTCTGGCATTAGAATGTTACTAAAATGAGAAGAGAAATTAATCTCATTTAACAGCCACTTAAGGAGCAACTACTATATAATCAGCATAAATTATATCTGTGTCATGTCTCCAAGGAAACCCAGAGTTCATTTAAAGATAAAACCTCACATCTGGTCAAGCATGATGCAGTGTAATGACCCAACACTATGAGTGAGGGCAGCAGGAGCATCGACCAAGAACCACACAGTGGGGCTCAGCTAGGGGGATGGCTGGTTTAACTGCCAACTTGACACAACACAAAATTACCTAGAAAGAGAGTCTTAGTGAGGAATTATCTAGATCAGCCCAGCTTATCAGCATGTCTTTGGGGAATCAGTTTGATTGCCTTAACTGATGTGGGAAGACTCAGCCTGAAAGTGGGTGGCACCTTGTTTGGAGCCCTGGACTGTGTGAGAGCAGTTGTAGAAAAATGCCTGATGAAAGCAACTTAGGAAGGAAGATTTTATTTTGGCTCATTGTTTCTGGGCATCGTCTATCATGGTGGGAAAGCCATGAAGGCAGGAGACTGAGGCAGCTGGTCACATGCACTTGCAGCCAGGAAGCAGGGAGACATGAATGTTGATGCTCAGCTCACTTTCTCCTTTTCATTCAGCTCCCAGCCCATGGAAGACCCACCTCAGATGACCTAATCTAGATAATCCCTTGCAGGCTTGCCTGGAAGGGTGTCTGCCAGATGATTCAAGATCCTTTCTTTTTTAAAAAATTTTTTAAAAATTTATTTTTGTATGTGTATGAATGTACTGTCTGCATGCAGGTTTGTGCACCCGTGTCGTGCAATGCTGCGGAGGTCAGAAGAGGGTCTCGGATTCCCCTGGAACTGGAGTTCTCCTGGAATTGGAGTTACAGACAGTTCTTAGCTGCCATGTGGGTGCTGGGAATCATCTGGGTCCTCTGCAAGAGCAGTTGGTGCTCTTAACCGCTAGGCTAGCTCTCTAGCCCCTCAAGATCCTTTCAAGTTGATAATATTAACTATTATATTCTGAACCTACATACACATAAAGACACACGCACACACACATACACACACATATGCATACACACACATATACCTGCACACACTTGTGTCTACACATATGCAAGCATGCATAAACACATGCGCACATATGACACATTGTGGGACAGTAGTCCTGGATTCAGGTGTATCTTGTGTATGTGCAAGCACAATCTGTGTAGCACACTAGGCAATGCTAGAGTACAGGGCACACCTTGTCACCTGATGCTAGCACTCACTTAGCATCATGAGATGACTTTGTCTGCACGCCCCTTTTTGGGTATGCCCCATCGTCTGGGAAGATGAGTGATGGTATGGAGGTCTAGGATTGGTCACTGGAAGGAGGGGCCATTTGATATAGAGTCTGCCTTCTCCAGACCTATATAAGCTACTTGTTGCATAGAATTAAATGGATTTTCATCCTCTGAGGTGGTCCCTGGGATGTTACTGGAGGAACCTCATACTATGCCCTCTTCAGCCTGTTCAATTGAGGGACTGATGGCCCCCGGAACACATAATACACATGAAAAAAGCTGAGTGCTCGTACATAGTGTTTTGTGCTGTCTTCATAAAGACCTCAAGAGGGAGGCATTATGAATCCTCAACTACTTTGTAGATAAGCTACAACTGAGGACTAGAGAGATTGCTCAGCGGTTAAGAGCACTTACAGCTCTTGAAGAGGATCTGGGTTCACTTCTCAGCACCATCAAGTGGCTCACAAATGCCTATAATTCCCATGAAGATCTGCCATCTTGTGGCTTCAGAGGGCACCTGCAGGCACACAGTGCACATAAACTCACATACATGTTTATAAATTAAATATATATATATATATAAATTAAAGTAAATAAAACTTTTTTTAAAAAGAAGGCAGGCTTCCTGGGCATAGTGGTACATACCTCCCAGCACTCAGGAGGCAGAGGTAGGTGGATCTCTGTGAGTTCCAGGCCAGCCTGGTCTACAGAGTGAGTTCCAGGCCAGGTGGCCTGGGAGAGCTTAAATAATTTATGCAAGATCATGTGGCTAGTAAGTAGTAGGGCAAGAAACCCATTTATTCCATTTTTAGTGCTTATGTTCTTTTGGTAATGAGGAAAAAGCATGGCATCATGCTGTCTTTAGAAGTAAGGACATTTTTGCCATGAACCTGGGAAGCTTAAATGTAAAATCAGAAAGGTCTTGCTTATGAGAAATGCTTTATTGCTTCAAAGGGAGGTGAAAATGTTGGGTCTAGTTCCTTATCTGAATCCTGGAGCTCTGGGCAAGGTCCTATTGCTATTATGTGTTTTGGTTCCTGTCCTTTTTTTTTTTTTTGGTATTTTTGAGACAGGGTCTCCCTTTTAGTACCAGGTGTCCTGGAGCTCGCTCTGTAGACCAGGCGGGCCTTGAACCCTCAGAGATCCACCTATCTCTGCCTCCCGAGTGCTGGGATTAAAGGTGTGTGCCACCACACCCAGCTATTTCTTTTATTGTTGTTTTGATGAAACAGTCTGACAAAAGCAAATTAAAGGGAAAAGGGTTTATTTGGGCTCATAGTGGAAGGTACAGTTCATCGTGGTGAGGAAGGCATGGTAGCAGTAATGTGAAGCTGCTGGTTACACTCCCCCCACCCCCAGTCAGGAAGCAGAGAGGGAGGAAGGGATGGAGGGACGGACGGAGGAGGGAAGGAGGGAGAGAGAGAGGCACACCACTGAGCTCAACTCACCGTCTTCTCTTTATTCAGTCTAGGATCCCAGCCCATAAAATGGTACCATACACAGTTACAGTGGGTCTTCCTACATTAATTAAGATAATTCCTCACAGGCATGCTGAAGGCTTGTCCCCTAGATAATTCTAGACCCTTTCAAGTTAGTGATTGATATTGACCATCACTGTCCCCCTTCAGAAAGGCTTACAGAACACAAATGTGCAGTCAATGCTGTGCTCAATGTTTCCCTGGCTGAGCTTTAACTTCCGGCCTCATCCTTACATTCTCATTCATAGCTCATTCTTTGGGGGACTCTATCTTGATTTGGAAATAGTATGTGAATTAAAAAGTAATAACCTGGTATAATTTTCTTGGTTCCATCACCAGGAAAACAAGCTAACCTCTATTTCTTTTGTAGACTACCTTCTGGGGATGAAGGCCACAGTCAAACGGTCTTGCCCCCAGGGAAGCTGTCTATACTCTGTGTTGGTTGCCTAGAAGGGTGAGTTCTGGCACAGGGTCCCTTCATCAATCAATCCGATTATTCTATTGTGGTGTGTGGTGGTTTGAATGAGAAATATCCTTCATAGGCTCACATTTTTGAACACTTGGTCAGTTGGTGGTGCTGATTGGGGAGGCCATGGAGCCTAAGAAGGTGTGGCCTTCCTGGAGGAAGCATGTCACCAGGGGTAGGCCTTGAGAGTCCATAGTCCTGCTTGATTCCGGTTTACTCTCCTTCCTACACATGGTTGGTGTTTGAAGATGTGAGTTCTCAGCGTTCTGCTCCAGTTGCTCCCTGCTATGCCTCTCCTGCCTCAGCCTACTCATCCCTCTGGAACTATAAGCCCAATAAACTGTTCCTTCCACAAGTTGTCTTTGTCATTGTGCTTTAGAAACATAATTAATGCATGTAACTAATACAATAACTCCTCTAAGCATCAGCTCAATGAGCGGGATCTATTGTTAACTGTTCTGCTCAGAGGAAGGGGTCTTTTGTATGGCAACCATACAAGGAAGTACCATTTATCTAATCTATACAGAGACTTCAATAATGTTCCAACTATAGTCCTTTTTCTCCATACTTTATACTTTCAAATTTCATATCTCAGATTTCCTCTTTCAGAAATAGTTTTAGCCTTGTAAATTGCAAGTCTTGGATTTGTCTTCTCCTGTAAATATAAAACAAAATATATATAGCAAGCAAAAGATTGATGTGTGTGTGTGTGTGTGTGTGTGTGTGTGTGTTCAAAGAAACAAGAAGACATTTGGTGTTCTGTTCTATTATTCTCCCTTCTATTCTCTCCTTTTTAAAAGGTTTATTTAATTTTATTTATGTGTATTTGTGTATAGTTATGTGCATGTGTATGCAATGCTTGCAGAATCCAGAAGAGGGTTTCAGATCCCCTGAAGTTGGAGTTATAGGTGGTTGTGAGCTGGCCGACACGTGTTGGGTACTAAATTCAGGTTCTCTGCAAGAGCGGCTGGTGTCCTTGACTGCTGAGCTGTTTCTCCAGTCCCTCTACCGAATTTTGTTGAGAGAAGGTCTCTTACTGAAACTAAAGCAGGTCCAGAGATCCTTCTGTCTCCCCTGCCCCAGACACTGAAGTGACAGGTGGGGGCCAAATGCCTGGCTTCTCTGTGAGTGCTGGAGATTCTGTCTCAGGTCTTCCTGTTTGTGCATCAAGTTCTCTCACCCCCTGGGCCATCTCCTCAGTTCTCGGGATTGATTTTGAGATAAGAAAGCCATATGAAGTTTATGCTTGAGTTTGCCCTGGCTTTCTCCTGAGAAAACTTTTTTTGACCTTGGTATAGGCAGGTGGTGCCCACAAAGAAGAGTGAAGGTGGTGATCTCATTGAGTTGAGGAGGCAGAGATTAAAGTTTGGGGTCATAGAAGTGTCTAAATGAGAGCATCAGAGGGGAGGAAGATGCACAGCAGGGTTGGGGCAGAGATCTATACAGGAGCTTCCCTCAGGTTCCCAGCTGACACCAATGCACTCCAATACAGGTGGCAGCGCTGACCACAGCATTAGAGAGGGGCTGCTGAAGAGCTGAAAGCTTAATGGTGGTATCTGAGGTTATGCACTGCTGAGAAGCAGTGAAACTCCATTTTTAACCATGGTGAAGACACCTCACTTCCAATATTGGTCGTATTTCAGGAGTAAGAAGCCTTAAGACTCAGATGGAAATCACTGTGAAGCAAACCAGGCCTGGATATGTATGGCTGTTGGTAGAATGCTTGCTTAGCTAGGAATGAAGCACCCAGTTCAATTCCGAGAACCATATAAACTTATGCATAGTGGTTGATATCTATAATCCCAGTGTTTGGGAGGTGGTAGCAGAGGATTGGAAGGTCAAGGTCACCTTTAGCCCAATAGGAGTTGGAAGCCAGCCTGGGCCTCCAACAACAACAACAACAACAAAAATAAAATAATAATAATAAAATAAAAATAGAACTCAACCTAAAAAAACAGTGATAGCTTTGCTCAGTGGCAGTATCATAGCCAATGAGGTTTATCCGAGGCACAATTATATAAAAAAATAAAAATAAATAAATAAGACAGTGATAAGCCTGAGAATATCAAAGGGCTCCACTATAATTAATTTAACTATCTTCCAGAGCTTTAAAGGAAGATTACAAAATCTAAAATACCAGACAATGTAGTATACACAATTCCAGCATGCAATAAAAATTTAGTGAACATACAAGTAGAAGAGTGCAACCATAATTAAAAGGAAAACCAGTCAGTAGAAGCATACCTTCAAATGACCTAGATTGTGGAATTAGTAGACAATATTTAAAAATGTTATAATAAAATGTAACCAAGTACTTAAGAGAAAACATGGGTATAAGTAAACACATTGAAAAGATTAACAGGGTAATTTTAAAAAGGTACAAGTGGAAAGTCTATAACTAAAGTATAGTATCTGGAAACAATATATTAATCAGATAATAGATATCATTAAAAAGTAAAATGTCCACACTCTTAACTGCTGAGCCATCTCTCCAGCTCCCCTAACAGCAGCCCCATGGGAAAAAGGCAAAGCATTGACTTTAAATATAGACTTTTAAAATAAACTCTTCTTTTTGTTCTGGAACTAGTATTAGAATAGTTAATATTCGCCTGCAAATCATTATTATGTGTACATTATTGTTGCTATTGTGATAAGAGAATTTTATTTATTTTTATGCCAGCTTATATTATGAAAACACATTTAGTCAGTTTGAGTTAATCAATCCTGTTATGCTTGTCCTTGGGACATCTTTGAGTATTGAGGTTTGTAGTTGAAAAGTTTACTATAAAAAAGTCAAAAAATGTATTGTTTTTACAGAATAAATTTATTGGGATGTGTGCTGGGAGTAAGGTTTGAGGTTGTAATCAGCTAAGTTAGTGTAATTTGACTTCATATATGTAATGTGAAGTATTAATGTAATTCATATATTAAAGCAAAAATTATTTTTTAAATAAATAAATGTAATTTTATTATTATTTTTCCCTCTTTAATTTGTTTATTTTTAAGGGATTCTATAATATAATAACAGTTGTTTTCAGATAACATTGATGTTACTCAGTTTGCCATACAATTAGGTAATTGGTGCATTTTGCAAGTATCTTTGTCCAAATTTTGAACAACCCATGGTTCCCATAGTCCAGTTGGTGATGCTTGTATGCACAGGCATGTTGATCAATTAGGAGTCCAGTCTATATTTCTGTAGTCTCATGATTCACCCCATCTCTCCGCAGCCCTTACATTCTACCATGCCTCCTCTTCTGCAATTTGTTCCCTAGGCTTTGGGAAAGGGACACAAGTGGGTGAGAAGAAAACAGTCTACTTTCTATGGAGTTGTCATTTTGGACTCTAGTCTGTTCAGGTTGTTTCCCTTCAGGGGTTGACAGCTTATCCAGTGATACTTTCTTAGTCATATTAACAAAGCACAAGCAATTGGATGTACAGGCATTTAAGCAGTACTAATTATTATGGCAAGCTAAGCTGTGAGCATAGACACAGATGCTTGGATGGTATGCTAATCCACAAACTGTGGTTTCTCTATAAAGGGTGACAAGTTCTTATTGTGGCTTATAACATCTCCTAACCACTAGAGGGCATAAGCTTGCGGCATCCACTGTGAGTTATTCCTCCAAGGAGAGAGCTAATAGCCAATTAGATTTGGTAAAGCAAAAATTATTAACAGCAAGTTGGCAACAGAATCGAGTGCAGGTGAGGATTTTCTTTTTTTCTGTCCTTTGTATTTTTATTTTTACATATTCTATGTTTTAAGCTGATTGAAAAACACTGAGAGGGTCAGGAGGGAATGACAATATAATCTAACTGCACAGCAAGAAAATACCAGGCCAGCAGCCCCTAAGTTCATGCACTATCTATTATATACATGCATTCATGTGCATACCATTTTCTTTTGGTTTTCTCATTTTGGTAAAGAGCTACTAAACATGAACAGAAAATAGAAGAAGACCAAAAGCTCAGGACCATTGGTAATGAAGATAGTGAAAGGCTCTGAGGATTACATAGAGCAGTCTACTCACAAATCCAGGGCATACTGAAGAGGAGCTGTGTTTCTGTCACTTAGCAAATACTGGTTTTCTCTTTTATACTCAGTTCCAAATAGCAAAAATTTATTAAAAGACAGGAATACCAATCCAGGTCTTTTTCTTTAAAAGTTACTTTTAATTATTATTATTATTATTATTATTATTATTATTATTTTGTTGTTTATTTGTGTTTTGCTTTGTTTGGTTTGGTTGACATAGTCTCCCTAGTCCCAGCCCACCTGGAAGTCACTATGTAGGCCAGGCTGGCCTCCCATTTCACAGACATATGCTTGCCTCTGTCTCCTGAAGCCTAGGATTAGTGCAGCCATTAAAGGCTCAGGCTCACAACCAACTAAATATTTTATTTTAAAATCAATGAAATTCATTAAAAGGCCTCTTTATTGCTTACACTAAAACATAAGAAGAATATTTTGATTGGAACATATAACGAGCAGACTTATTAAAGAAAAAGTCAAAATTTGTCATGAAAAATGTATATGTAAAATGTATTAAGTTTAATAAAGTTTGTCTTCATAAAAAGCAAACAATAATTTTGTTAAAAATATACATAAAAATACAATAGAAATATTGCCAGGTACCAATAAAAACAAATGTTCATTAAAGGCAATGATAAAGTTGATAAAAAAGAGTAAAATGTCAGTGATAAGGAAGAAAATAAATATCTTAACCTAACTGATAACCCAAAACATAGATAATTATAAAAGAGAGAAGAACCCCAGTGGCCTTGTGATATACATACAATCAGACATTATATGAGCCAGCCCAGTTGGCCAGGTGCAGAGAGGACCTGCTGAGGAAAGACTTGTCTATGGGAGACTGTCTCAATTGTTAATTGATGTTGAAGACCCAATGTGGGAGGTACCATTCCCTCAACAGAGGGCTCTCATCTGTATCTGAGAGGACTCCAGCTCTGCACAAGCAAGAGAGCAACTATGCATGCACGCACTCATTTCCCTCTACTCTTGATGTGACCTGACTGGTTGCTTCAGGTTCCGGCCTTGACTCCCCTCTATGATAGACTATAACCTGGAATTGTGAGCTGAAATAACCTAAGTTGCTTTTTGTCAGGATATCAGCAACAGAAATGAAGTCAGGACACCTTCCCAGAAGGAAGTTTCAGGCCAGTAAAACTCATGGGTCAATTTAATCAACACTAAGTCGTGCCAATCTTACACAAACTCTTTCAGAAAATAGAGGGCTGGGTGTCACTTCTCTATCCCTTTTGTGAGGCCAGCGTTACCCTACACCTTCAAAGCCAAAGTTATTAAAAGAAATTACTATCACAAATTAGTGCATGTGTGAACACTCAACTTGAACAAATTATAGCAAGTTGAATCTATCAATTTATAAAAAGACTTGGCAGGCATGGTAGCACTCACCTTTAATCCCAGCACTGGGGAGGCAGAGGCAGGTGGATCTCTGGGAATTCAAGTCCAGCCTGGGTTACATAACAAGTTCCAGGACATCTGGGGCTGCAGGGAGACCCTATCTCAAAAAGACCAAAATAAATAAATGAATAAAGAAAGAAAGAGACTTGTTGGGGAGATGGCTCAGTAGGCAAACTACTTGCTGTGTAAGCCTGAGGACCTGAATTCGATACCCTCAGAATCCATGTAAGGAAACCAAGCATGGTGCCACACATTTGTAATCCAAGAGCTAGGGACGTAGATCTGGAGGATCACTGGGGCTAACCACCAGTCAGTGTCTCCAAGCAGATGAGCGCCAGGTTCAGTGAGAGACCTTGCTTCAGAAAATAGTAAGATGGATGGCAATTGAGAAACTATATGTTGACCTTTGGCCTCCATATTCATGCACATACATATGCATACCTACATGCATACACACATACACATACCTACATGCATACACACACACACACACACACACACACACACACAGAATGTTCCACAACCAAGTGGAATTGAAGCTCAACTTATTTCATATTCAAAAAACCCATCAGTTTAATGTATTATGTTACAGGATAAAAAGGAAAAAGAAAAACCATTTGATTATCTAAATAAATGTAGAAAAATATTCAACAAAATTTATTACCTATTCAGTTTAAAACTTCTTAATAAACCAGGAATATAGGAACTTCCCCACATGAAAAAATATTTCTTTTTAAAATTAATTTTTTTTATCTTTTATTGAAGTTCTGTGCATTTCCTACATCACTTCTCAGTTCAATACAGACTCATTTCCCCCTCCCTGCCCCCTGCCCTTCCCAAGTTCATGCAGTCTGCCATTCATGTCCTGTTTTCCCTTCTGAGTCTTTTCAAAGTTATGAAAAAATATTTCTTTTTTAAAATTTTATTTATTATTTTATATGTATGAGTGTACTGTCTGCATGTAAGTAGGTGCACCCATGTCGTGCAATGCTGCAGAGGTCAAAGAGGGTGCTGGATTCCCCTGGAACTGAAGTTAAAGGCGGTTCTTAGCCACCATGTGGGTGCTGGGAATCGAACCAGGGTCCTCTGCAAGAGCAGTTGGTGCTCTTAACCACTGAGCCATCTCTCCAGCCCCTGAAAAAATATTTCTAAGAAATTCTGCAGCTAACACGATTATTAATGGGGCCAAACTAATAAATTTCCCCCAAACAGGAAGCAAAGAAACAGTGCTGGTCTGACCATATATATTCAATATTTTACTAGAGGTCATAACCAGAAATAACTAAAGCAAGAAACTGTATTAAAAGGTATAATTACTGAAATGGCAGAAATAAATTTGTATTTCTTGATAAACAACATGGTCATCTATGTAGAAAATCCCAATGAATTTCTTAAAAACCCTACTAGAACCAAGATACAATTTTAATAAAGTTTGTGTGATACAAGGTCAGTAAACAAAAATATGTCCCCCATATGTAACAATAAACAGTTTGCAATGGAACTTATATCTAGGGTTGATGATGCAGACCTACAATCCTTGCTACTCTGGAAGTTGAGGGAGGTCCATGGCAAGTTCAAGGTTTTCCTTGACTACAGAATGAGTTGAAGGCTAGCTCGGGCAATCTAGTGAGAGCTTGTCTCAAATAAAAGTTGAAAAGAGGGCCAGGGGAATAGGTTGGTAGCAGAGCTCTTGTTTAACATACATGAGGCCTAAGGTTCAACATCCAATATCAGACACAGACACACACACAGAGAAACACATACAAGCCATCAAAGATTAGAGATAAATTTAACAATGCATGGAAGTTTATAAAATAAAGACCATAAAATATTGTGAGAAATTTTAGAGATCTAAATAGATATTCTGTGATAAGTCAGAAGAATGTTTTAGTGTATTTTCTGTTACTATAACAAAATATCTGAGGGAAGGAGGTGGCCACAAAGACAGTTCAACAATTGCCACAGGCTGGAATGGCATGTTGATGTGACCACGTGCTAAATGCTGAGTGAGTTTATGTTCCTCCAGCTCTGTGCTCAGGGCTTCCACAGCGGAGACTTGGGCCACTGTGGAGCAAGAGCTGCAATATTAGAAAATCCTTCTTCTTTTCCCGTCCTGACCAGATCAGCTTTACTGGCCTCTGTTTCACATGGTAAATTTGGGCCAAGTGTCCATCAAACCTGCTCTGTTGTTAAGGCAAAGGATGGGCTGGGGAGATGGCTCAGTCTATGAAGTACTTGCCTTGCAAGCATGAGCACCTGAATTCAATCCTTAGCACCCACATAAAAAGCCAGGTCTAGTGCATGCTTGTAACCCCAGTGCTAGGGAGGTGGAGACAGGAGGGTGCCTGGGCCAGCCTAGCCTACTTGGTGAGTTTCAGTTCAGGGAGAGACTGTCTCGAAAACAAAACAAAACAAAACAAAATAATAAAACAAAACAAAAAGCTGGAGGGGGGCAGTGCCTGAGGAAGGACATGCGAGGTTACTTCTTTGGTCTCCATATGCTTGTATACAGATGTGTACCAACACACATGAGCTTGCACACACACACACACACACACACACACACACACACACACACACGACTGGGGGACCACCAGAGGTGATGGTCAGACCTGTATCCTTGGTGGGATGAACTCAGGAAACAGAATAAGGCAGTGGGCAGAGATCCACAGGAGGGGCTGGGGCGGAAGCATCCCAAGAACCCTGCACTCTGATGCTCTAATAATATCTCTCTCCTATCAGCTGGGACCTTCCATTGAGAAAGTCCTGAGGGCAGAGCTGAGCGGTCCAGCAAATTCCGGAATTTGTTTTCAGAGCGGAGGGGCCTTTTTTTTAATAGAAGGGGGCCAAGGTAATGTGGGCTAGATTAAGGGCAAATCTTGAGCGAGATGGGGAATCCCTCTGTGTCTGAGATGTGAGCCCCTCTATCAGACAGCCCCTGCTCAGATGGAGTCCTGGTCCCTGCTACCCCCAGGGGGGCTATTGGAAGCACCTGCCGCCTCATTCCCTGTCACTTGTCAACTTTGGAGCAATCAGTCTGCTACTTAACAGCTAACAGGCGAAGCACTCCAGCGGCTGCCTCCAATCTGTCTTTGTTAGCACTAACAGGAGATGGGCGTGGAGGTCTCATTGTGTCGCCTCCCTGCCTGTGCCCGCACCTGGGACCTGTCTAGCAATCACTCAGGCCCACTGCAATCACCCTGCTAGGCACCGACCGGTTCTCACCTGGCACTTTAAGTCAGCTCCTCCGCAGAGCCCAGCAGGAAAAGCCACTTTTGCAGAGCCCAGTGGGAAAGGCCACTGCTGGAGGAACCTCTGGGAAGAGCGCCCAGGGGCAGAAGCCTGTCTCCCATGTGCATTCTTGTGAGTGCGTGTATGGTAGAGTGATCTTCATTCATGGGCAATGGACATGGTGTGGGAACTGACCTTACCTGCAGAGCTCACAGTCTAACTGACAAGAGGCAGACAAGCCCACAGGTACAGCAATGCTGTGCGTTTCCAGTAGAGTGTTGTACAGCGTTGCCACGCCCGCTTGGTGAGTTCAGGAGAGGCCCCTTGGGTTCAGGTAGGTGGGAATAGTCCAGCCTGCAAAAGGCAGGAAGTGGGGCACTGAGCTGAAAAAGAGGAACCAAGCTAAGGCAACATCTATGCAAAGGCCCAGGGCTAACCTGGGGAACTGTAAGTGGGCTGGCCATGATGACATGATTCTGAAATCTCATGTCTCCATCAGTTTGCTGTTGTCTGTATATTATTACATGTTTACACATGTATCTTGTTCTCTTCTGAGTGTCAGTCTCTTGTTCTAGTTTTTCTGGCATCAATACAACTATTTCCTGTGTTTATTATCCACCCATCTATTCATCAATCCATTCACCCATGTGTCTACCTATACACACATTCATCTATCCCTCACCCATATATCCATCCATCCATCCACCCACCCACCCATTCACTAATCTGTCTGTCTATCCATCCATCTATCCATCTACTCATCCGTCCATCCATCCATCCATCCATCCATCCATCCATCCATCCATCCATCCATTTAAGCACTATCTTAGACTGTAGCCAAGACTAGCCTGGAACTCACTGAGTGGTCCGGGTTGGCCTAACATTTATGCCTCAGCCTCTCCATTCTGTGATTACAAGTTTAAGCCAGCATGCTTGGCTTAGAAGTCTTGTTTCAAAGTACATCAGTCTTTGAGGAGCTCTCCCAATCACAAAGCACCTGACATTTCCCTGACCCTCCGATGTATTCCTCACCTAGGAGACTAATGACGGGCATTTCTAACAGGCACACCACCCAGGTAGAGGTGACAGAAGTCACTGTAGCTGTAGCATGTGACATTTGTATCAAATCTCATTTCTTTTTGGCAAGTGAGACCCAGGCTCCAAGGATAAACAAGAGGAGGCTGGTTTGGATCTTGGATGTCTTCCAAAGGCCAGTGTTTTGAAGGTGTGGTCCTCATTGGGAGGTACTGAAGCTCTTAACAGTCAGTTCTAGTTAGGGTGTTTTAGGACCTTGAATGAGGATTTTGGAACACCAATCATTCTGTCTCTCTTTGTTTCCTGACCACAATAAGTTGAGCAGCTTTTTTAAATCACATGCTTACCTACATAATGTTTTATCTTGCCAAACACCAGACCAAGAAGCAATGGCCTAACTGACCGTGGACTCTGAAACTGTGAGCCCAAACCAACCTTTCCTTTTTTTAAGATGATGATCTCAGGTATTCATTACAGTAACAGAAAATTGGCCAGTACATCCATATTGAGCACATACCATTGAAATGGGCACATCCTTGGGGCCCAACTGGAGGCTGACATGAGACCCCTCAACTTGTGTCTATATGTGACAGTGATGATAAATATTTTGGGATTAAGAAATACTTTTAGGCAAGAGGAAAATCATTTCCACAATGAAGATACAGCCTTATGCCAGCCCTGCCAACACCCTCAAAGCCATGGGGAGATCAGACTTCATTGAAATGGTACAAGAGTTCAGGCAAATCTAGACCTGCATAAGAATTTAACTACTGATGTAGCTCAATCAGTAGACTTTGCATCCCCAGATCACATAAACTGGGCATGGTGGCACGTGCCTGTAATCCCAGCACTGAAGAAGGGGAGGCAGGAGAGTCAGGACTTCAAGGTTATCCTTGGCTATGTGGCAAGTTTGAAGCCTGCCTGGGTTGGATGAGACCCTGTATCAAAAAACAGACGGGGAGGCTGGAGAGATGGCTCAGCAGTTAAGAGCACTGGCTACTCTTGCAGAGGATCGGAGTTCATTTCACAGTACTCAGAAGGCAGCTAACAACATCTTTAACTCCAGTTCCAGGCGCTCCAGTACCCACTTCTGGCCTCCATAGGCATTGTATATATTCATAGGTGCACTTACATAATCTACACAAAGCATTCATCCATATATGTTTAAGAAATAAATAAAAAGATTTGATCATTTGTGTGATTCGGGGAAGATATATAACTTCTCTGGTGCTGAGTTTCTTTAACTTTAAAATGGGACCATTCTTATGTGTGTGTGAGACTGAATGATTGCGGCACCTTGGGAACTACAAGTGACTGCACAGCTACAGTGAGCACTGGGACACTGAGGACATGGCTTATGAATGAAGTACTTGCCATGCAAGTACAAGGACCTTAGTTTCATCCCCCGAACCCATGTACAAATGGCAGGTGTGGTGGGTCACACATGCAATCCCTGTGCTGGGGTGGTCAAGACAATAAGATCCCTGGTGCTTGCTGGACAACCATCCTTGTCTAATCAGTGAATTCCAGTCCTGTGAGAGACTCCATCTCAGAAAACAAGGCAGGGGACTGGAGAGTCGGCTCAGCAGTTAAGAGCACTTGCTGCTCTTGTAGAAAACCTGGATTCAATTCCTAGTACTTCATAGTGGCTCACAACCGAATTCCAGTTCCAGAGGATCCCATTCCCTTCTCTGCACTCTGTGGGCACCAGCACACAGATGGCACACAAACATACATGCAGGCAAAACATGCATACACATGAAACATACATGCAGGCAAAGCATGAATACACATGAAACATACATGCAGGCAAAACATGCATACGCATGAAACATACATGAAGGCAAAACATGCATACACATGAAACATACATGAAGGCAAAACATGCATACACATGAAACATACATGCAGGTAAAACATGCATACACATGAAACAAGAAAAAGTAAAATCTTTTTAAAAACTTAAAAAAAAACCCAAGGTGGATGGCATGTGAAGGGACAACACCCTAGGGTGACTGCTGTTCTCCAGATGCATTTGCATACTTGTGAACATTACCTGTACACATGTGGGCATTCATAAACACATAAACACACACATGCACAAAAGGGTGGGTGTTGGCATGTTTTCTAAGTGGAGACAGGCAAGTCCTTCTTTGCATCTCTGAAGGCTGAGGGAGAATTCTATCACATGCCAGAGGCCTGTGGGCTGAGATCTAGCTCTTTGTGAGTTCCTTCTTTAGAGTATTAGGAAGTTTTATGTTTTTTTATTCCAAACTTGATTTTTTATAACTCTAGATACAAAATATTTTCAGCAAAATGCACAGAATCTACCACTAAGGGTGGCATAACCCCTAGGAATGCATTTTCAAACTGCAGCTAGTATCCTGTTAGAAGGCTACTCTATGTGTGTGTGTGTGTGTGTGTGTGTGTGTGTGTGTGTGTGTGTGTGTGGTGTCTATGTGTGTCTGAAAGAGAGAGGTCTTATGAGGCTCCTTTCTAACCCCAGAATGGCTTGTGGGAACAAATGAGGCTGATAACGACATTGAAGTACTGCGCACACCAGGGTCTTCACAGGCCTGCCCCTATGCTCTGCTTTGGGATCCAAAGAATCCAAGGAGGAACTGAAAGATGGTAGAGGGAGGGGGGAGTGATTTGGACCCAGGTAACCTGGGCTGACAAGGTAGAGTGAGGGCTGTTCCTTGCTATTGGGAGAAGATGTCCACGCGAACTCCCTTAAGGGGCATCTAGAAATGGAATGAGCAATCTTGCCCTGATCCAGGGGTAGGAGTAACCAGTGAGAATTGTAGGATCCCAGGTGGGGGTGCCCTAGGTGCTAGAGGCCATGTGATCCTCTACATCCATAGGATGTGTTAGTTTTCTAATTTCTTTTCTTGTTGCTATGATGAAATGCCTGACATAAAAATCTTAAGGGAGGATTTATTTTGGTCACAGTTTGAGAGCATAGTCCATCATGATGGGAAGGCAGGGCAGCAGGAGTGTGAGGCAGCTGCTCACATTGATCCACAGTCAGGAAGCAGACAGAGAAGAATGAAGGTGCTCACTCACTTTCTTCTTTTAACTCAGTCCAGGACCCCAGTCCATGGAATCATGCCACCCACAGATGGGTATATCTTCTCACATAATTAACCTAATCTAGAGACTTCCTCATAGACAAACTCTAGATCCCATCAAATGGACAACCAAAATCAATTACCACTGGGGAGTATTCCAAGGCACCCTGACATCCTCATGTCTAAATTAAGCGTGTCCCTGTCCAGCTTCTGTGCAGCTCCGTTTATTCATTGTCTGATGGGGAATGTGATACTATGTGTGTCTGTCACTGATACGGCCGCACCCACCACCAACACAAACCTTGTGTTTATTGAGATGGCTCCACCATCTCAATAAACTACACCAATGCAAACCTTCAAATCTGACAGGACAAGTGACGTCCTCATGGTATCCCTTAATCCTTCATGACTTGAGAGTTGGTTGTTAGAATTTTAGGGAAGGGGAGAGTAAAAATGATGTTGTTTAAGGTCTTGCCTCTAGAGCTTCTGTTTATGCAGCTGTGGAATGGCTAAAAGGCTTCCAAGAGCCTCTCTGGTGGTTATCATGTGTAACCAAGGCTAGATTCACTGCTACTTGCTCTGTCTTGTTTAGTTATGCATGTAGGCACACATGTACATGAATGCACACTTGAACATGTGCATGAACATACCCTCCTTGTGTGTATGTATGCTATTTCTGGAAATTTCTGTTCCTCTATTTCATTCCTTTTTATTTTATTTTAAAAACATTTTATTATTTTATTATTTTTTATGTGTATGAGTGTACTGTCTGCATGTAGGTTGGTGTACCCATGTTGTGCAATGCTGCAGAGGTCAGAAGAGGGCGTTGGATTCCCTTGGAACTGGAATTAAAGATGGTTCTTAGCCACCATGTAGGTGCTGGGAATCGAACCCAGATCCTCTGCAAGAGCAGTTGGTGCTCTTAACTGCTGAGCCATCTCTCCAGCCCCTTAGTTATTATTTTTATTTCATGTATATGAGTGTATCACTTGCATGTATGTAAGTGCACCTGTGTAATGCAATGCCTGTGGAGGTACGAAGAGGGCATCAGATCCCCTGGAACTGGAGTACGGACAGTTGTTAGACATCATTGGGTGCTGGGAATTGAATCTGGGTCCTCTGTCAGAATAGCCAGTGCTCTTAACTGCTGAGCAATCTCTGTAGCCCCCTCTTTCCTCTTTTTTTTTATTTTTTATTTTTTATTTTTTGGTCTTTTCCAGACAGGGTCTCCCTGCAGCCCCAGCTGTCCTGGAACTCACTCTGTAGACCAGGCTGGCTTTGAACTCACAAAGATCCACCTGCCTCTGCCTCCCAAGTGCTAGGATTAAAGGCGTGCGCCTTTTTCCTCTTTTAAAAAATTATTACTAAGAGAGAGAGAAAGAGAGAGAGAGAAAGGTTTGTGGGCGTGACATTCCACAGTGCACATGTGGCGGTCAGAGGACATGTTAGGGGAGTTAGTTCTCTCCTTCCACTTTTTTCTTAAATTTTATTTATTTATTTAATTAAAAAAATTTTTTTAAATTAATTTTATTTATTTCTGTATGTGTATGAATGTACTGTCTGCATGCAAGTTTGTGCACCCGTGTCGTGCAGTGCCGTGGAGGTCAGCAGAGGGTGTCGGATTCCCCTGGAACTGGAGTTCTCCTGGAACTGGAGTTTCAGACAGTTCTTGGCCGCCATGTGGGTGCTGGGGATTGAACCTGGGTCCTCTGTAAGAGCGGTCGGTGCTCTTAACCGCTAGGCCATCTCTCCAGCCCTTATGTGTATGAATGTACTGTCTGCATGTAGGTTTGTGCACCCGTGTCAGAAGAGGGTGTTGGATTCCCCTGGAACTGGAGTTCTCCTGGAATTGGAGTTACAGACGGTTCTCAGCCACCATGTAGGTGCTGGGGATCGAACCCGGGTCATCTGCAAGAGCAGTCGGCACTCCTAACCGCTAGGCCATCTCTCCAGCCCCCTCTCCTTCCACTTTTACTTGGCTTCTGGGATTGAGTTCAGGTCATCAGGTTTGTGTAGCAACCACCTGTTGTAGATCAATTTCCTCCCAGGTGAAATGTTCCATGTGGTCGAAAGCTCAGTTAAGACATAGGAGAGGAGCTCTCAAGGGAGACAGAGTACTCCATCCTGAAGGCAAGTTGCTAAGCTCAGGAAGTAAGCAACTCGAAAGCTTCAGAAGTCCCTGAAACTGACCAGAGTCACTAGGTTCCTGCATCCCTGAGGCTATACAAGCTCGAAGGACTGCTGAGAGATATCCTCAGACCAGCTGCCTTGACCTCCCAAGCCAGCTGAGCTGCTCAGAAGAGATGGTCTAACATGTTGAGCTGCCTACCAGTTGTACAGTGAGCTCTTGTGAGCTCTGTCACCCATGCTGCAGTTAGTCATTTCTGTTCCTGTAAGTAACCCCTCACCCATAGTCCTGTAAGTACCCCAATGCAACTCATTGGTTCACCAAGTTTGTCTTTGGTGGTATCCCGCCTGTTATTGGCTTCCTGTCTGGGGTGAGTAGATGTTTGCTCAGCACAGGAATGGTGAACAGATAGCACCTTCACCTACTGAGCTGTCTCACAGACTCTCTTTCTTCTACTTCCCTGCTTTATAGACTGCTTTCTTGTCTGTCCTGCGGAAGAGAGTGAGGGTGGTGCGGTCAGAGGAAAGGGGGCCCCATCTGGAGGTCTTGGTTTTCAAGCACTTTCTGGGGAATAACTCTGGTGGGGGGAGGCTCGGGGAACCTGGCCCTGGGATTTACCCCCAACCTCTCCACTCACGGCTCAGCTTTGGTTACTCATACCTCTGCCAAGCTGCAGGGTATCTTCGCTGGAGCTCATCAGAAAGCAAACACTCAGGCTCTTGAATAGGATAAGCAATTTGTGGCTTTGTAAAAAGTCAATGCAATTCAATTTAGGCCTCTTGAGCACGCACCACGTACGCTTATTGTTTCCTTGTCTAACCTGCTCCAGCAGAGCAGGGACTGCAGTTTCGTCTTGTTTGCAAAGTGGGATGAAGTCCCTGGAATGAGTGACCTTCAAGCACGGCACAAAACTTACAAATGAAGCTGTCACAGAGAAACCTCGTCGCTGGCTCAGCTCACAGCTCTCTACCTTAATATAGATTTGAGTTTTGCAAAAGGAATGTTATAAAACTGGCTCTTTCCCCCCTGTAAACACACATGCCTTAATTTCTTCTTTTTTTTTCTTTTTAACCAAGAAGAATGGTATTAAAATGCATCTACACTCCACACACTACCACTCCTGAAAAGCTCCATTTTTTTTTAACCCAGGAAGGCATCCTTGGTCAGAATGGACCCTTGAAATATACTGTTGTGCTTTTCAGGGGTCTTAGGCCAGATGTGGATTTTTTCTGCCTTTCCCCTCCCTCTTTGTCACAGAACAGATTGCTCTTGGCTTCTCTTTATTTGTTCCTTCATTGATTTTATTTAGAAAATCGGTCAATTTAGTCCCACCTTGGCAGGCAAATTCAGGGCAAGTGAGAACATGAATACTGAAGATTATTGGGAGTGATTCTTCACTACTACGACCCAGGTTCTCTTTCTGTGTTTCATGTGTGTCTATGTGTGGATGTGTGTGCATGTGTGCTCAAGGTTGATGTCAGGAATCTTCTTCCACCTTACTTACTGAGGCAGGGTCTCCCAGTCAAACCCAGATCCTGTGGATAGGGCCAGTCCAGCTAGCCATCTTGTGCCGGGAATTCCCCGTCTCCACCTTCTGAGTCTGGGACAACAGGCCATCTGGCATTTGTGTGAGGATCCAAACTCTAGTCCTCACACTTGTGTAGCAAGTGCTTTGAATACTGAGTCATCTCCCTAGGACCCGTACTGGGTTTTGTGCTTGTTTTGCAAGTCTTTTAAAAATTAACCTCTTACAAGAACTCTGTCAGGTAGGTACTACTTGAATCATTATACTGATGATGTTCAGAGAAGTTATTCAAATGTCCCAAAGTCACATAGCTAATAAATGCCAAACTTGATTAATTGTGTGGCAGAATCCTGAGATCTGATACTCCACATAAGAGTCTGTAGAAGTTTCTTCCTGGGATAGTTCTTGAGTCTCCATTGTGAGGATGATGGGGACAATTAATGTGGGACTAATGAACTATGACCTCAGTATAACTTTGTTCTGTGTGGTAGCTGAGTAAGTTCTAGCTAACATATTTGACAAAAACCTTATGCCCTCCTGATAATAAGTACGCTTGTTACATGTAGAATCAACAGGGTTTCGGACGATCCTACTTTACTCAAATCATAAAGGCCGCCCTGAGGCCAGTCTCAGGCTGAGATAAGAGAAGGCAGACAAGCACAAAACCCCACAACCCTTGAAGAATGCTGCCTCTTGCTATGTCTTTGAGGATGTACCTGCTACCATGTATCTTATTTGTTAAAATGGCTAAGATAGTACTGGTATCAGCATATTACCAGGAAGTGTCACAGCCTATTCATACTTGCTTAAAATATCTGCTTCTTTGTAAAAAAACGTTGACTATTTAAATTTTCTATAATAACCTAATGGGTGTAAACTATTTCTGTGCTGGAAGTCTTTTTTTTTTTTCTTTCTTAATTTTTTTTTATTTGACCAGTTTGGAAACATGGGCAATAAACATAAGAGGTATCCATGTAAACACAATTAGTAAACATCTGAGTCCAGTTCTTGGACAACCCAGGGTCCCCAAGACCAGTTGAAGAGGTTTGCTTACACAAACATGCTGATCAAATAAAAGTCCAATCCATTTTTGCTGTGATCTCTCACAATTCACCCCCTTCCTTGGCCCTTACAATCTGACACACCAACCTCTTCTGAGAGATTCCCTGGGCTTTGGAGGGGAGGGCGAGGGATAGAGAGTGACAGATAGAAGATCCATGTTTTCTCTGAGGTGACACAGCAAACTGTTTTCAGCAGACTGGTGGCTCATTTAGGAGTCTCCTTTTAATTCTAGGAATGAAACACAAATAGTAACAAATATTAACCATTGTAACAAGTTATGCTATAGGCACAAACACATGTGCTTGGATGGTATCTTGGTTGAGGTGTTATTGCTCTTTGACAAAGGGATGGCAATAGCTTTCTAATGTGGCCTATGAAGTCTCCTGACACTAGGGGGCACCAAGGCTGCAGTATCAGCTGTGTGTCCTCCCCTGGCCCCAGGGAGTGGGCCATAGGCCCAATTGGAATTTTTCTGGGTGCACATGTACCACATAGCTGCCATGACTGCACTACATCTTCTTTGGCTTGTAAAAGTGCAGCACGTGAGGTCTGCAGTAAAACTTCAGAGACCATTTCTTTCAAGTGGCTTGCATAGCACTCTCTGGCACCTTGAAGTTGGTTGTTGACTTTCAGTGCAGGGTCTCAGCATTATTTTTCTCATGCTCATATCTTCAGCAACAGAGTCTTAGTGTCCATTCTGTGTGTGCACCCAAAGTTATGGGCAAATGGCTTTTGTTTTGGGGGCTTTTAGAGCCTTCCTGGCCAACAGCTCCTGATAGGGCAGCTCACGGCTGGCACTGAAGCCTTTATCTACCAGTGCTTTTTATTTAACCATAAAGCAAAATTTCATCCTAGAGGGAGGAGGCATTATTCCTTCCCCCTCTGTTTTCGCAATTGTCACTATAATCTGAGCAGCCTCTCTTGTTTCCTAGACCCCCATAACCTGATTTATAGTTTTCCAGAAGGCAGGAGTGGTATCACATACTTATAGACAGGAAGCAAGCTGAAAGGGTTTACCATGTCCATTTAGACTGTCACCTTCTGGACTGTATAACACTGGTTCAAGGAGGTAGAACCCAGCTTTTCCTGAGCCAAATTGTCTTGTTATAGACACAAGAAATGTCAGAGTGCTGGGAGTCCTAAATCTACCAACACGATCATTGCCAAGGGATCACATGAAGAATCCTTTAAAACTTTTATGTGTTTCTGGTCAGGGCCTCAGTTTCTATAGAGCAGGTTAGCCCAGTCTGAAGCCCAAGTGTAATAAAAAATAACTTACCCTGCATCCTGAGTATGGCTTGAGTCTTCTCGATGGGCCAGGTCAGTCTGGGGTTAAGTCCTGTACAAAGTGAATCTCAGGCAGCCAGATCTCACATGGAGGTTTCTCCTGGCCCACACGCCTGGAAAGAGCAGAGCTTCTACATTTGGAGCCCTCCCAAATTTCATTGCCATTTATCTTAGTGTTAGATTTCCATACTACTGTAAGGATCACAACTTAACACTCCATGTTTTCCATCCCCTTAGAAGCCTTCTTTCCTCTCTCCTACCATGTTTGTGGAGAACCTGTCAGTACTCCCTCTGTCTCCATCACTGGTCACCCTTGGAGCACTCTTGGCTTCAGGAAAGCCATGGAACTCCCAGTTGTGAGCCCCAAATATAGGGGACTCCAGCATCCGGGACACCGATCTTTCTTTTTCTCTGTCTCTCTCTGCTTCCTGGCCACAGTAAGTTGAGCAGCTTTTTCCATCTCATGTTCCCTAACACAATGCATAGTGGCATCTTCTTATTTTAAACACTCTTCTTACTTAAATTTCTTCTTCTCTTCCTTTTCCTCTTCCTCTTCCTTCTTCTTCTTCAGAGACAGGGTCTCAGGTAACTCAAACTGTTTTCAGACTTGCTGTGTAGTTGGCGGGGAAGCATTCCCCCCAGTTGTAGCTGATGGACATTCCTTCAGAGCAGGCTCTGAGGCAGAAGAGAGTGAGAACAGCTAGCTCTAGAAGCAGTGTGCCATCAGGATAGGCCTGGGACCACCTGGGACTGGTCCCTGATGTGGCCAAGTGAAGGGGGAGCTGAAGGGAGAAGACTCAGGATACCAAAAGTATGTGCTGCACAGACTCAGTAGGTCCTGTAATACTTAATCTTTTCTCAGGCATTTATTGAGCATCACTGTATACCCATTTTGTATAACGATTTCTTTCAAACGGAAAGATTTCTTCTTGGAGGGGAGTAGGGAGGTTCCTAAGACTCAGGGAGGGAATGACACACACAGAGTACAGAAATAAACAAAGCTTGCAAGGCTCAGATTGCTCCTGAACCTTACAAGATTCACAAGGCCTCTCTCCAAAGCCATATAACTAGTAACAATGGCAGGGGAGAGGAGATTCTGAGAATTTAAGCTGTTTTTTGGTGATATAGTTGCTTTTGAGTTGCTTTGTTCCTATAAGTTGTCCCTATAAACTCACTGGTTCACTACGTAAGACTTGGGTAAAACAGTCAGTGTCTTTGGTCTGTTGTTACTGCCCTACCTCAGGCGAGCAGACATTTGTTCACACTTCTCCAGGAAAGGTCACTCAATACCCTGTGCTAGGCACCAAGACACTGAAAGCTCCAGGCCTGTTTAGACTTTCCTCTCCTTTGTATAGAAAGCTTTTTGATGGAGAAGCCACAGGGCTCTGGACACCCAGGAATTCCCCAGACACTTGCCAACTGATGGATTAATTTGTTGATTGAACATTTTCCCAAATTAAACTTTCCTGGTTTTGCTAGTAAAGGTCAGTTTTCCTCTTGGGGGCATTCAGAACTTTCCTCTGGTCCTCTGCTCAAGCCTGTGGTATATGCAGCACACACCCTAATGATAAAGTCCTTAATAACTAGGAGGAGCTGGCAGGGTGATTTAGATCTGCAGTCCAGAGAAAGGCAATTACATCTGGCTCCCACCTTTACAAAAATTGGAATAATCTTTATCTGAATTTTAAAAGCTATGCTAACATTATAATGTCAAATGTCAAATGTGGCGATGACTTATCCCGCATGTGAGAGAGGTGACAGGGTAGGGGCAAGAGCCTTAATATGCATGTGGCTACCCCCTAAAGGTTAAACATATCTGCAGTGATCTGGTGAGCTAATTGTATCTTTATCGATCGTGTTGGGAATCTGAATAGCATTGGGGAAATAAAATTCTTGAGGCCAGCCTCACTGCCAGGGGCTTCTGCAGCCTCTCCGGACAAATGAGACATTTGGAGAAGGAACTCATCTCTCGGGGCTTGCTGTCCTGCTAAATTATTTCCTATTTCTCATTAATTCTTGTCTTCCTTTTTGCCTATACCTCCCAGCCCCTCCATGGCCTCCTTTGCCATCTGAGTTGTGTCAGCTGTCAAAGTCTCTTGCTCTCCCAGGCTGGTCCTCCCTGCTCCACTGAGCTCCAACACCCTCCCAGCCCAGGGCTCCCGGGACCCAGCCATCAAGGCTTAATTATGTACTTCAGGAATGGCTTGCTAACTGTCTTGTCCGTGGTTCTTGCAGATCCATTCATGACAGAGACTAGCTTTGGGTATGAAAGACATGTCCTAAGTAATTGTAAGAACATGTAAACTGGTGGCTGTAAGAACCACTTTAGGACTGGCAAGAAGGGGGTCTGAGACTGCAGCTCAGCTAGCTGATAGAGTGCTTGCCTGGCATGCACAAGAGTCCGAGTTTGTTCCCCAGCACCACATATGTAGTTGGTGCATGCCTTTAATCCTAGCACTTGGGAGATCGAGACGGAATGATCAGAAGTTCAAGGCCACCTTTGACTACATGATGAGTTCCAGGGTAGCCAGTACTACATTAGACCCTATCTCAAGGAAAAAAAAAAAAAGATTCTAGAGGGGCATTAACAAGGTAAAGTCAAAACTGAAGCCAAGGTAAAGAGTTGGGATCTGTCTCTGAAGGTGGCCAAGCACTCTATGGACTGTTAAGATTAGGATCAGGGTACAGAAGAACAGGGCAGAGAAAGTCCTACCAACAGCGACAGAGAGCCACCTCCTCGGCCATGAAGCAGCTCCAGGGCCTGAAGACACCTGACATAAAAGAACACACGCTATGAGCCGGGTGTGGTAGCGCACGCCTTTAATCCTAGCACTTGGGAGGCAGAGGCAGGTGGGTCTTTGTGAGTTCAAGGCCGGCCTGGTCTACAGAGCGAGTTCCAGGACAGCTGGGGTTACAGGGAGACCCTGTCTTGAAAAGACAAAAAAAAAAAAAAAAAGAACACACGCTATGATTCCATTGGTAAGAGTTCAAGTGCATCAAAGATGTTGTGTGGCTGTTTTCTTAGGCTGGAAACGATCCCTGCTGGAGGGAGGAGGAAGACTGATAAAACCCAGGAAAACAGAATATGCAAGGTCCAGGAAGTGAACAGAATTTATAAGACTGAAGAATTAACACTTAAAAGACTCAGGAAGCTCCTGAAATGTAATATTCACAAGGCCCCTCCCCAACGTAAGCAGTAATAATTTCTAGAGAGAGGGGCTCTGACCCACCCAGCTGTCTGCAGGTTGTGCAGGGAGCTCCAGATGCGGTTTCATGATTCGTGACCCATGCTGTGCTGGGGTTCGTGGTCATGCAGCTGCCTTTGTTTCTCTATGGAATCCCAATAAACTCATGGGTTCGCTCAACTTGACCTGGGTGAAATTGTTTCTTTGGTCTGTGGGGAATAGACACTTGTTCATGTCTCCCCAGGAAAAGTCATATACCATAAGCTATTAAAGGTCAAGGAGAGAGTGACCTCTTCATGTGTGAGCTGCAGCTTGGTGTGGGGTGGACTTCTAGGGAGCCTGAGCAGATTAAATGCTTAAGATGAGTGCAGTTTATCATATATACATAATACCTCAATAAAATAACAAATAATACAATGATGTCTATCAAGTCATTTGTCTCGTGCCTGGGACTGTGTCTGATTTATTTATTTATTTATTTATTTATTTATTTATTTATTTGTTTGTTTGTTTGTTTATATTTGTGTATGACAGCCAGAAGTAGACATCAGGAATCTTCCTAATCACTCTCTGCCTTATTTTTTTGAGGCGTCTTTCCCTGAGCTAGTGTCCACTCATTTGGCTAGTCTGGCTGGCTCCCAACCCCAGACACTCTCATGCCTCTTCCTCCCCAGGGCTGGGATTACAAGCGTGTCTGGCTCTTTATGTGAGACTTAGGGTACAAACTCAGACCCACATGTTTGTGTGGCAAGCTCTCTACCCACTGAGCCATTGTCCCAGGTCTCCCGTGCCGGCCTCTTTCCCTGGGCTCTTCATCGCTCCTCATGAGCATCTCCAGGGCAGCTCTGTTTCCCAGGTGGGGACACAAAGGTTTAGAGAGGCAGAGAAACATGTCCAAGCAAGCTTGAGCTATAAGTGCCTCCACATGGGAACCTAGGAAAAGCAGCAGAATTTCCCCCAATGTCATCCTGGAGTCATCCCAGGAATGGACAAAGGATAGTCCCTTCCAAGCTGGCAGCAGATGTCCCTCCCTCCACGCCCACTGCTTTTCCTTCTGCAGCTAAGGCAGCACAGCCTACTTTTAAGGGAACTGGTAATGAGCAAGGTGGATGGGACAAGGGAAGCTTTTTCCCAGGGGTGCAGTCAGGAGTTACCACAGATTGACCTGCCCTGTCAAGAAGACTCAAACCCTATTTAGAATGTGGAGGAAGTTATTCTTAATTACACATGGGCCCCAGACTGGACAACACTTGCTCCAGAGAAACTGAAGCATGGACTAGAAACACATATGAGTTTTTATAGGATTTTTTACATCATCCCTTTGCAGTGATAATATTGATAGATTTGAGACTTCTAGCACAGAAGTATATATGTACCTTAGGTTATTATAGGAAATTAAACAGTCAGTGTTTTACAAAGAAGCAGATAGTTTGGGCCAGTCTGTGGTTGTGACACGTCCCAGTAATACGCAGATGTCAATACAACCTTGGCTATTTTAACAAACAAGACACATGGTAGCAGGTTCTTCCTCAAAGACCACTGCAAGAGGCAGCATTTTCTAAGGGGGTCAACTATGGTTTTGGTGCTTGTCTGCTTTGTCTTATCTTGGTCGAGACTGAGCTCAGAGAGGCCTTTATGGTTTGAACAGAAGTAGAAGCTTCCAAACCCTGTTACCTGTACACATCTCAACAAGCACATTTAATATCAGGAGTGCATAAGGTTTTTGTCAAATACATTTGCTTACACTTACTCATCCTGCACACACAACAAAGTTACTCATTAATTCCACATCAGGTTAATTTCTCCCCATCAGCAGGGGCAGTGAGCAAAAGAGAGGCCTCCCCTTGAACTTGGTCCTTAGACCTGGGACATCTTTCATCTCTGGGGCCAAATTGTAAAGGGGGTGCACCCCGGTCTTTACACACCCGTGCCTCAGAGGAAATGGGAAGCTGCCCGCCCTCCCTCCCTCCCTCTCTCTCCTCCTTCCTTTCCTCTTCTCGCCCTCCATCCTCCTTTCCTGTTCTCTCTCTCCTTCCTCTTTCTTTCCTTTTTGCTCTCTTCTTCCTTCATTCTTTCCTTACTGCTCCATCTTTCACTCCATTCCTTCCTTCCAGCCTTTCTCTCCTACTCTCTCTACTTTCTTCCTTCCTGTCCTTTCCAGCTGTCTTCTCCCTTCATTCTCTCTAGCTCTCTCTCTCTGCTCCTTCCCTAGTCTCTCCACCTCCTCTCCCTTCCTCCCCTCCACTTTCTCCCTCTTTCCTTCCCTCTGTCCTACTCTTCTTCATTCTTCCCCCCTCCCTCCCTCCCTCCCTTCCTCCCTCCCTCCCTCCCTCCTTCCCTCCTTTTCCTCTCAGTTCCTTTTTTCCTTCTTCTTCTTTCCCCCTTCTATACATATTCCTGGAGCACTGCCCATAGCCAGCACTGAGGATTGGCAGGGGCCTCTGGCCATCAAGGAGTTTACAGTCTGTCAGAGGAAGTGACGTGAAACCCCAAATAAACAAGTGAACAGCATCAGATGTGTGGTACTATGGCACTGCAAAGGATAGAAGCAGAGTGCTGGCCGTGGGCCAGGGGCAATGAGAAGGGGGAAGAGGAGCGGCCTTTCTGGGATACGCCTCCTGGACAGGGGCCAGAAACCTGAGTATTTGAGGGACCACAGCTTTGGTGGGGTGGAAATCCCAGGAAGAGACTCTGTGGTAAGAGTTCCACTTTTACTCAGACTATCAAGGGCCTGTTGAATGTTTCAGGGTAGACTGTGACATGACAGAAACTTCTTTTGAAAGATTACACCAGCTGCCAAGAGGACATGAACTCATAGCAGACAAGATGAAGGGAAGAGGCCAGCGGACAGCTCTGCAGTGTCTGTGCAGAAGACCTGGGAGCCTCATCTGTGGGACAGATGCTAACCTGGGCCCCCAGGAAGGGCTGATTCGGGGCCTCTCTTCCACCCGAGGGTCCTGGCCGAAGGCCCTACTGGAGACATGTAGTCTCCTCAGAGACATGACATGAATGGAAGCTAAACATTTTTTTGTCTAATTCTCCTGCAATTTTTCCAGTCTCCCCCAAACATTCACCACAGAGTTCTCCAGGGATGCAAGACAGCATTTCAGGATAAGAGAAGAAAACTCTAGAACTTATATTCATATCCAGTTCTCATATCATTGCTCTATAGATTTTCTGTTTGTGCCAATAACATGTATAGAAATAGAGCTGTAGGTGTTACCAGAGTTAAGGCTGGAGCCTGAGCGAGGCTTGGCCACCCATCAACATAGACCATTAAAGACACAATTATTCGTGAAAAGCAGAAAAAAACAGATTTATTCAAGTGTGTCCATATTGGGAAGTAGAGTGAAGATGTCCAGTGACCCCCCCCACCTCAATGCTCATCGTTAAGGTCCAGATAGATTTTAAATAGCACGCCAGAGGTCTACACAGCTGAGCAGTCCTTGTCAGGGTGTGGTCCCGGCCTTCACTGTTGTCCGGACTCCAGTCTCCCCTGCAAGGTGGTCTGACAAGTTGTCAGAACTGTGCGAAGTCCCCGTCCAGGAGACAAGTTCTCCCTCCGGCTGGTACTAGACTTAAGTCTTTTCCTTCTCCCAGCAGGGGATTCCTGGAGAAATTCCAATTACTTGGGGTTCATTGTTTCAATCGTCTGACAGCCAATGAGACCGACACAAACATCTCTTTTCAATGTCTTCATTCCAGTTACACAGATGGTCCCCATTTTTTTCTCTTTTATTTGTTTCTTTTTTTAAGGGATTCTACAATATAATAGCACAGTTGTTTTCAGATAACATTGACGTTACTCAGTTTGCTGTACAATTAGGTAATTGGTGCATTTTTTTAAGTGAGCCAAATTATTAAGCTTAAGCAATGAATGTAAGTAACATTCATGTAAAACCAATTTGCAAGTATCTATGTCCAAGTTTTGAACAACCCAAGGTTCCCATAGTCCAGTTGGAGAAGCTTGTATGCACAGGCATGTTGATCAAATAAGAGTCCAATCTATATTGCCGTAGTCTCACGATTCACCCCAATCTCTCCGAAGCCCTTACATTCTACCATGCCTCCTCTTCCGCAAGTTGTTCCCTAGGCTTTGGGAAAGGGGCACAAGTGGGTGAGAAGCAAAACAGTCTATTTTCTCTGGAGATGTCATTTTGGACTCTCGTCTGTTCAGGTTGTCCCCCATCATGGGTTGACAGCTTATCCAGGGATACCTTTTTAATCCTACTAACAAAGCACAAGCAATTAGATGTACAGGCATTTAAGCAGTACTAATTATTATGGAAAGCTAAGCTGTGTGCATAGACACAGATACTTGGATGGTATGCTAATCCACAAACTGTGGTTTCTCTATAAAGGGTGACAAGTTCTTATTGTGGCTTATAACATCTCCTAACCACTAGAGGACATAAGCTTGTGGCATCCGCTGTGGTCCCCATTTTTAATACGCATGATGATGAGGAGTTTGGCAACAGACATTTTTTGGAGTTTGTTGTCTTACAGGCCAAGTCCAGAGTCTTCCAGCTCTGTTTACTGAACAGGCCTAGAAGCAATGAGAGAGGATTCCTTTGGAGTCACAAACATACTCAGTACCTGTATCTTGGTCTCTAACCATCATCAGTCTCAAAGGTTACCTGAGAAGGTGGCGAGTAAGAATAGAAGCAGCCTGGAACATTCTTTTTCATCAGAAAACCACGAGAGAGCTTGAAGATTAATTGGGTCATGTATAAAGGACACAGGACCCAGCTGGAGCAGCTTCAATGTACAAATCTGTGACAATTTGAGCATCAAAGAGGATAATGTTAGCAATGGATATTAACACATTGAAAAAAATTAATGAGTTTTAGTGATGAGAAGAGAGCGAGAAAGGAGAGGGTGGGAGGGGAGAGAATGGAGCGATAAAAGGGTAAAGAAGAGTCTTTCCAGAAGAAAGTTGATTAATAAGAATGGAGAGAAGAAGAGAGGAAAAATTAACATATTATAACCTGCAAGGTAATAATTGATTTAGACAACTAAAATCAAGCAGTTCTCTAAAAGCTCATTAGAGAAAGGATCTTCACATGGACTAGAATTATTACATATGCCTTCTGCCTAGAGTTTGTTTATGACAGTGGCCCCATGCTACACACAGGACATGTTTTCAGATTCCCAGCTGGTTTCTGAATCTCCAGTCATACCAAACCCTTTATATATTATACTGTTCCTATACATACTTATAATAAAGCTGAATTTATAAATTAGTCATGTAAGACAATAATAATAACTAATAATCAAACAAGAGCAAGAATGCTATATAACAAGCTCAATGACAATGATACATTTTTTTGGAAACAATCTGGACATATAGCTGAAGATGATCTTGAACTTCTGATCCTCCTGCCTCTGCCCTCCTAATGCTGGGGTTGGCAGTAATGCCACCCCATCTGGTTTACGCAGTGCTGGGGATGAAACCCAGGACTTCGTGCATGCTAGGAGAGCACTCTACCCATGACCACATTCTCCTTCCTCATGATGATATATTATGATGGAAATTATGTGAATATGCTTCCTCTCCTGTTTCTCTTCTCTCCTCTTTTCTCCTCCCCTCCCCTCCCATTCTCTCCCCTCCTCTTCCCTCCCCTCTTCCCCTCCTTCCTTCTTCTCCTCCCCTCCCCTCCCTTCCCTCCCTCCCCTTCCCTCTCTTCCCCTTCCCTCCTCTTCTCTCCTCTCCTCTCCTCTCCTCTCCTCTCCTCTCCTCTCCTCCCCTCCCCTCCCTTTCCTCCCTCCCCTTCCCTCTCTTCCCCTTCCCTCCTCTTCTCTCCTCTCCCTCCTCTCCTCTCCTCTCCTCTCCTCTCCTCTCCTCTCCTCTTTCCTCTCCTTCCCTCCTCTCCCTTCCCTCCCTCCCTTCCCTCTCTTCCCCTTCCCTCCTCCCCTCTCCTCTCCTCCCATCTTCTCTCCTCTTCTCTCTTTCCTCCCCTCCCCTTCCTCTCCTCTCCTTCCCCTCCCTCCCCTCTCCTCTCCCCTCCCCTCCCCTCCTCTCTCCTCTCCTCTCCTCTCCTCTCCCTTTCTCTTCTCTTCCTCTCTCTCAAAATCTTACTCTGCATGCATATTTTCACTTTAAAGTGCTACTTTAAAGCTTCTCTTTGGCCAGTCTAACTGCCAGTACCACTCTTTTTGCTCTTTGGAACCATCACTAAATGAAATAAGGTTTTCTTGATCATGAACGTTGCAGTTCCACAACAGTTGGTTTGGTAACCAAGAATGATGGACAGTCAGATAGCATATATAGCGTGGATACTTTGGGCAGTAGGGAAATTAATGTTCCAGGAATGAAGGAACTGGACAGTGCAAAATTTCACCATACTATTCAGCATAGTAAACAATGTAAAATTTACATATCATTTATTTCTGGATTATTTTTGCTTAATAGCTTAAGAGAAAGCTCCGGTAAGTGGAGTAATAATGTATAGCAATATCCCCTGAATTAAAAAAATTCTCTCCAGGAAGGAGAGGGGAGGCTCATGTGACTCAGAAAACAAATTTAACATCTGGGAAAGCTGAACTTACAAGATTCATAAAGGGCCCCCTGAAGGTTATAGAAGCAGAAAGCAACCGTGCAGTGATGGTGCAGGGGTGGTCTCAGAGGAGATCTGTGGGGCGCTCCTGGGCTGCAGTCCTTGGGAATCCTCACCCATGCTGGGGTAGGCTTTTGGTGATGCAGCTGCTTCTGAGTTATTCCTGCTCCTGAAAGCAACGCCATGAACTCATTGGTTCACCAAGTTGGACTTTAATTTCCTGATCTGTCCTGGGTTCCCATCTAGGTGAGCAGATGTGTGTGTCTCATGTCTTCCCAAGAAAAGTTTCATCAAGAGATCTCCTGAGGCCAGCAGAAGGTACCGGGGGGCGGGCTGAAGGAGGCAAGCAAAGCAAGCCTTCAACACAGTGAAGAGGCATTTAGGACTCACATTGGAATACAGGCAAGGAGAAGCCCATATGCCAGGATCACGAAGAAGAGACAACACTGGAAAGGGGCAGGATAATCCCGTGCCAAGCGTCCATACACCCTTTGGAAGACTCCTGCTAGTGGGATCCCTCTGGGATGTCCCAGGTACACAGACATCAAAACACATTGGGAACATATTTAAAAAGAACTACTAAGAATTATAAAGAACAAATCAAAAGACATAAGAAAAGAGAATAGAACTCAAGAAGAGACCTAGAGAGAGAGAGAATGACAAGCTCCGGAAGGAAGTAGAAACACTGAAAAGATCCCATGCTGAAAAAGATAAGGAAACCAACAGTGATCAAGAGCTACAAGAAGAGATTGAGAAGCTCCAAAAAGAAGTAGAAATACTAAAGAATCAGAAGAGGAATGAAAAAGGAAATAAAACCTCATCCATTCAAGAGGAAAGGAATGGAAAAAGCCTCAGAAGCAGAATGGAGGAAGCAGAACAAAGAATATCAGAACCTGGAAGATAACACAAGACAACTAAAACACCATCAAAAGGAAAGATTATGAAAAATTTAAAAAATCACAGAAGGGAACAACCAGGAACTGTGGGACACTATGAAAAGGATCAAACCCCCACATCATAGGATAGAGGAAGGAGAAGAAGCCAAGAGAATGGTATTGATCAGATATTTCAACAGAATAATAGATGAAACTTCCCAAATTAAAAAAGGACAAACCAATATTCTAAATACAATTGAAAGCACATATGAACCTCCAAAGACAAGATCAGAAAAAGATTTCCCACGCACTCATAGTTAACATGCTAGACAACCCAACAACAAAGACAAAATCCTTAAGCCACAAGAGAAAACAACAAGTGACCTATAAGGGAAACCTATCAGATTATACAACTACTTCTCATATGCAAACTACTAAAGCAAGAAGAATGTGGACAAAGTTTCCTAGTTTAAGGAGACAATTAGATGCCAACCCAGGTTACTATACCCAGCAAAAAATGTCATTTAGATAGTGAAGAGAAGATTGAAAAACACTTACACATAGAATAAACAACTTGAAGAATCTGAGCCGGAAACCAGAAACCTTCAGAGAATACTTGAAGCAATTCAAAGAACAGAAGAAAGGAGCAACCAACCCCAGTGCACTAGAAGAGAGAAATCAATAAAAAGCATAACTGCAGAAGTAAGAAACATAAACCAAAGCTGCAATGGATAATAAGGCAAAAGGAAGCAACAACAAACCTATCGAGTCATAACCTAATATATAAATATTAATTGGACTAAATTCCCCAATCAAAAGACATAGACTGGGAGATTGGATTAGGAAACAGAATCCATCGATATGCTGTCTACAAGAAACACATCTTACCTTCAAGGACAGGGACCACCTTAAACTAAAGGGATGGAAAAAAGATGTTGCAAGTGAATGGTACCATGCAAAAAGAAATGCAGGTGTTAGCTTATTTTTAATGGATTGTGGATCTAATCATAAATAGACTTCACAAGTAAGTAAATCAGGAGAAGATTGGACGATAAGTTAGCGCCATATTCTGGATTTTTTTTTTATTCCTTTATTAGGTCAGGACATCATTCACGTTTTGCAACGGAAAAGATTTATTACAGTTTACTGCAACTATAAATTGGATTATCTAGTGCTCGCAGTTGGGGTATTATTGGAAAAGTCAATTCCAGGCCTTATCTCCAAAACATATATTCTGCGTGGGGGAAGAAAGAATAAGGTAAACGGATATAACTTGGGAAAGGGCATATTAGAAAAGTCTTCTTCTGTGATAACGCAAAAATCACCACAATGTTGGTATATTTAAAAAAAGATCGATTGTCTGCTCCATGCACTTTGAGTTAGTCACTTGTCTGTTCTCCAATAAGCCTCATGTGTAGAACTCGCATAGTATGGAAGAGTTGTATAATAATATCGCATAAATTAGCTGACATGATGTCACTTTCTTGGGGAATATAGTGTTTCCACACAGGGACTGGTAAAGAAGTATAAAGGTAAAACTATGAGTGTGGAAGCTATGTCTGAATTTACTGAATGTACATAATAGACACCAAATAGGAACCTCACATAGAGGGCGATCTCTTAAGCTCCACTTATAGATTTCCCATCCTAAATCGCACCACGAGAAATATCACCTTTCCCTACTACAGCACCTGTACTCTATCGGACATCTCCAATAATATCCTAAATGGGTTCTTCCAACAGTATTTTGAGGTCAGACTAAAGGATAGACATCCTCCACTTTCAACAATATAGAATGACCTTGAAATATTTATTATCAATACATGCAAGTTCTATATATCAGACACATTTAAGTAGCACACCTTTAAAGTTAGCTCAATATCTATAACACTTCTTAGTAGAGAATGCACTCCTGCCTTACAAAGATTACTACACATGGACGTATTATCAGATACAACACATCACTCTCTCTTTAGAAATAATGAATGGTCGCTACAGGAGATGTATACAACGATAAGATATGTAAATAGCTATATAACCGGTGGTCTGATGACGAATCGACAATATAACACTTATCAACATTAGTCCACCTTGTAATACCCTATCGGCGGTCAATACTTCCTTAAAGCAGTCCTAGGAGAGGGAAGTTTATAGCCTGAGGGTGTGGTTATCCTTATATTCCTATTGTTATAGAAAGAACATAGCATAATGAGCTACAAGGAGGGAATGATCTTATCTAAGCTACTTCCTAAGCTCGCGAGGATCAATTTGTGGGGGAATTGGGAAGGTCGCTAATGATCTTTGCCTTGATGCATGATGTGGGGAACAAAATTGTATGGTCTTAGTGAAACATTTAGACATCGAAAGCTTTAACTCAATAAAGAAAGTAATAGAAATCGAACAAATGTACATTGAGAGTAGCAACAAATTTCAGATGATAACCCTGTAGAACTGCAATTACAGACTGGTAGAATTAGAGGAATATACCATTAAAAATCAGTAGGCAAGAAATCATGAATAATATTGAAAATCGGACGATAATACATACAAAAATAAATTACATTAAATTGCAGAATAAAGGCCAGACACAGTTAGGTTTTTGAAATAAGATTAAACAATGATATAGCACAGACTCTATGGGTTTAGCTCAGTGGTTATCTACAAAAACGATAAGAAGGACTAAACTCCACATCAAATTATCAAAGTCCCGTGATATGTAAAAGTAGAAAATAGTCACTATACGACATAGGAAATGATCCTGAGAAATAGGATCATATGGGAAAATATTGTAACATTTTAATCAGAAAGACCTATATTCTATTTCTAGATCCGGTTTTGAAAATTTCCAATGATTATGAAATGGTACACTGAATAGTCTGAAATCCTGGTGAAATTCAACTAAAAACGGTCGGGGCCAAGAAGAGATAATCAGCTTTAAACAGACCCATAACAGTTGAAAATAGAGGACTGTAGTAAGAAGCCCTCCAATAAAGCCCAGGCCGTCCCAGACGTTTCCATGCAGAATTCGTGAGATACAAATATATACTTGGTTCTTTTCTAAAAGACCTACACCATTATTACTGAAACTGTTTTAAGAAAGTATTACTTACCAATCAAGGGAATAATCTGCCAAAAGAGTCCTTCTATGAAGCCAGCATCACTCTGATGTTTAACAATTCCTAGGCAAAGATCGCCAACCTTAAAGGAGGGAGATATACTTAACTTGCGCCCATTTATACACTATAGATTATACACAGGATGCAAGCTACAAATAGTTCTTATAAACAAGGATACTGGCAATAAGTGAGAGGAGGGCGAAGTATCATAGCTCTACTCATATTACCAGAAGTATCCTTTCTCTTCAACCCTTCAATTTAGACAAAATGGTTGGACTATTCAATACTCAGCATAGAAGATGGCATTGGGGCTTGCAGTACAATATGAGGAAATTAAAAATAAAATCATACGATAAACACAATAAGAGTGGAATTAGAAGGGAAATAAAACCTTACAGTTGCCATCCCCTCAATCAAAATTCGGGTAGGACTGAAAAAGAACTGCTCTTTGACAAATGCTAAGCCATTCTACCGTTCCATTCGGCTTAATAGCTCCTATTGAGAGAAAATACTGGACTTGATTGGGGATCATATTAGTATTGCGCTCTTGCACTGTATTGTTAAAGTACAGAATTAGTCATATGACAGGTGGAAATTCCTTCACAGCCAAGATTATAAATGCCTAAATGTGTGGTCCACATGTCTACTAAGGAAGACGTTTCCACGTTTGTCTAGAGTCTGTTTGTTGAATCATGCTATATATTGGCTCGTCCCCTTTGTCGACCTTAGAGTAATTCACATCTCAGATATAGTGCTTCATATTTACTGTTGATTTAGGATTAAGGTAGAGTGCAGGAACAGAAATTAAAGGAGTATTAAACAGAAAAATGGAGGATATGAGCTCGCACGTATCACTATCTTGCTGACTTGATTATGATTTTTGTTTTACTGAGTGGATGCTCAAACAATCCTTTAGGGCTAAGATAAGATCTCCTGTAGAGGATGAATATCTTATATGCCGCCTTCAGTCTAATGTAAGGCAGGATTTGCGTATAATTACCTGGAGAAAATATCAATGCTCTGCTTTTGTTACAAACCATTATATAGAACTATAGCAACTCGTGGATAGGAAGAATTCAAAGAGACACTTTCCATCCTACTTACAATAGCCTCTCGACAACAACAAAATATCTCCTAAAACAACACCTAGACTCCTAGAAGACACAGGCCAAGGATCTCTACAACAAAAATTTTAAACCTGTTAAAGAAAGAAATTTGAAGAAGACATCAGAAAAAATGGAAAAACCTCCCATACCCATGGATTAGAAAAAATTAATATATTAAAAAAAAAAAATTAACATTGTAAAAATAGATTTCTATTTAATTGGTCCAACACTCTTGTATTACTTTGTAGGTTTATTCTAAAACGCAATTGCTATTGACGGAATAATCTTATGAGTTTCTTCACAGGCTTTGGAAAAAAAGTTCTTCTAATTTTCAAGGGTTGTGAGAAAAAAATAAAGCATATTTCCCCGAATGCCAAAAACCACCCTTAAGTGAAAAGAGCTACACAGGTTTTGTGGGGTAATCTCTATTTTACCAGATCGTGTTCAAACACTTTTATACTTTAAGGGAAACTGGCGCCTACTCACGTTTCATAAAAACAGCTTCTGGTGAAATGGGCAAAGGGACCAACGACCTGTGTGACCAATGGGAACAAAAGCCGAAGATCCAGAGGGACTGACTGTAAAGCCATAACAATTTCAGCCAGGTTGGCTTGGGTCACACTATCTGACAAGGGGCCCATAGTTAAGCCTTAAACATTATGGCATTTAGAAAAACGAGGCCAGTCATTAGTTGCAAGAGCAATTAGTGGGTCAGTGTGAGAAAACAAATAAAGAAAAAGTAATCACCTACCTTGTTAGAACAATGATTTATTGAGATTCAAACCCCTACTCTTGTGGGCCCTGCTTAACATGGGCCTTCAAACTACAGCAGGGATGGATTGGAATTTGTACCCTCAAGGTGAAACCACAAACTCTGAAGGCGATGGAAAAAAAAGTTGGCAGCAGAACTATTTAAAGGAGGATAAGGGCGATAGCGAGCAAAGCACCTTTTCCGCTTCTATACCGGGATCACCAGACGCAGCAGCTGCACAGACCAAATTAAGGAACCGAAATATGACAAATGGAGACCAACAATCAATATAAAACTACACACCACATTTAAAGCTCTCTGTACATCAAAAAGAAACACATTTCCAGGGAAGTGAGAGAAATCCTAAAGAATTGGGGTAGGAAAACCTTCATTTAACTACTTGGCAGATTGAACGGACTTTTAGAACAAGGGACATTGTGATGTTTGAATCCAGAATGAACTATAAACACCTATTCTCAAAAAGATAATTTGTGAGCAAAAGATCTGTAACCAGAGTTGTCTTCCACAAGTGAGGAAATAGAGATGGCTTTTCTTGAGTAACACCTTTAAGAAGTGTTCAACATACTAATCATTAAGGAAATGCAAATCAAACCACTTTAAGATATCTCTTACTCGCTAATAATTCGACTGGCTAGAATCAAGAAAACTAATGATACCAAGTGCTGGAGAAGTTGTAGGGAAGGGGAACCTCATCCACTGCTGGGGGAATATAAACTTTCCCTGACAGCCACTATGGAAAAGCAGTGTGGAAGAACCCTTGGACAACTTGGAATGAAACTTGCCACCCGACAACGCCTACCACTCCTGGCAATGTACCCTCAAGACTCAGGCCACCACAGAGATAACATGCACAGCCATGTTTTATTGCAGTCTCTTCACAATAGAGAGCTGGATAAAACCCAATGCCTCTCACTGATGAGTGGATATGAAAATGTGGTAACATCTACACAAGTGGAGTTCTATGCAGCAGTAAAACAAAGATGACATCAAATGAGCTTTTTTTTGCAGGAAAATGGCTGGACTAGAGGACATCATGCTGAGTGATGTAAAACAGTCCCAGAAACCACGACGATGGTACGCCTCATCTGTGGATGCTAGTGCCAATTTACCTAGTTGTAAGTATTTACTGTGCAAGGCCCCTTGAGCTCTTGTCCAAAGCAGTTGGGTCGTAATGCAATATTGGGAAACAAAACAACAACCATACAACAACAACAACAACAACAGAAAGGACTGCATCAAAGAACTGACTGAAACAGTGAAAACTTCTGCCATCAAAACAGTCAACTTCCTCACAGAGAATATTGAGAAGTCGTGAGAAATTCAGAGATGAAAAGCATGTTTGGCAGAAATGCATGAGATCTGGCAGGTGGGGGAATGGGCAGGAATACAACGGGTCTACTCGATTTTGTTAAAAAAATAAATTTCTGTGAAAAAAAAATAAATAAAGTAAAAAAAAAAGAAAAAAGAGAAAAGTTTCATCAAACAAATCACTAAGAGGGAAAGTAAATGAACACAGTGAGAAGACATTGCTTCCTTCTGACCACAACCAAACATCATCAAGGATGGAAGCTGAAGGGATGGATCTGCTAATGGGATAAAAGACATGGATAGTTAGATAATATTCTTTTTTTTATCTTTTTGAGATAGGGTCTCCCTGTAGCTCCAGCTGTCCTGGAACTCATTATGTAGAGACCGCAGGCTGGCCTTGAACTCACAAGAGATCTCTCTGCCTCTGCATCCACGAGTGCTTGGACTTAAAAAGGCATGATCCATGTCTTTTTTTAAATCAAAGTTTATTTAGTTATTAGCTTTGTACTTTTATTTTTTTCTGTGACAAACACAGGTTTTATTATATCATTAATCATGCAATGTCTGCTTTTTGTTTTTTTTTTTAATATATATCTTATGCTCCCCACCCTATCCCCCGACCCCACAAGAGCTCATATATTCTGCTCAAACATGCTTTTCATCCTTTTCTCAGTCTTTCTCTGGAACAATCTCCAATTAGTGGAAGTTGACCTGTTTTGAGCAGAAGTTCGCTGTTTGAGTCATTTCCTTGATGCAGTCCTTTCTGTTGTTGTTAGTGTTGTTCCATAATATGCATGACTCCCAGCTGCTTTGGACAAAACTCAAGGGGCCATGCACAAGAAATACTTACTAACTAGGTAATTTGCACTAGCATCCAACAGATGAGGGATACCATTTCGTCGTTTGTTTTTCTGGTTGACTTTGTTACTTCACTCAGCGTGGTGTCCTCTAGCTCCAGCCCCTTTCCTGCAAAGCTCATGATGTCATCTTTTCTTACTGCTGCATAGGAACTCCATTGTGTAGATGTACCACTATTTTTCTCTATCCACTCATCCAGTTGGGGACATTTGGGTTGGTTCCCAGGTCTCCCGTCGCTACTGTGAAGACGAGCTGCAATATTAACATCGCGCCTGATGCATGTAATTTTTGTGGTGGGGTGAGTCCTTGAGGGTTAATGCCTAGGAGTGGGTATGGCTGGGTCAGGTAGCAAGTGTATTCGCAAAGTCTTCCAAGGGTTCCACACTGCTTTCCACTGTGGCCTGTACAAGTTTTCATTCCCAACAGCAATGGATGAGTCGTTCCCCTTTGCCCACAAAATCTCCAGCACTTGGTATCAATTTGTTTTTCTTGATCCTAGCCAGTCCTTAATCTGGTGGTAAGATGATATCTTAAACGTGGTTTTGATTTGCAGTTCTCACTTGTGTAGTTTGTCTTCCATTGCTATGGATAAAACACTCTGACGAACACCACATTTGGGGGGTAAAGGGTTTATTCAGCTCATCTCCTGGGTCACAGTTCATTCACTTAGGGAGCCAAAGGCAGTAACTAGGGCAGGACCTGGAGGCAGGAGCTTGAAGCACAAGCCATGGAGGACTGGCTGTTCACTGGCTTGCTTCTTGTTCTTTTATTTTGGGCTTATGCCAAGCTGCTCTTATACCTGTCCTGCTCACAATCAAGAAGGACAATACTCACGATGTGGCATCACAGGCCAATCGCAATGGAGCCATGTCCGCAACTCGAGGCTCCCTCAACCAGGTGTGTCAAGTTATCACTAAAGCTCTCCAGCACAATTTCCTTAATGATTGTGATGTTGAACACTTCTTAAGGTGTTTCTCAGCCCATCTCTTAAGTTCCTCACTTGTGAAGTCTCTGTTCAGCTTCTTGTGCTAATCTATAATAGAGGAGGTCATTTGTTTTCTTTCTTCTTTGTTTTTTGAGTGTTATATATTCTGGAAATCAATGCTTTTGTCCAGATGTTTTCTGTGGTGAAGGTTTCCTCCACTCGTGTGGGATTTCTCTCACTTCCTTGATTGTTTCTTTTGATGTACAGAAACTTTTGCGTTTAATGAGGTCCAATTTGTCAATTGTTTGACTTAATTCTGTGCAGCTGCGTCTGATTTAGGAAAGTCTTTTCCTATGCTCTGTCTTGTAAGCTGCTGGAAGCAGATACTTGTCTAAGAGAAGTTCTCTGCACCCTGGTGGGGGTTGTGGGACTCTTTTATTCCCCTTTGGGCTCAGCCCAAATTTGTTTGATGCCATGGCCTGGTGTCTTTGCATAAATGAAAGGCTTTTGTTAAGATTACTTCTGGGGCTGAGCAAGCCGGTATCTCAAAGCTCTAAGACAGGTGGCTCCATAAACAAACTGCCTCAGTCCTGGAAGTGACTGGTTGATAAGGCTTTAGTGAGGCCAGAGAGTCAGTTTCAAGTCATTTGGTCATTTCAAGGGGTTTTATGGCCCTATTTGGCTTTCTTTATTTTTTTTTTTTTAATTTTAATTTTTATTTTAATTCGATCGTGTATGTTTCAATGTACTGCCAACTTTTTCTTATCTCGCCTTCAGAAGTTTGGGGTTTCACGTTGAGGTCTTTTAATCCCTTCTGGAATTGCTTTTGTACAGGGTGAGAGGTAGGGGTTTAATTTCATTCTTCTAACAGTGGTGATCCAGTTTTTCCAACACCGCTTGCTGAAGATGCTGTTCTTTTCTCCATTGTGTTTTTTGGCCCCCTTTGGTCAAATATGAGATGGCTTGAAATTGTATGTGCTCAAGTTTGGATCTTCAGTTTTGTTCCATTGGTCAACAGGTCTGTTTTTGTGCCAGTACCAGGCTGTTTTTATGACTATAGGCCTGTAGTATAGTTTGAAGTCTGGTATAGAGATCCCCCCTGTATTGTTCTTTTCACTCAGGGTTGTTTTGGCTATTTGGGGTCTTTTGTTTTTCCAAATGAATTTAAGGACTTTTTTTTCCAAGCCTGTGTAGAAACTCTGTGCTTTAGGTGGTCTTGGGAGATGTCCAATCATGATCATATTCTTAATAGTGATGCCTCACTAGAATCAGTCACAACAGAACAAAGCAAAAGCATGAAGGAACTGGGCTGGAGAGATGACTCCACTGGTAAAGTACTTTGCACACAAGCATAAGGACTTGAGTTTGCATCCCAGAACCCATGTAAAGGTCTGGTGAGGCAGTGTGTGTGGAACCTCAGCCTGGGAGATTGGAGACAGATGTCTGGAGCTCGGTGGCCAGCCATCTAGACAAACTGCTGAGCTTCCAGTTCAGTGAGAGACCTTGTCTCCAAAAGTAAAATGGAGAGCAGTAGAGCAAGATACCCTCTCTCAGCCTCTAACCTCTACATGCACATGCATACATGTACACCCTTACATTTGTGCACATATGCATGCACACACAGCAAGCATAGACATGCACGTGAAGAAAATTAAAGAAAAAAAAAAACCAAAGGAATTTAACAGGTGAATGTTATGGGTCAAATTTATTTGGATATTGGATAGAGGGGAGCCAGGAGCTGCAGTGGGGATAATGAGGAAGGTAGAAGTATCACCACTGAGTTCATTTCCCTAGACGTGCGAGCTCTGTGGTCGTGCTGTAGAAGAACGTTCATATTCTACATGCATCTCCCAACGCACGAGGAAAGATGGTGTGCCATGGTGCCTGCAACTTAATTTCAAATGTTTCAGAGAGAGAAAAAAGAAAACGAATCCTCGTGAAGGATTTTAAAATACAGGAAGTAAAAAGGGCCGGAGAAGGAGGGGCGGCGGCCCGAGGGTGTTTGGAAAAGAAATGATCCAGTAATCCCAGGAAGGCTGATAGAAGGAGAAAGATGGGGCAGAGTATTTATGGATTAAATAGCCCAACAGGCTATGATGAAAGATGGTCCTAGAGCTTCCTTCTTCTGCTACAGCCTAGCAAAGCCCCCCCAAAGCAAAGCTGTGGGGTGCACAAGAGGGACTCCAGCACAGAGCAGAGCTGGACAAGTGATGAATGGAAGCAAAAACTCTTGACAAATCCAGTACCTCTGATCAGAGCTTAGTAGGGAGGCATACTGACCTTTATTAAAATACATGGGCTGGGAAGATGGCACAGTGGGTAAGAACACTTGTGTACAATACACGTGTGAGGGCCTGAGTTCGAATCTCCAGGACCCACATAAAAAGCCTGGCATGGTCACATGTGCCTGTGATCCCGGCCATGGGGAATAGATACAGGAGGACCCTGGGAGCCCCTGGGCAGCCAGCTTAGCCAAACAGCGAGCTTCCGGTTAGGTAAGAGACCCTGTCTCAAGGGAGTAAAGTGGAATGTGATAAAGCACAACACTGGGCATCCTCCGCAGGCCTCTGCACACGTGTGCACAGGCTGCACACTGCATATTCAAGTACGTGACACACACACACACACACACACACACACACACACACTCACACAGTCAACCATCCAGCTCCCTGCAGCACTCACCCAGCCCCTGCCCAGCCCATCTCAGATGACAGAATGCACAAGTGGAGCAATGATTCCTTCCAACACAATAATTATGGAACACTTAGCGCTCTTTCTAAATGATTATACGTTTTATTTAAATATTTATCTTTCTCAAATTTGACTGAAAAATCTATATGTAATTAGTTATCAGCCCGGCTACTGGGGTGACAGGCAGTTTCCCTAATTTTCTATGCAGTTGATGGAATTTTAGCTCTGAAATTATTCTAGTCACAGCATCCTTCAAAGGTCTAAATGAAAAAAAAAGTTAAATGCCTTAATATCTTTGAGATTTGCAAAGATATTTGAGGATTTGCTGAGGGATTCGGTGTAGGATGAAGAAAGTGTTTTGTTAGCAGGGAAACTAACTTGCATCTCCAATTTGAAAGGAAATGTGAAATCCGAATGCGCGGAGATGGCCGAGATGAGAGGAAGTGGAGCAATCATTTGTGTCTCTGCAGCCTGTGCCTTTGAGGCCTAGGTTACAGAGGAATGTGGGAATGTGTGCTCCCCTCCTCTGGCAAGGGTAACCACAGCGACAAGGAGAAAATGCAAACTAGCAAACACTAATTACAAGGAGCCTAAATTATCAGTGAAGCACCAGATCTGTCTCCAACAAACCCACTAGTGAGCTTTAGCTTCAAGGCTGGAGTGAATATACTCGTGTGTGTGTGTGTGTGTGTGTGTGTGTGTGTGTGTCCTGCCTGGGGTTTCACCTTATCCTTCTGCTGACTTACTGGTGTCCTGGACCAGGTTGTCCTGCTATCTTGCTTGGCCTGCCACTGGCCTTTGCCATGGGGGTGGGAGATGGGGCTTCAGATTTTTATACTCTACCCTCATTTCCATAGAAGAGTGCATTAAAGAAATCCTAGGGGTTGGGGAGAGAGAGAGAGCCATAAGTAAAGTGTTTTCATTACAAGCATGAGAAAGAAGCTGAGTTCAGTCCTCAAAACCCACATAAGAAAAGCAAGGTGTGGAGGTGTGGATTTGTAATCCTAGCTCTGGAGACTGGTGGGTCTCTGCAGCTCCCTGGCCTAACAGTATAACCCACTTGTTGAGCTCCAGGTGAGTGAGAGCTCCTGTATCAAAAAAGCAAGGTGCAGGCTCAGTGGTTAAAAGCACTTGCTGTTTTTGCAGAAGACTTAAGATTTAGTTCCCAGTATCCACATCAGGAGGCTTATAACTGACTGTAACTCCAGTTCTAGAGGATCTGATGCCCTCTTCTGGCCTCCATGGGAATTGCATTCATGTGGTACACATATAAACAAACATACAAGTAAAATTGAATAGTTATTTTTTTTTGAAAGCAAGGTGAATAGTACCTGAGAAAGGACAGTTGAAGTTGACTTCTGGCTTCCATATGCATGTGTACATATGTGCACATGCAGTCACACATATGTCACCTGTAGACACACGCACACACACACACACACACACACACACATACATGAACTCCTGTTCCTGGCTAAGTAAGCCAATCCTAGATGCCAGGGGAAGTGTTTGGGGCTTCCAGAAGAAACCAGTCCCAAACCCCAGGCTTTGAAGAGCAGAAGAAGATGCAATTATGGTCGCAGCTCTCTGCTTCTGTCTAGCACTTACACAGACAGCCTCCTGTGGGTGCAGTTGCTAGTTCTTCAGTACATGTGCACATACATACCTCTGCACATATGTGCACCAAGAATTATCATATGGGCTGGAGTGGGGTGCATGCCTATATGCCCAGCACTTGGGACACTGAGGCAGGAGGATCACCACAAGTTTGTTGCTACATAGTGAGAACTTCTCAAAAAATTCTTTCTCAAAAAACTATTCTGTGTACTAGGATGTAGAGTGAGTATATTTTGGCATGGGGAGTACAGTACATGCGTGTATACACATACAGAAAACACCACTTTTTGTAATGGCTAGGGCCTGGAAATTAGAGGGGTTTGGGGACATTATCCCTTGGGTGTGCCTGCCTCCCCCTTTCCGTGTCTGCCCCTCTTCAGTGAAGAGAAAGCAGGTCCTTCTTTTCAGCATGCTGCAGGAACCTGTCTTGGAGACTCGATGCCCGGCCAGTTAAGAAGCTGTCTCTGAGCAACAGCATACAAGACACAGAGGTTAGCCCTAGGCTAGGGCCACATCTTTCCTGTTTCTAGTATAGAAAGGGGAAAAGAATCAGATGATTTTCAAATCCTAATTTTCCTGGGTTGCAGAAACACCCAATTTCTAGCAATTAGTACCAGAAACTTGGGTCTTACAGATACAAATGCATCTATGAATGCACATGTGTGTGTGTACATGTATTTATATATGTGTGCATGCATGGTCTGTCTTTGCACGTGTGTGAAAATGCATGTACAAATGTATCTATGAATGCATGTGTGTGTGTACATGTATTTATACATGTGTGCATGCATGGTCTGTCTTTGCACGTGTGTGTAAGAATGCATGTGCACACATTTATATAGCCCAGTGCAATGTTTTCTGCATCTCCTTACCTTCCAAAGGACAGTAGCTGCTATTGCAATTGCTCTGCATGCTGAGTCAGGAAGCAGCAGACTTGGGGCTGGGACTGCCAGTGGCAGAGAAGGGCCAGGACAAGGTGAAGGAGAGCTGCTAACGACAGTGCATGTAGAGTGAGCGCTTAGCTCACATGTGCACCTTCTCAGTCCTGCATACGAGTTTATGAACTCTCATGCACCAGTTCTACTTTCGCTTCGGTTGTGTGCTAAAATACATTAAAAGGAGAGATGGGGTGAATCATGAGACTACAGGAATATAGTCTGGACTCCTGATTGATCAACAGGCCTGTGCATACAAGCTTCTCCAACTGGACTATGGGAACCTTGGGTTGTTCAAAATTTGGACATAGATACTTGCAAAATGCACCAATTACCTAATTGTATGACATACTGAGTAACATCAATGTTATCTGCAAACAACTGTGTCATTATATTGTAGAATCCCTTAAAAATAAAAAAAGTAAAAAAAAAGAAAATAAAAATAATAATTAAATATTTTAAAATATTTTTATTATTAAAAAAATAAATGTGGCAAATGAGGAAAAAAAAAAAGAAAAGCTTCACATTTCTTTGCTGAGGAATAAATATCTTTGGACATTTAAAAAAAGACATTAAAAAAGAAATTCGGGAGAGAGTTTAGCTCATCGTTCCAGGTTCCAGTCCTTCATTGTGGGGATGTCAAGGTAGCAGGAACTAGAAGCAGCTGGTCACATCATGTCCACAGTCGGGAGCAGAGAGAAAATGCGTGCGCACTTGCTTGCGTTCAGTTTCATTTCCCCACCCTCACACAGTTCAAGACTCCTTGCCTATGGAATGGCGCCACCCACAGGGGGCTGGGGCTTATCACATCAATTAACTTAAGACAGTCTCCCACAGACATGGCCACAGGCCGACCCAACGTGGACCAGTCCCTCCTGAGACTTCTCAGGTAGCTATTGTGTCAACTTGACAAAGCTAATCTGCACAGCACCCCTAAACAGTGGCTTGCCTTCCACAGATGAACCAGCGGCACAGAGAAGCTTAGTCATCTTCCCAAGCCACGGAACTCATAGATGTTCACAGATAACATCTGGTGGCCTCCAGATCCCCGTACTTGTCACACGGCCCCTTTATGAGAGAGGCTTAGTGGGGGCTCCCACAGTCTCAATAGGCAGGGATGGGTCTTTCACAGGTCCAGGCCCAGAGGCAGAAAGCAGCTTCACAGGCAGTGAGTTCTGTACCCCTCCCCACCCTGCTCAACCTTTAATACGTCTTAGTCTTCCTATTTCTGGTATACCAGACTTCCTGTTTCCAGTGTGAGCCCATGGGCAAGATAGGCCAAAATGTCTCAAGAAAAGGGCTTTGACTTCTCTACCTTTACTGTGGAGTAGGATGCTTCATTATCAGGGGGTATGAAGATATCCAGGGAGCCAAGGTACACAAGGTTCACAGGGTGGTGACGGCATGCCTACGTGCCCCATGAGGTCCAAAGAAAGTCTGAAACCCTGCCACTCTCTGTATGTTCTGCTTGGCCTCTTGAGCCGCCTGGTCAACCATCCTGACCCAGCATTACAGAAGTTGGACCAAGTAGGGATGCTTGGTGGAATGGGGATGGAGGCGAGTCTCCAACCTGAACCAACTCTACCTCTGGGGGTGGGATGGTCCTGCTGACTATCCCCCCGTAATAGCCCCTCACCTCTACCTTATCCCCTCCAACCTTCCCTCCTACTTCCAGCCACTCTGGTGGTTATCAACACACAGGTGGAGACTCTACCTGGCCTTGCCATTTCCTGTCAGGGCCATGGATTCAGCCACTGTCAGGTGTCTCTTCCGATCTGTCACCTGAGCATTTTAGTCCCTCAGACTGGCTGGTCCAGGCCTGGGTGGCTGGCACTGTGCTCTCAGGAGTGCCCTCGCCTCTCATGCATCCGCCTCTCCCTGGCCACATGTCCCTGCATATTCTCTGCCTACTTCTGCCTGCTGGCCCAGGTCCCTCCTACTTCTCCAACTCAGCAGTGTTCCACCTGACCTCCCATTTTTTCCCCCAGTGAGAGCCAGTGTCACCTTCCCCGGGGAGACTGACTCCAATCTGGCCTCTGGTTACAGAATGGAGTGTTAGGTCCGGGGGGTGGGGGCAGAAGGGAGCTGGCTTTGGTGTGATGGATTTGGCTCCTGGGTGGGTGTGGGTAGACTTAGCACAGCTGGGTTAGTTCTGAACAGCAGGCTGGGACTCCCTGAGAATCAGCCATTAGGTCTGCACCAGACAGTCAGGGTGGTGTGGACCCTGAGGACGAGGAAATGTTCTCCCTATTCTCCTACCTTCTAGCAGGTAGGCAGTCAATAAACAAGGAAATAAGTAGCTTCATGACTCACTAGGAAGGGATGTATTCAATAACAACAAAATAAAGCAGGAAGAGGAATGGAGTGTTGGAGTGGAGATGATTTTGAGCCAGGTGGCTGTGAATAGACCTTACTGAGAAGAAGCCGCTTTGAACAGGGAAGACTGTGGGCAACTGCCTGGGGAAGGAGCATTCTAGGGAGATGCAGATAGCAACAGGTGCAAGGGCCCTATGGCAGGCCATGTCTGGAATCCATGTGGCCCAGCAGCGAGGCCAGTAATGAGCACAGGAGAGACTGTGGGTGTCTTAGGTTCATTTTTTGTCACCATGAGAATGTACTCTGTCAAAGCCACCTAAGGGAGAAAGGGTTGATTTGGCTCACAGTTCTTGATTACAGTCCATCACTGCAGGGACGGCAGCAGGGAACTCGAAGCGGCTGGCTACACACACCCACAAACAAGAGCAGAGAAGAGCAGGTTAATGCGCACAAGCTGGCGCTCAGCTCACTCTCTCCTTTTCATTCACTCTAGGGCCCTACCCATGAAATGGTTCTGGCCGTAGTTGGTGGGTCTTCCCATGTCAATTAGCATAATGAAGATAACCCCTCCCCAGATGTTCCCACAGGCCAACCTGATCTAGACAGTCCCTCATTGAGACCGGATTTTGTCAAGTTGACAATTAAAACCTTCACATAGAGACCAGATTTCAAGAAGGCCAGGCAAGGACAGGGATCAGGCTCTGGGTGGCTTGAGCTGCAAGGGACACAGCCTTACAGACACTGAACAGGGTTGCTTGATTGAGATGATATGGCAGAGGGCAGGAGTTGCTGCTGCTGCAGTGAGACCTGTGGTAAATGATGACACCCGTGCCCAGGATGGGCAGCGGGTTCTTGAGTTCCAAGTGCGTGGTGAAGGAGCAGCTTCATCGAACAGTTCAGGAGCAGGCTTGGGGAGAGGATCTCATTATGCATTCACTTCCCAGCTGCCTGTGGGCACTGAGCCAGGGTTGGAGACAGAGCATGGTTAACATGAGCCCACATCTCATGGCTCTAATGGCTCCCTCCATTGGGAAAAGGAGCCATAGTAAATGTTCAAATATCACCCCATGATCTACTCAGGAGTGGGGACAATATGTGGTAAGAATTGAACTTAGTTTGGAGAGGGAGATGTTGGTTAGGGGAAGTGATGATCGAAGGACAGCATGAAATACGAAGAATTAACTATGTGAAAGAGCTGGGTGTGACAAGAGTGAGTCAGGAAGAGGAGCTGCTCATACAAAGGTCCTGTGGTCAGAAGAAGTGTGGGAGCCAAGACATGTGAGGGAGAGTAGTGTCTGGAACAGCCGGAAGAGTGCATGGTGATAATGATGTCACCCAGGGCTTAGGGTAGGATAGGTCATGCAGAACTTGGAGTCTCTGTCCACAAAGGTCACTGGTTATCAATTTAAGACAAATGAGGTATCTTTTAAGTGCCCAAAACATGGAGCAGGTAAGAGATGCATTTTGGAATGAAGGGAGAATGGGTGCAGGGGACCAAACTGGGAGCGAGGAACCTGGGAGGGCAACTGCATAGCCTAGGAGAGACGGGGAGTGTGGTCAGGGGTTCGGGGAGCAGGTCAGCGAAAGCAGCCCCGTTCCACAGGCAGGCGTGAACAAAGGGGACAGAGAACAGAAGGGCTGTGTTCTTTCCATCAAGAGTAGAAACCGAATGCAGGGAAAGAGGTGCAGGGAACTATTTATTTGGCAGCTATCACTGGAGCTGCAGAGAGTCTGTGGTTAAGAATGCCTGCTACTCTTGCAGAGGAACTGAGTTCAGCTCCCAACACCCTCATCAGACATCTCACAACCACCTGTAACCCCAGGTCCACGTCTGACACCCTCTTCTGGCTTTTTCATTCCCCCCCCCCTCAACACAGACATGTGAATAAGAATATACATTAAAAATTTTTTTTACTAATTTTATTTATTTCTGTACGTGTATGAATGTACTGCCTGCATGCAAGTCTGTGCACCCATGTCGTGCACTGCCGTGGAGGTCAGAAGAGGGTGTCGGATTCCCCTGGAACTGGAGTTCTCCTGGAATTGGAGCTTCAGACGGTTCTCAGCTGCCATGTGGGTGCTGGGGATCGAACCCGGGTCCTCTGTAAGAGCGATCGACGCTCTTAACCACTAGGCCATCTCTCCAGCCCAGAATATACATTTTAAAGAGAAATTAAACAAATTACCTTTTAAAAAGCAGCAGATATAGGACATGTATGGAGAGTGCAGGGACTCAGGTGGGGTGGGGGGCATAGAAAGGGAAGCGATTCTAGATTTGATTGAGAAATGATGGGAAAAGTTTAATAATAAAAAAAAATTTAAAGCAGCTATTATTACCCAACTGGCTACAGTTTTGTGTATGCTGTGTTCACGTGGGTGCATGTGAGCACACGTCTGTGTGGAGGCCGGAAGTCAACCTCATATGTATTCCTCAGGAGCCATCCACTTTTTTATTTTTTGAGACAGGGTCTCTACAGATTCCTAAAGAGAAACATGGCGTATTTCTAAATACCTGTACTGTCTTTTGCTAGATCCTGGAATGGAATTCCAAGCCCAACTTTGCCTGTCATTCTTGTGATGTCCTAAGTAGAATCCTTTAAACTTAGGGTCAGAGCCATGGGAATTGAAGGATGGGCAGGGATTAAAAGTACAATGAGTAAGACAGACAGGCTTTGAATCTCAGCACTCCCACAGGCTAATTATGGGATGCTGATGAGTCACTCAGGCAGTCAGAACCTTGGTGTCCTTGTCTATAAAATGAAAATAGCAGAAGCAACTCCCTGGGTGTCTGTGATAGTTCAGATAGCTCCTGGAGTGAACCCCAGTTCTTGGCTAGGCTCTGTAATGGCAACGGTCATTGCTTAGAAGCATCTGCTGGTTGATAACACGCAGCCTCACTCTACAACCCCCTGCATAGCTGGCCACTGCAGTGGTGATGGTGGGTAACAAGCCAGCCCATGACTCAGTGGCCTGAAACAGTTATTTGTTTCCTTGTGAAAAACAGCGATGCTCCCGTCCTCCATCCATGACATTTTGGGGTGTCAGTGATGCCTTTCACTTGGTTTGCTGTGTTCTGGGCAGTGCTCCACACATGCCACTTAGTCCATGGAAACGTCCTCTGCCAGTGCTGGTCTGGTGCCTCCTTACTGTACAAAACACCTGACAAAAAGCAACCTAGCGAAGTAGGGAAGAAAGGGTTCATTTCGGCTCACAGTTTGAGGGTACAGCCCACCATGGAATGAAGGCACAGGGGCAGGAGCTTGAGGCTGGTAGTCACATGTGTCTGCCATTAAGAACCAGAGAATGTTCAGTTTGTGTACTTGAACTACAATAAACCAACTCTTTTGTATATATATAAAAAAGAACCAGAGAGATGATGCTCAGATCACTTTCACTTCTTTCTTTCTTTTTACTTTTTTTAGAATACATTTTTTTAGTCTTTTTGAGACAGGGTCTCCCTGTAGCCCCAGCTGTCCTGGAACTCACTCTGTAGACCAGGCTGGCCTTGAACTCATAAAGATCTGCCTGCCTCTGCCTCCCAAGTGCTAGGATTAAAGGTGTGCGCCACCATGCCCGGCTTTAGAATACATATTTTATTATATATATTTTTTGTACAAGATTATGTTACTAATCAAATCTAGACCCGTGTCCCCCACCCTATCCCCCCACCCCACCAGAGATCATGCATTCTGCCAAGCATGCTTTTCATCTCTTTCTCAGTCTTTCTCAAAATTCTCCATGTGGAAGTTGACTGTTTTGAGCAGAAGTTCACCGATTCAGTCAGTTCTTTGATGCAGTCCTTTCTGTTGTTGTTGTTGTTGTTGTTTCCAACGTGCATCACTCTCAACTACTTGGACAAAAGCTCAAGGGGCCATGCACAAGAAATACTTACAACTAGGTAATTGGCACTAGCATCCACAGATGAAGGATACCATTCGTAGTTTGTTTTTCTGGGACTGTGTTACTTCACTCAGCATGATATCTTCTAGTTCCAGCCTTTCACTTTCACTTCTAATTATTTTGATGTGTATGTACGCACACTTTGGGAGTTTATGTGCATCACATGCATGCAAGAGCCTGCAGAAGCCAGAAGAGGGCATTAGACTCCCTGGAACTGGAGTTACAGATGTTTGTGAGCTGCCATGTGGGCTCTGGGAACTGAACCCAGGTCCTCTGCAAGAATTGCAAGAACAGTAGGTGCTCCCAACTGCCAAGCTGTCTCTTCAGCCTTCTTTGCATTCTTTTCTTTTCTTTTTCACAGTTTGGGACTCTCCCATGGATTGGCAGTGCCTACATTTTTTTTTAAAGGTGTGCGCCACCATGCCCAGCATTTATTTATTTCTGTATGTGTATCAATGTACTGTCTGCATGCAAGTCTGTGCACCCATGTCGTGCAATGCCGCGGATGTCAGAAGAGGGCGTCGGATTCCCCTGGAACTGGAGTTCTCCTGGAATTGGAGTTTCAGACGGTTCTCGGCCGCCATGTGGGTGCTGGGGATTGAACCCAGGTCCTCTGTAAGAGCAGTCGGTGCTCTTAACTGCTAGTGGGTCTTACCACCTCAGTTAACCTACTCTGGAAAATTCCTCACAGACACGCACAGAGTCTAATTGCTAAATCCTGTTAAATGTACTTTCCACAGCTCTGGAGGCTGGAGTCCCAGGTCAAGCGGCTGACAGGTTTGGAGCTGTCTCTGCTTCTAGGATGGCCTCGAACAACTGTGTCCTCACAGTGAAAGGGAAAGAGGTCTAGCTAGTTCCCTCAACCTTTCATAAGGGGGTGGTCCTGGTCTCATCCATGATGGTGGGCCCTTATGGGATGGTCGTCAGTAAGGAAGATTTCATGGAGGGCAGGTGAGGAGGTGGGGACGATGCAAGTTTTGGAGGAACATGACAACATCTACAGCAGAGCATCAGGCAAGCTGGGAAGTGGGCTCTCCCTGGCCTTGTCCTGCTGGGATGGGGTAGGAAAGGAGAGATTTTCCATCCTGTAATGGAGCTGATGGAGCTAGTGGGCAAGTTGTAGACCACTGAGGAGCATCCCCACTGAATTGAGCCAGGTATGGGTCCAGGCGGATGGAGAGCTGGGGAGACGAGGGCTGCTAGAGGGATGCACCCACCTCCTGGACAAGTCACAAAACACTTGTTGGTTCATAGCAATACTTTTCTGAGTTATCACTTTTCTGGGTTGCCAAGACCCATTACTGAGGAGTCTGAGTCACAGATGGAGCACAGGGAAAGACCCAAACCCAAACAAACCTAAGATGGAGATGCCAGGGAGATGCTCACTTGGTGAAATTCTTGCATTACAAGTATAAGGACCCGAGTTCAAGCCCTAGGATGCATGTAATGCATGTAAAATGTACTGGACATGGTAAGATTTTGGTGAAGCAGAGAGATGTGGATCTCTGGGGATCACTGGCCAGCCAGCCTATCCTAGTTCATGAGTTCCAAGGGAGTGAGAGTTATACTATAACAGGGGTTCATCGACCCCACCAGACAACACAGGCTAGCAAATAAAAAGCTCGATGCCAGGAATGGCTTCCCTCTTTTGGAGTTATTGACCAGGGGTCCTCCCATAGACCCACAAACAACACTGGCTCTTGCCATTGCTCATGGCTGCCTGCCAGACCTTGACAGTGAGACTCTATTGCTGCCGACACCATGCAAATGAGTCATAGAAGGAACAAAGAGAAGTCAGGCTGCTGCTGACCTCATCTCTACTGGCCAGCTTCCAGAGGGCCAGAAGGTGCTAGGCATGCTGGCGGAAAAGACCAGTAAAATCACCAACCTTACTCAGCAGTGAACTCTGCAAGCTACAATAACAACTGGTCTACAAGAGAAAGCCACCAGTTCCATAATGGCATGAATGTTATGGGAGTAACCACCCACCTTCGGATTGGATTTAAGGCTCATCTCACAGGATAGAACCTGTACCTGGCACTGAGGTCATTGTTAAAGAGGAAGCAGAAAGATTGTAGGATCCAGAGGTGGTAGATGAATACAAGGAAACCATGTTGTCTGCACACAACAGAGCAAATGCCCAAATGATCCTGTAGTGCTGTGATATCATGCACAGAACCTATGCAAGCTCAAGACAGACAAAAGTCAACATGGCATGGGAGGTAGGCAAGAAGCCCCAGCCCTAGCTGAGATCTGCTGGCAGTTGAGAGCTGCTGGGACAGAGTCAGTTTTCTTTAAAGGTGCGATGCCTGTTAAGTTGAGCAGATGCCAAGGGATAGACCCAGACTCTAGAGCATTTGGAGAACAGAGATTAGAATCGATGGGCCTTTTAGGAGAAAAGTAATACCAGAGGGCATGAAACCAAGGGGGAAAGTAAAGTGGGGTGAACATGGGGAGGGGTCTGGATATAGTAAAAGTATATTGTATGAAAGTCTCATAGAATCAATAACAAGATTTTAAATGGAAGGAGCTGGACAGCATCTTGAGGAACATTGCGCAAGGTTATCTGCTGGCCTTCCTGTGCACACACACATACAAACATGCATGCACACACACATACAAACATGTGTGCACATACATATATAAACATGCATGCACACACATATACAAGCATGCATGTACACACACATACAAACATGCATGCACACACACATACAAACATGTGTGCACATACATATATAAACATGCATGCATGCACGTATACAAGCATGCATGTACACACACATACAAACATGCATGCACATGCACATACAAACATGCATGCACACATATACAAATATGCATGTACACTCATATACACATGCACCTGTACACACATAAAACCACAAAACCACAGTGGGAAGTTCCCTCTGGCCTTCAGCAGTAGCTAGCCACATGGCTGAGGCCTCCAGCTCACCTCTAGTGCTCTCTTGGTGGCCCCACCCTAATGCAATAGGGTAGAGTTGGAGCATGGTTCCCATCTGGAACAACATTTGGGGGTACCTCATTCTATCCCCATCCATTGCTGTAATGAATGGAACACTTCTCACCAAGGACCGGGAGGTGCCGAGGGTTCACAGACATGCATGAGGTGCTCTGGGCAACCCAGTCATGCAGGTTTTCTTCTACTCATTTTATAGATGTGGAAGCAGACCATGAAGTAGGAGGCAAGTATCTAAGATGACCCGACTTTAGATGGCATAACTGGAGTTTGAATTCACATCTGCCTTATCCTGAGAGCCCTTCTCTTTGGGAGCCACATGAATGTAGTAGGCAGGTTTGTCAGCTGCACTGACACCCTGAGAAGCCTGAGGGTGGCTTCGTCAGGCTGAGAACCCAGGGCACGGTTGAGGATGCAGGCGGGGCTCTGAGGTCTGCCTTCCCCGCAGTGGCCCATGCTCCCGTTTTTCCCATGTGCTAGTCTGCTGGTAGTTTTTCTCTTTAAGCTGATGTCTGTACAATTACTTCCATCTGACAGGTGAAGAAGGGGTCTCTCCTGCTGTGGCCCCCAAAGCTGCCTGGACAGTAAATATCTATTTGGGGAGCTGGGAGGGCGATTTCATTTGTGAGTCTCAGTTCTCAGCCAAACCACTTGAGTGGCACCCCGCCGAAGGATGGGGCCTTGTCTTTTTGGCTGGCACACTGCGTGAGGGGAGGCGGGGCTCTCAGCAGACTGCCAGGAAAAGGTTAGGAGCTCCACACAGCATCCTCGATGAATGCTGGGCCTGCTCTGCCAGGAGGGTGTCAGAGCAAAGAGCAGGCACTTCTGATTAATAGGCATGGAATTTGTCTGAACAAAAACTGCCCTGGGGGCTCTTAATCATTCTGGCCCCATGCCTGCATTGGAGCACAGGCACTCCAGGTACCCCGCAGCTCAGGGAAAGAACCACGTCCCCAGTGTTCAGGTGGGGCCAAACTGCCCAAGTCCCCAGTGTTCAGGTGGGGCCAAACTGCCATTTTTCTGTCCCCGCTGTCTCCCAGCACCCCTAGAAGGACAGGACAGCCTTACCCAGGTGGCTTGTTCCATCTGCATCACTAAATGGCTCTCATGGATCCCTTGGAGGCTCCTGCAGGGATAGCAGTGGAGTGGCCGCTGAACGTTGTCCTCTGCTCTGGAGGTAGAGGACAAAGTGACAGGAGTTCAAACACGGCTTAGGGTGGAGCTGAAGTGAAGTACTAGATTTCACACCATTTTCCAAAGAAATTGAAAGAGGAAAATCATAGTGATAGCAATTAACAACTCCACAGCCACAGGACAGCTCACCGACCCAACGTTGAGCCAGACAGAGGCTCCTGGCAGAGAGAATGTATACTGAGTGGTTCTATCCATGAGAAGTTCAAGTAGAGGAAAGTGCATCTGAGGTGCTCTATAGCTATTTCTTCTGTTTTGTAGTATGTGTGTGTGTGTGTGTGTGTGTGTGTGTGTGTCTGTCTGTCTGTGTTTTGAGCCGGGCTATTCTTTTAGTCCCAGCTAGCCTGGAACTCACTATGTAGATCAGGGTGGCCTTGATTTCACGGAGATCCTCCTGCCTCTGCCTCAGGAGTGCTGAGATTAAAGGTCTGCACCACCATACCAGCTTTCAGCTATTTCCTTTGACTTGAAAAATTCTAAGAAGCAAGACAAAGGCTCATAAGAACTCCCAAAGCAAATCAAGGTCACAAAGCTCAGAAAATTCCTGAAACTTAAAAGCTTCACAAGGCCCCTTCTCCAAAGTTATCTAAACAGTTGCAGTTGCTACGGAGAACAGACTTTCCCACCTGCCAAGCTGCCTGCAAGTCTCCCAGGGAGCTCCGGAGCCACAGCTTTCGTGAGTTCCCTGTGCTGGGGGAGGTCCTGTGAGCCGCCCTCCTGTAGGGGGCTCCTTGCCCATGCTCCTGCAGTAACCCTGATGAACCCACTGCTTGGGCCGTGTTGAGTCTTTGGTGTCCTATTTGGGGGTGAATAGACATTTCTTCACAACTCCACAGGGAGTCACACAACATCTCTGCTGCTTGCTTGCTCAGTGGCTACCCATCCTGTGACCACTGTGTCACAAGCTGCCACCGGTTTTTGCTATTGTGACCTAGGAGGCTGAGATAATCTAGCAGGCCTAGTCTGCCGCCAGACAGCAGCTGTAAGAGGTGTATATCGCAATGTGGCTAGCAGGGACCGGAAGGTCATATGAGTGGATATGGCAGCACACAGCTGTAAATTGCACAGCTTGGGAGGCTGAGACAGGAGGCTTACCATGAGTTTAAAGCCAGCCTGGGTTACAGAAAGAGACCTTCAAAAACGAAAGTTTGTAATTGTTTCACATCTTGGTTGACATTTTAGAGTTTTCAGTAAGATAACTTTCACAGGCTGGAAAACTTGCTTTTGAAGAAATGGACCTACCTAAGATGTATATAGGGGCCTCACCCCCACTCCGCCCAGGAGTCCATTGTTGGTGCTCTGGTGGTGATCCCTGGCTGAGTTCCCTGCAGATCACATCATCACTGACAGCCTTCTGGGTGAGCCAGCTGGAACCCCCAACACAGTCATATCTTCCGATGACAAGGGTTCCACTTCCACTCTGAGTTTTCTTCTTTTAATATTTTATGTGTTACTTGTCAGTGTATGGGTGCATTGCCTGGATGTGTGTAAGTGCACCCATGTCATGCAATGCCCATGGAGTCAGAAGGGGGCGCTGGATTCCCCTGGAACTGGAGTTACAGACAGTTGTTAGCTTCCACGTGGATGCTGGGAACTGAACCCAAGTCCTCTGTAAGAGCAGCTGGTGCTCTTAACTGCTGAGCCATCTCTCCAGCTCCTGACCTCTGGTTTTTGAGATGCCATGTCAGATCCTAAGTCTGAAGGGCCAAGCACAGCCCTTGCAGAGGTCCAGACCCACAGAACAGTGACACAAAGCAGTGTGCTGAGGGAAGACACCGCTGTGTGGACTGCCTTTGTGTAACTACAGGATCCTTGATATTTCCAAATTACATGGACGTGTTCATAAGAGTGTTACATTTTTGGAAAAAATATACTAAAGTGACACAGGGGGAGTGGCTTTCCCTGGAGCAGAGCTGTCTGTGGTAGGCAGTAGACGCTCATCAGATACATATGCTAAGCTACAGTGCTTTCCATCCGTGGTCGGTGTCACTTCTTTTACAAAAGACTAACTAGCCACTCTCTCACATCAAACCAGATAGTCACGACCCCGCAGTCCTGACCAATGTCCAAGGCTACCCAGCTTTGACAGGGCAGGGAGCAAAGTGCTGTTTGAGTTAGAGAGAACTGAGGGGGAAAGGTTTGACTCTGTACCCTCAGGGCAAGTCCCCATGGTGAGGAGACGTGGGGGAGAAGCATCTGCATCAAGCAAGCATGGACAGAACCCAGCCAAGCAAGCAAAACACAGGCTTCCTGGTGCGGGGCAGTTTTTTGGTGCCCTGCAGGGGGCCACAAATGGGCTTTTAAGCATCTGGGGAGCAGTTCTGTCTTTTTTTAAAAAAAACAGATGCATTTGAGAAAAGATTGACAGGCTCAGGAGCTGCGTACCCTCTTTCCCAGGGACAGCCACAAAGGGTAGTCTATGGGCACAAGGCAACGAGACACTGGGCAGGCCTGGGTTGAGCAGGGGTGAGGCTCTAGTGCTACTGGGGTCCTCACCTGATCACAGCTCCCATGGCATCTCCAGGTGGGGCTGGAGAGCTGCTAGAGAGACCCAGTGGTCTGGGCTAACCCGGATGGGGGTCACGTCAGTCAAAGCAATCCATTTCCTCCTGGGATGCCATTTCTCTCATTCAGGTTTCTCAGCAAAGGTTAAGACAGGATGAGGAAGAGCATCCAGGCAGGTTAAGGCTTTTCACATTGCAATACGATGTTGTTACCTACAAAGTTCATCCTGGAGAGAGACCCACACAATCAAGTTATACTTAAAAGAAGGTCATTGTGTTTTAAGTACGTTTATTTCTTTGTGTGTTGTACCGCATTCATTGCTATCCCAGAACACATGTGGTTCATGGGCCTCAGGTTGGACATGACTTCGGAATTATCATTTTAATGGAGTATTATGAAGAATACAGCAATATTTTCACCTTAAAGCAAATGAAACAAAGAGGAATCAAGGAAAACTGCTCAGTGGCAGGACACGATGGTGCAGACCCGAGGGCGCAGACACGGTGGCGCAGACACGAGGGCGCAGACACGAGGGCGCAGACACGAGGGCGCCGACACGAGGGCGCCGACACGTGGGCGCAGACACGAGGGCGCAGACACGGTTGCGCAGACACGATGACACAGACACGGTGGCGCAGACACGATGACACAGACACGTGGGCGCAGACACGAGGGCGCAGACACGAGGGCGCAGACACGGTGGCGCAGACACGAGGGCGCAGACACGGTGGCGCAGACACGGTGGCGCAGACACGAGGGCGCAGACACGAGGGCGCAGACACGAGGGCGCAGACATGTGCCCCTGTGCTCATCTGACTTCTCTCCTGAAAGACTTCCACTCACTAAGTGTTGAAAAAATTTTAAATTGTATTTATTTTTACACCAGTTTCCTTGGATGAATTTTAGAGTCTGGCAAACCTGGGGTTCAAATCTACTCTCTGTAGCACTTTACAATTTGGAGCAAGTAGCTTAGTTGGAGTCTCGTCTATAAAGTGAATAAAATATTACATATATCCCTGGGTTTTGAGGAGGTCAAAATACCCCTGTTAGAGATTCAGGCATCTGGCGTCCTCGAGGAGATCTCCTCTATCTGTCCTTCCTTGCTTTTGTAGAGATGCTTTGGGACACCACCTAGCAAGACCTAGCCTCTTCTCTGGTTCTGTCTAGAATGTCTGCAGCACAGATTAGGGGTCAAGCCTTTGCTGGGTAGTGGGAAGTGTACAGTCAAGATACATTAAGACAAAGCTAGTGACCCTGTGGAACTCATACAAAAGAGATGAATTATTCAAATACAAATGATTTAAGAAATGTGCATTTTAACCTAAAGGCAGGGCCTGGAGAGATGGCTCAACAGTTAAGAGCATGTGCCGTTCTTGCAGAGGACCCAAGTTCAGTTCCCAGCACCCATGTCAGGCAATTCACAACTGCCTGTAACTCAGTTGCAGGGAATCCAGCACCCTTTTCTCGCTTCTGTGGGCACTGCACTTGCATGTACAAACCTACATAATACACACATACACATATAAACACAAATATATCCATGTAATTTAAAAATAAATAAAGATGGGACTGGAGAGATGGCCTAGTGGTTAAGAGTGCCGACTGCTCTTCCAGAGGACCCGAGTTCAATTCCCAGCATCCACACGGAGGCCGAGAACCATCTTTGACTTCAGTTCCGGGGAAATCTGATGCCCTCTTCTCACCTCCACAGCATTCATTGCGTGACATGGGCACACAAACCTGCATGGAGACAGTACATTCCTACACATAAAAGAAATAAATTAAATTTAATTTAAAATTAAAAAATAAATAAATGGTCCCAAGGCAGGAATTCATAGTCACAGTAGTCCTTCTATATCTGTAGGTGTTTCATTCCACTCTTGTGGAATCCTAACATTTCAGACAGCAGCACACATGCACAGCACACACATAGTATGGTATCTACATAGAAGTGAGGCCGCCCTTCCTTCCTATCTGCCCTGGTGCCTCCTTTTTATCACTACCTCATGTGCTTTGGAGCCATAAAGTATAATAAGGTGTGTGGTAATTAGACTGACCTGGCACAGCAAGGAGACTCAAACCACATCCAGAAAGTAGTTTATCCTTTATTACATGTGGGCCTCCATCTCAGCCTGCTCTAGAGAAACTGAGGTATATACAAGTTTTTTATAGAATTTTTCATGTCGTCATTTGGAAGTAACCATACTGGCAGATTTGAGATTTTCAGCATAGATGTGTATGTGCCCCTCAGGCTATTATAGGACATTTAAATGACCAACATTTTACAAAAGCAGCTACTCTGAGCGAGGGTTGGGACACCCATCACATGATTCAGAGCTGCAACTACAATCCCATTTTTCACAAACAGGATACATCCTCAACAGGTGTTTCCTTAAGATCACAGACTGTGGTTTTTGTGGTTGTCTGTTCTGTCCTGTCTCAGCCTGAGACTGATCTCAGAGTGGCCTTTATGATTTGAAGCAAGTAGAAGCTCCCAAAGTCCTAAAAGCTACTACTACACATGTCAGCAAGGGCACTTATTTTGGGGAGTGCATAAGGTTCTTACCAAATACATTTGTGGCATTCATCTGCCATGTAGAACAAGGTATACGGAGGTCATAGTTCTTTAGTTCCACATTAAGTTAAGTTTTGCTCATCAAAGGGTCACTTGAGCATAAGCATTGCAATGCTGTGACCATTTATCTTCTGGCCCACATGGCTCGTAAGTGGCTAATGGACAGGTCACCTAAGCAGCATAAATACAATAGATGAGGGAAATATTACTTTGCTAGTTAGAACTGTGTACAACTTAAAGCTCAGGAATGATGCATTTCTTTTTTTTTTTCCCAATTAACTCAGGTGCATTACCGTTTTTATCAGAACCTTTAAACCAATGTTGTTTAATATACACATATTTACTTTTACTAAGTCCTAAAACACCATGTAACCTGTAGACAGAGTCTGAGCAAAATTGGATACTTGTTGAACTCACATCAATTAAATATGCATTAATTGAATATACACCTGTGTCCCTCTCCCACCCCTCCCACCCCTCCCAATTCACCATTTCAGTCAGTTTTCTGATCCAGTCTTTCTGTTGTTTTTCTTTTAATATGCATCCCTCTCCACAAGAAATATTTATAACTGGGTTATTGATGCTAGCATCCACAGATGAGGGATACCTATCTAAGCTTTCTTATTTAATAGTTTTAGACCATGGTTGACAATGGATAGCTGATGAGGAAAAATTAACCTAATGTGGAACTAATGAACTATGACCTCAGTATACTTTGTTCTGTGTGGTAGATGAATAAGTACTAAGAAATGTATTTGATGAGAATCTTATGTACTCCTAAGAATAAACTTAAAATTGTGGATAAGGTTACCTACTGTTGTGATAGTTAATCCTCATTTTCCTTGCTGGATTTATAATCACCATGCAAACATATCTTTTGGTATCTAGGAGGAGGTTTCTAAAAGTGTTTAACTCAGGTGGGAACACCCACTGTAACAAGCCTGGCAGAATGAAGATAATCTAAAGAGATGCCTGGTCTCTCACTGACTATCAGACTATCAAAGCAGTGGACCCCAAGGAAATGGACATTTCCTTCCCCAGGAATCTCACGCTGGGAGGTCACAAGCACAGGGAGTTCTTGTCTCCCCCTCTTAAACAGTTACAACAACTTCTCAGACTGCTTCTTTTTTTTTTAAACAAATAGAGACTATTACAGAGATCCTCAGCTGACCAAAATGAAGAGAATATGCCCATGTGGTATTGAGCACTGAAATATACAATAAAACCCCCTCATCCAAGGCTCAGAGAACATCTCAGAAGAGGGATGGGAAGATTGTAAGAGCCAGAGGACCGGGATGCCTGCTGCTAGATAGTGTCTTCTGGACATGACAGAGAAGCTGTATCTATATCTCCACAATATGGTTGCCCAAACGACGTCTGTATAATGACAAGACCAGGTGACATCCAACATGGGTTGGGAAAGTTCAAGGTCCCATCTGTATGTAAAATTCCTTCTGGGAGGCATGAATGACATCTAGCTCCCTCCTTCCTTGTCCCTATGACAAACCTAGGCACAATTTTGCCAGACTACAGTCTGGGAAACCAGTGAGTTTATTTGTCTTACTTAGCACTGGAAATTCTCCATCCAGGCATGGATCATGGCTTCCCCACTGCAGAACAAAATGGCAAGAGAGAGCCTCCCTACAGCTTCCTTTGCTTATATACTTTTAGTCTCTCCCCCTCCTGCAACTAAAATGGACTGGTTAGTTGAGAGGTATGGTTGATCCTCTCTGCTCCTCCTTTCTTATGGAGCATTTACAGCCAACAAGTTTGTGATGATTATAGGCAAGTGGGTGCAACCAAGCTAGGGAAGAAGATTCTGTCCATAGCTCGCTGGTCGGAGGACAATCCTATGCAACACCACCTCTAAATGGAGAGCTGTAGGCAATCAATGGCTGCTGAGAGAGGGAGAGTTTACTCCAGGGACAAGCTCTCTGATTGGTTATCCAATCCAAGTGGTCAGCCATAAATATATGTATGCATGAGCACTACTAAAGGGACTAGGTGCATCTGTGTGTGTGTGTGTGTGTGTGTGTGTGTATTTAACAATAATGAAGAGAAAAAGAAATTGAGAGGGAGTTGGGAGGATATGAGAGGGGCTAGAGGGGGCAGAGGAAGAGGTAGAAATGCTGTAAATATGGTACTCACGTATAAAATTATCAAAAATTAAGTGTAAGCAAAAATAAATGTTGCTACTCTGGAATATTAAAAATGTTACTTTATTTATTTCTGTATCTCTCTATGAATGTATGAATGCTCAGTGAGCATGTGGAGCTCTGAGAAAAACTTGTGATAGCTCTCTCTTTCCACCATGTGAGTCCTTGAGATTGAATAGGTCATCAGGCTTAGAGGCAAGCACCCTTACCTGATGTACTATCTCATGAACCCACTGATATTTAGAGTTATTGAAAATTTTTCCCACATTTAAATCCATATGGGAATCTCCTTTTTGCCCTTTTGTATTGTTACAGGATGAATGGGAAATGCTCCTCACAGGCTCATATGTTGAAAGTTTGGTCCCCAGCTAGTGGCACTGTTTGAGGAGGTTATGAAAGCTTTGGGAAACTGAGCCCCCAATCTCCCCTCTCCTGATCCTAGAAGAAACATTTGGATGTCTAACTCTTACCTTCTCATTGTCCTTAACGACTCAGTGCACTGCAGTTTCTTGCTGTGCTTATTTCTGGACTGTGGTGAAAACTTGCTCTGAAATGTGGCACTTCAGTTTCTAGATTCTGTATTGAATATCAGTATTTTATATCCACAGAGAACTCATTATCCCCATTCAGAAATCATTTCCTGCTGTTCAGTTATCTTTCTGCTTTGTGATTCCTTTTTTTCCCTTCAAGAATCCCCAATATTTACCATGTCATTGTTTATGGCTCCATCCTCCAGCTCATTTATTTATTTATCCTTCATTTTTATTGAGCTTTTGTGCATTTCATACAATATTTCTTAATCAAGTTTATGCCCATCCCCCATCCATGCCCCACCCCCCGCACTCATGCATTCTGCCTTACATGTCTTGTATCTTTTTTCAAGTCTTTTTTTTTTTTTTTTAACTTTTTTGATGCAGAAGTTTACTGTTTGGGTAAGTTCTTTGAGCTAGTCTCTTTGTTGCTGTTGTTCCCTTTAATTTTTTTTCTCCAAAAAGTTCTGGGATCACCAGCTTCATCTCGGCATCTTGAGTGCTGGGGTCACAGGCTCCAAAAAGTTCTGGAATCACCAGCTCCATCTCAACATCTTGAGTCCTGGGATCCTGGGCTGCATCTCAGCATCTTGAGTGTTGGGATCACAGGCTCCATCTCAGCATCTTGAGTCCTGGGATCACAGGCTCCAAAAAGTTCTGGGATCACCAGCTCCATCTCAGCATCTTGAGTGCTGGGATCACAGGCTCCAAAAAGTTCTGGAATCACCAGCTCCATCTCAGCATCTTGAGTCCTGGGATCACAGGCTCCAAAAAGTTCTGGGATCACCAGCTCCATCTCAACATCTTGAGTCCTGGGATCCTGGGCTGCATCTCAGCATCTTGAGTGTTGGGACCACAGGCTCCATCTCTGCGTCTTGAGTCCTGGGATCACAGGCTCCATCTCTGTGTCCTGAGTCCTGGGATCACCGGCTCCATCTCAGTATCTTGAGCGCTGGGATCCCGGGCTTCATCTCGACATCTTGAGTGCTAGGATCACGGCCTTATACCAACTAGCAGAACCACTCTGCCCCCACAGCCACACAAGACAATGATTCAATTATCCAAAAATCCACCTGGCTGAAGCACCCGGCCACTACCTGTGCTTCAGGTGGTCCTGGGAAATCCCTCGATCTAAGCTCTGTGCACTCCTATTTGTGTGTTGTAGAGGTATGTACATGCAGCTGCCGGTAGAGGTCAGAAGAAGCATCAGATCCCCTGGAGTTGAGTTCTAGGTGGTTGTAAGCTGAGGCATGTGGTCCTGAGAACTGAACTCAGGCTCCCTGGAAGAGTGGTACATACCCAACAGCTCAGTCATCTCTCCAACCTCTTTTTTTCCCTTGATTTTCACCACCCAATGTTTATGCTATGTGCATTGTCAAAGATAATTGCCATCCACTATTGCAGATGTTATAGGCATGGATTGGGGTCTGGAGGACACCCTCTAGAATTTATAGGTTCTTGTGGCTCAGAACAGAATCAGACCAGAGACTTGTGGGTAGTGGTAGAAATAGAGATATGTTATTTTTTAACTTTTAAAAAATTTTATTTATTTTTGTATGTGTATGAATGTACTGTCTGCGTGTAGGTCTGTGCACCTGTGTCGTGCAATGTTGCAGAGGTCAGAAGAGGGTGTTGATTCCCTTGGAACTGGAGTCAAAGATGGTTCTTAGCTGCCATGTGGGTGCTGGGGATCGAATCCCGGTCCTCTGCAAGAGCAGTCAGCACTCTTAACCGCTAGGCCATCTCTCCAGCCCCAGTTATTTTTTAACTTTTAATTGATGTGACAGTGTATGACTGGGCTGGAGTATGGGCATGCGCATGCGCATGCAGCTGTTCACGGAGGCCAAAAGTGGTCATCAGAACCCCTGGAGCTGGAGTTACAGCCAGCTATGAGCTGCCAGATCTGGGTGTTGGGAACTGAACTCTGGTCCTCTACAAGAGCAGCAAGTGCTCTTAACTGGTGAGCCATCTCTCCATCCCAAGGTAGTTAATTACAGAAAAGAAAGGGACTCCTGAGTTGGAAGTGGAACTGAGAGACCTGGGAAAGGTTAGACACTCAAAATGGCCCTGGGCCACAAGAGTCATGACTTTTTATGTGTATTAATGTATTTCCTGCATGTACATAAGTGCACCCATGTCCTGCAATGCCCACAGAGGTCAGAGGAGTCCACCCCACCACTGCCCAGCATCTTAGGACTTGCTGCATGGTGGGGGTCCACCCTACCACTGCCCAGCATCTTAGGACTTGCTGCATGGTGGAGGTCCACCCTACCACTGCCCAGCATCTTAGGACTTGCTGCATCCACCCCACCACTGCCCAGCATCTTAGGACTTGCTGCATCCCCTCACCACTGCCCAGCATATTGGGACTTGCTGCATCCCCCCACCATTGCTCAGCATATTAGAACTGGCATCAGATCTCCTAGAACTTGAGTTTCTGATGGCCCTTAGGTGCCATGTGGGTGCTGAGAACCGAACCTAGGTCCTCTGCAGGCACAGTCAGTGCTCTTAACCACCTCTCCACCTCTCCACCCCTCTTTCATGTTTATCTTGACATCTCTTTTTCTCCCTTCCCTACTCTTCTGCCCCTGGAGTCCACTCAGCAGCTACCATTTCCTTCTCTTTGCCTGTTGTGTTTCAGACAGGAAGTACGTGTGATGAGGGAAAATGAATCTGATGTGAAACTAATAAACTATATAACCTCAGTGTAACTCTGACCTACACCATAGATGAATAAGCACTAGCAGATGTAAATGATAGGAACCTTATGTACTCTTTTTTTTATGTGTATGAATGTACTGTCTGCTTGTGGGTTGGTACACCCAAGTCGTACAGTGCCGTGGAGGTCAGAAGAGGGTGTTGGATTCCCCTGGAACTGGAGTTAAAGACGGTTCTCAGCTGCCAAGTGGGTGCTGGGGACCCGGGTCTTCTGCAAGAGCAGTCGGCGCTCTTAACTGCTAGGCCATCTCTCCTGCCCCTATAACAAGATTTCTAACTGCACCCCCCCCATAAAAACTTGGGAAGTAGGGCTTACTGTGGCTCACAATTCCAAGCTGCAGTCCAGTCATGGTGGGAGGCCTGGCAGCAGGAGTCTGAGGCAGCGGGTCACATGGCATCCACAGTCAGGAAGCAGAGAGATGAATTCTGGTGCTCAGCTCACTTTCTCCTTTTTATTCAGCCTGGGACCCCCAGCCCACGACACGGTACTGTCCACGTTCAGGGTGGGTTTTCCCAATGCAATTAACCCAATCTAGAAACTCCCTCACAGGCCCAGAGATGTGTTTCTATGGCAATTCTAAATCTCATCAAGTTGACAATCAAGATTAACCATCATCCCCTAAGTCTTGGGCCTATCGTTGGAATATCACAAGCTAGTGGTGTAGGAGTTCTAATATGCTAGGCAGTGGTGGGGGGATGCAGCAAGTCCTAAGATGCTGGGCAGTGGTAGGGTGGACCCCCACCATGCAGCAAGTCCTAAGATGCTGGGCAGTGGTGGGGTCAACCCTCACTGTGTGGGCCATTCCTATAGCCAGGTGACCATCCCCAGCGTGGGAAAAGCATTTCTTGTGTCTTCCTATTCTCCCAACTGCAGGAGCATGGAGGATGCAGCTGTCTCCGCACAGGTGTACACAGGCCATGGAGAGAGCATGGAGGATGCAGCTGTCTCCGCACAGATGTACACAGGCCATGGAGAGAGCAGGCATGTCCCTGAAGGAGGAAGCATTTTTGTAGGCCAGCTCCTCCCATGGGCTTGCTGCTATCATGGCCTGCCTGGAGGGGAAACTCCTGTGTGAACTGAAGTTCTCAGAAAACAACAACAACAACACAACAACAACAACAACAGCAGAACCAGCTATGGAGAAGATTCTCCAAGGCTGATTGGCCATTAAAACTTCTGGTATTTTGGAGTTGTAACTATCTTAGGCTCTCTTTAGCCTTGCTATGTTTGACCTAACATCCTTGTGACTATTAGTTGAAACCTTTTGCAATTTATTAACAGGCCACTAGCTTCAACCAACCCAAACGCTGTTACTAAGAGGCCATCAGATAGACTCTCAACCCTATGGGGGGACTTCCCAGCCTTGCTGTAACCTGCCTACCTGATATTTCCATCAATGTATTTGAAAAGTGCTGAATTATGACTTTCTTTATTCTGTTTTTATAAAAAATTTCATGAAACCATTTCTACATTAGAACGTGGTATTTGGGGTAACTGGCATCCGTGTTCTCGGGCTGTGCCACTCATGTTTGGCTACAGTGTAAACTCTCTCTTCGAGGAGAATGCTATGATTTGCCATCAACTCCTGTGCTGTTTCCCTGACTATAACCTCAAGGTATTCAAAAAAGTCCTCATATAGATCACTCCCAGGCCCCATGACTGACTGACTGATTGACTGACTGTCTGACTGACTGACGACTGACTGACTGGGGTGAGTCAGGAAAAGGAGCGGCAGACGAGCACTTTCTCCTGAGCCACCTTTCTTCCACATTTTTCTTCCTTGTCCATGGAAACCATTGTATTTGTTTTCTCTTCCTATACCAGAATGCCCAAGTCTGGGAATTTATAAAGAAAAGAGGTTATTTTAATATTGCCCAGTTCTAGAGGCTGGAAAGTCCAAGATAGATTACCTGGTTCTGGATCTCTTGAGGGTTCATATTATGCCAACTGGCAGAAAATGGAAGGGAAGGAGAGAGAGAGAAAGAAAGGGAAGGGGACATGCTCCATTTATGGGGTGCTGGGCTTCCTGTGTGCTACACAAGCACTCTACCCACTGAACTATACACCCAGCCTCACTAATCTCTTGCCGGCCTCTTCGGCTCCTGAAGGGTCCCCTGCTCAGCACGTCTACAGTGACACACATCACAGGAGTTTCTGAAGGGAACTATATCCAACCATAGCCATTGTGTAAGATATTTTGTTAGTAGAGTAGATGACGTCAACATTCAGGGCCTGAAGCCAGCGATGAGGCCAGGACTGGGTTAGGACTGACTAGGGGCACAAAAGAGAGGGAAAAAAACCCCTCCATTTGGGGCGAGGGAAAGTTTAATCAGTTACCAGATGGGCTTGTCTGTGAGTACCAGCCCTGGGCTGAGACCCACAGGGAACATAGGAAGGCTCAGCCCGCAAGCTCCCAGCCTGTGCATCCCTCCATGCATAGCTCCCGTATTTGTGCAAAGCCTCTGCCTTACGTGTGAGCATGCTGGGGGGAGATGTTTGCTAAGCCTGAAACACTGGCCACAGAGCTCAGTGATTCAGGTCCTTTGAAATTCAAATATATTCATGAGGTTGAAATACTGAGGCTCTGTATTCAAGGGAAAGAAGTTGTCTAAAAAAAATAACTAGTCATCCTGTACCCAAGCTTGGAAATCGACATGCTCACCGAAGAAGGAATCCTGGCGTGGAGGGGCAAGGGCTTGATAATGGCGTGGACCTCTGGCTGGCTCTCCTGGCCGCACCGTCTGCAGCAAACTTGGGAGGAAAAACATGGAGAAGGTGGGAGGGAGGGGTGTGATGTCCAGCAACCTGAGTACTCAGATCTGAAGATGGAAGGCAGACACCAAGCAAAGGACACAATGAGGAAGTGTGCTTTGGTGTGGAGAGCTGTTAGGAAGGAGTGAGCTGAGGTCTGGAAGCAAACGTCATGGACAGGGATCACTGATTCTCTTCCTGTTTTGTATGGGTCCAGCAAAATACAAATGTGGACGGTCTTTACAGATGGCTGTAGATTCTTGCCATGAGTGACCAGTGTCCCCAGCTCATGGGTCAAGGGGCTGTGTGGAAGATGAGCTGCAATTTGAGAGCAGGGCACAAAGGGGCCATCATCACCCTTCATCATCCTCCCAGGACAAGAGAGGGGCTGGCCATCCAGGAATGAGGGAAAGAGAGGGGCTGGCCACCCAGGAATGAGGGAGGGTGGTGACCAGAAGGCTCTGGGGTGAGCCCTCCTCATACAGCAGGGCTGCTGCTGCTGCTGTCACCAATGTGAAGGCCACTGATGTAACTGGGGTGTGGACTTGAATTGTAAAAGAACTCCCAGGACCTCAAAGAACCCCCAGGATGACATCTGTGGGCACTCAGAAAGAATAATCAAGGAGAATGCTTATGATAAGCATATGCTCAGTGCTGAGACAAAACAAAATCTGTTTGTGTCCTTGACCTTTGCATCTATTCCTGGGGACAACTGCAGACCTAATTGTCAAGTGGACCACTTGTAAGAGTGGAAGAAAGCAGGTAGATCTGTGAGTGTCTGCAACGAAGACCAGCTACCAAGAAGGCTTATTGTGCCCATATAGAAAGGGCTAGTGTTGCCTTCTCTAGTAAGCCCCAGTCACTGAGAGCTGTGGCAGCTAGGCTGATGGTGGACATCATGGTTAGTAATATCATTAACCTTGGCTGGAAAGTATCACATTGACCAAAGTCCCCAAGTGTCCTCCTTGAATTCTTCAGGCCTCTGTCATGACCAGGGTTGTGACTGGAGCAGGGAGGGTTCTGGTCATTGTCCCTTGGGACAGTTGTCCAGGTGCGGTGGCAGCATTTACTCAAAATGATGGATCCAGGCATCTACACTTTCAACTTTTAAGGTTGTAGGGGTAGTTAGAAGAATTGGATAGGTCTTTTTACAAGTAGGATAGAGGGGTACCTTCTCCCAGTCTTTCACGCATATGGAACGTCCTGGTTTATAAGGGGGAAGCATGTTACTTATAGGCAAGGGGAGTCTTACTAGCAGCTGTTTGTTGATTGAGCTATGGTGTTGGCCAAAGTCTACAGGTGAGCATGAATTTCTAGATTTCCCACTTCCCTTTGATCCTCAAGGATTCTTATGAGGGGAGGAGGCCTATCAAGCAGAATCTCACAAGCCAAGAGTTTAGTTCCTGGCTGGGGCAAGCATCTGAGTCCTAAGCGAGCCACAGGCAGTACTGTGGCCCAAGGCAGTACAATCTCCTGGCAAAATTTATTCAGGGCCCACTTTAACATTTGATTATTGTGCTCAACTTTCCCTGAACTATGTGTGATAGGCTGTGTATAAATTCCATTTAATTTGCAGGGCCTTTGTCAGTCCTTGTGTGATCTCAACTGCAAAGGCAGACCCACTGTCTGACCCAGCTGATGTGGGCATCCCAAATCTCAGCCGGAAAAACTCTTGTTACCGCCCTAGCTTTTGCAGTCCTTGTGGGATATCTCTCAGCCCAGCCAGAGTCACTGTATACAGTGCCCGGCAGGCGGTTCTATCCCTTAGTTAGGTGGTAATTCAGTAAAGTCTACATCTAGACCTTCAAAAGGGCTTTCTCCAGCTCTTTCTGGTGCCTGGGATGGGTCTTACTTGGCATTGCTGTGGGCACAGGTTTGTTATATCTGGCCATATAGCAATACTGGCTTATTAGAGTCTCTAGGGTGCTCTTTCCCAAACGGGTATCCTTATGGAGCTGGTGGATCCTTATGGAGCTGGTGGATCCTTATGGAGCTGGTGGATCCTTATGGAGCTGGTGGATCCTTACGGAGCTGGTGGACCAGAAGATAGACTGGATAGTCTGGAACAAAGAGACATTGATTGGGAAGAAGTCACCATCCAAAGGTCGAGAGTATCAGGACTCTGACAAGAAGGGCCTGGGAGTCCGTGGTCATGGCTGCTTGTTTGGATTCCAAGTCTGCCTCTGGTTCTTTGGTGATAAAGTCTTCTCCTTCTGATGTCTCTTAGGATGGATGACGATAACAGCTGCTGGGTCACAAACAGCTTCTAGGAGATGCAAGATTTTACTTTGATTTTTACTTGCTTTTCCTCCTGCAGTGAGAAGTCCCCTCTCCTTATAGATGCACATGGAAGGTGACAAAGGCAGATTTTGAGTCTGTGTAGACATCAACCCTTTGTTTCTTACTCAACTCCAAGGCCCTGATTCAGGTCAACACTTTTTCCTGTTGAGCTGAGATCCCATTGGAAAGGCCCTTGTTCTATTTCAGTCTGTATCACCACTGCATATCCTGCCAAACACTTTCCATCTGACAGAAAACTGCTGTCATGATCAGAGGCCCCACTCAGGAGGGGATATGGGCTGCTCGGGAGAGCGAGGTGACTTGAATATATTCGTCTGTGTTTTCAATGCACTCAGGGTCTAGAGGTCCTGGTTCAGCATGCAGAAAAAAGGCTGGGTTCAGGGTTCTGACGGTCTCCAGGAGAACTGGAAGGTTCTCACAAAGGAGACTCTGGTACTGGCTCATATGTGAGTTGGTGAGCTAAAGGTGCCTGCTGTGGTCTATCGAGGCAGTGATGGCATGTGGGACCTGAGGTGTAGAGATTGTCCTATCATCAGTTTGTCAGCTTTTCAGCCAGGAGACTCATGGCCACTAGAGCTCGTAGGCAGGGCAGCTATCTCCTTGCCACTGTGTCTAGCTGTTTAGACAGGTAGGCTACAGGTTGCTGCCAGGGTCTGTGTTCTGGGCCAGAACTCTCAGGACCATTCCCTCCTTTTCTTGGACAAACAAATTAAACACTCTAGTTACATCAGAGAGTTCCGACGTCAGTGCTTTGAGAGGGTTAAAAAGTCCTCCTGTGGTTGTCCCCAAGGGAAGGGGCCCTCCTTCCACCTCTTTTGTGGTTTCCTAAAGGGGTTTGACTAGCAATGAGTGGTTAGGAATTCAGATGTGACAGAACCCAGCTGCCCCCAGGAGCTCTGCAGACCGTCTGAGTCTTCAGAGTCGGGAGAGCCTCGAATGCCTCTTTCCACTTAGGTCCCAAAGGCCAGTGATCTTTTGAGCGGGAATCCTAGACATCTGACTTCCTTTTGGCAGATCTGAGCCTTTTTGAGGGAAGCCTTGTATCCAGCCTTCTGGAGGTGGTCCAGCAGAGTCTCTGGTCCCTGCTTGCAGGTTCTCTGTGTTGCACTTACCAGGAGCAGGCCATCCATGAGCTGCAGGGCTGTGCATGTCAATTCTGCGCTCAGGTCATTCGGTAAGGCTTCTTCTGCAAATAGCATGGAAGAGGTTTTGTGTTTTTTTTTTTAACCCTTGGAGCAATAGAGTCCTTTTGGCCAGTAGCAGGGTCTTCTCATTCAGAGGCAAACGTTGGGTGACTTGCAGGTACCACTTGGATGCATAAAAAGGAATTCTTTAATTCCAAACAGGTGAATTATTGGGCTTCAGCAGGTATGAGGCCCAGGTGGTGTACAGATAATGGATCACTGGATGGATGGTGGCTATAGCCTGGTTGATGGTTTACAGGTCCTGGACTGATCCAGAGTCATTGGTGCCCGGTTTCTTCACAGGTAACTGGGGAGTGTTCCGAGAAGACTGGCACTGCCTGGAACAGAACATGTCATCCCGACTTGGCTGTTCCCCTGTGGGGAATTGGATACCACTTGGCCTATGGCAGGTTCATACAATGCTCTGAATCTGGGTCTGACCCACAGGGAGTCTTCCCGAGTCAGACACCACCTGACGGCCTTATGTGTGCTCACAGAATCCCAGGTTGGGACCCAGGTGGATTCTAGCTTGGCTGCTGTGGAACCACATGTACGTCCACACAGTAGTCAGTTCCCTGTCACAGTAGACTCCGGACAGAACCTCCCAGGAGGTTTACCTAACTGAGGCTGTGACATAACAGCCTAGGTTGACCAGCCCAACTACAGGGAGGCCTGGTGACCTACTGTAAAGTGACCATTCTCTCTTCTGCCTAGATTGACCAGCCCAGCTACAGGGAGCCCTGGGTGACCTACTGTAAAGTGACCATTCCCTCTTCTGCCTAGGCTGGCTGACCAACTCAGCTACAGGGAGCCCTGGGTGACCTACTGTAAAGTGACCATTCTGTCTTCTGCCTAGGTTGACCAGCCCAGCTACAGGGAGCCCTAGGTGACCTACTGTAAAGTGACCATTCCCTCTTCTGCCTAGGCTGATCAGCTCAGCTACAGGGAGCCCTGGGTGACCTACTATAAGGTGGGCGGTCCTCTGAAAAAAAGAATGGACTTTTGACGTTGAATGCTTTCTCACACATCCAATGCTTTCTTAAGACTAAGAGTCTCCTCTCTCCAAGATTGTGAGCTTGACTGGTTCTTCTGAAGGAAAGGGAGGAAACAGAAGAACAACCACCCTGCCCAACCAGCCAGAAAACCTTGACTGCATAAAGGGGATGGGCCAGAGGCATATAAAAGGGTGCTATGTGGTGGTGACTCAGTTTCACCATTTTGCCATCTTGGGGAACACTGCTCAGCTTCTAAGTGGTGCTTTCCTCATTTGCTCTGTAAGCAAGCCAGAGTAAACTCACTAGACTCCTACAGACTGTAGTTCAGAAACCCTTCCCTTGTTTGGTCTTGGGAACTGTGGGTGAGGGAGGCAGGAGGCCACGCATGTGGGTACCTCTGGGGAGGAATCTCTGCAACACTTACCTTGCCATAATGTCCCAGATAATTCATATTCTCTCTCTCTCTCTCTCTCTCTCTCTCTCTCTCTCTCTCTCTTTCCTCTCTCCTTACCAACACCTCTTGGCATGCTGGTAAGACAAAGAATGATGCAGGCTGTGGCCCACAGAGTTTAGATCCCAAAGAAAATGGGCAGTGCCTTCCAAGTGCCGCCTTGCCACCCACCCAGTCTCAGTGGAGTGTTGTGATGGGAGTGGCTCAAGGGACCAGCCTTAGTCAGGGCATTTAGGGGTGTCCCAGACAATACCCATCTGTTAAGGGAAACTGAGGCACAGGACTCAGCACCCACAGCAAAGGCAGTCAAAAGACTCACTTGAAGAATGGGAAAATATATTTATGCTGGCAGACTCAAGTGGAAGTTCCTTTTGAAAAACTCAAGTCCCAAGTTCAGCTTCTTCACAGTTTTAATACCCATTGGGGGGCAGGTTTACATTTCAGCCTACATGACTGCAAGCTAGGGACCAGGAGCAGGGGGCTGCTGATGTCTGTGTCTGAGTGCTGAGGCCGCAAGATGAAATTCCTTAGTGGAAAGTGTATCTTATAGCAGTAGAAGCCAGTGTTGAGAATAGAGAAAAGGTGTGCGGTTTAGTCATAGGAGGAGGCATTCATCCTGCTTCAGGCTAGGGCAACAGTGGTGAGCCAGATGTGTTGTAGAATAGTTTTTTTTCTATAAATGGGATTTATTAATATTGGCCTTTTCCATATTATTATATTATATGTATGTTTAACATATATACGGTGCCTATATCCACATAGAACCTCTACACTTGGCAGAGGTGTGAGTGCTGTGGAGACTGTTGGGTAATGGCTGATTATCTGGGGTCACCAGCCTCTCCCCCTTTAGGAGGGAGGGGCAATAGCTCATGTCTTGAAGGGCAGGTTTGGAGTGCTCCCCTCCCTGGACACCAATATATAAGAACATCAAGGACTTCATGAAAGGGGGAAATTTAAGGCTGTAGTAAGTCTGAAAGGAAGCCATAAACCCTGAGCAGCTTTGCTAAATGAGAATGGATTGGCGCACTCTGGCCAGAGGGAAATTCAGGAGTTAGTGCAGCAATTAAAGCATTCCCAGAGTTATAGAACGCACCAGAGAGTCTTTAACCAATGCCCTGTAGCTGGAAGAATAATTCACCAGGCTTGGCTGTATGTCTAAAGAGAAGCCTAGTTCAAAACTAAGCAGTTTTTTTTTCTTCCAAATTAAAAAGCAGTTTACGTCCTTAAATCACAAGCAACTCAGTTCTCTACCACACTATGCAAATCTTATTCTATAGGCAGACAGACTGAGACAGCAGTAAAAAACTACCCAGCTGGAGAGATTGCTCAGTGGGTAAAAGGGCTTGCTGGGTGTCCTAGTTTGTCTTCCATTGCTGTGACAAAACACTCTGACCGACACCAACTTGGGGAGGAAAGGGTTTATTCAGCTTACATCTCCTGGCTCACAGTTCATTGCTCAGGGAGCACAAGGCAGGAACTCAGGGCAGGAACCTGGAGGCAGGAGCTGAAGCACAGGCCATGGAGGAATGCTGTCCACTGGCTTGCTCCTCGTAGCTCATGCCCAGCCCACCTTCTTATACTATACACAACCACCTGCCCAGGGTGGCACTACTCATTGTGGGCTGCCCCCTCCTGCTCGACCATCAAGACAATACTCCACAGATGTGTCCACAGGCCAATCCAATGGAGCCAATTCCCCAACCGAGGATCCCTCAACCCAGGTGTGCCAAGTTGACACTAAAGCTATCCAGCACAATTGACACCTTGTCAACTTGACACACAAAACACATCACTATTAAACTACCCCCACCACCTTTCCAGTTCTTATCCCCAAAGTATGATGTTAACATTAATCCAACCTAAGACAGTACAAACTTAAAAGCCCCACAGTCCTTAAAATGTCCAAACACTTAAAAGTTCAGTCTCTTAAAAGTCTCTTAACTGTGGGCTGCTGTAAAATCCAAAACAAGTACTGTCTTATTTCAAAGGGAAGAATCACGCAGTCTCAAACAAAACCTAAGTCCAGCAAGTAGCTCAAGGCTGGACACCTGGGACTCACTCACAATCTTCTGGGCTCCAAAGGGTCTCAGCAGCTCCCCCTCTCCGACTCTGCCGTCCCTGGCACACACAGCTCATCTTGCAGGCCCAGGCCGACTCCATTCCACACCTGCCACTGCTCTTGGTGGTCATTCCATGGTCCTGGCATCTCCAAAAATCTGGGGTCGCCACTGAAACTGAGGCAGCACCTTCACCAATGGTCTCTTCTGACCTCTCCTGGTGCAAAGCCTCAGCTTCTCTCCATGACCCGGCAATCCTGGGGTCTTCACTTGCAACTGAGGTGCACTTCCACCAATGGTCTCCTCCTGACCTCTCACGTGCCAAGCCTCGCTGCTTACTGTGACCCCCTCAAATTTCAATATCCAGAACCATATACGAGATCTTACCTATACCCAAGATCTGCGGATTCTGGCTTGAATGAGGCGTTTGGCCCCGTGTCTGTAAAACTAAATACCTTCTGGGTGTGCTGACGCAGAAGAAATTCTTCCCAGAATATTCACCACAGATGCTGTCCTTGTTACTTACAGCGTGATGTTTCGTCAGCCCCAGCGTTCCAACCAGCATCAAATTGTCCCATGTAACAACAAAAGCTTCACATTCAGATTCTGGTCTTTCTTATTCACTGCTGATTCTTCAGCCACAGCCAACTGTATACCATTAGAAACTCACACAGACACCATGCAATTTCTGAGTCTTTGCTCTCCCTTGAAACTAACTTCAAACTAGCCTCATCATCTACAACTCCCTTCAGCCAAACTGCTCCAAGCTCCAATACAACGATCTTTAGGCATTCAATGATCTTCCCAGCCCAAAGTTCCAAACGTCTCCACAATCCTTCCCGCAAAGATCACACACTGGCAGTCTGTCACAACAATACCCCACCTCCCACGCCGGTACCAATTTCTGCCCTAGTTTGTCTTCCATTTCTGATGGACGAAACACTCTGACCGACACCAAACTGGTGAGGAAAGGGTTTTTCACTCACATCTTCCCTGGCTCCAGTTCGTCAACACTCAGGGAGCACAAGGCAGGAACTCAGGGCAGGAACCTGGAGGCAGGAGCTGAAGCACAGGCCATGGAGGAATGCTGTCCACTGGCTTGCTTCTCGTAGCTCATGCCCAGCCCACCTTCTTATACTATACACAACCACCTGCCCAGGGTGGCACTACTCATTGTGGGCTGCCCCCTCCTGCTCGACCATCAAGACAATACTCCACAGATGTGTCCACAGGCCAATCCAATGGAGCCAATTCCCCAACCGAGGATCCCTCAACCCAGGTGTGCCAAGTTGACACTAAAGCTATCCAGCACACTGGGCAAACCCAAAGACCTAAGTTCAGATCCTGAGAACCCACATAAAACCTAGACATAATAGCACAAGTGTGTGTGATCCCACATACTCCTCTGGAGAGATGGTAGTCAGAGACAGGAGAATTCAAGAAGCTCAAAAACTAGCTAGACTAACACAGTGATAAAACAGTGGTGAAGGGACTCTGTCTTAAATGAGTAGAAGGCAAGAACCAACACTCTCTGACTCCACACATGCGTGGTGGCATGTGTCAACCTGCACCCTCCTCACAAGCACGTACACACGAACACACAGTCATTGCTCTATACATTTGTATTCTTCTGTTCTTTGGGCAGGGCTCAGAGCATGTCCCTGCCTACACAGTTTCAGATCTCATGCTGGATCTGCCCTGTGTGGCCCAGTGTGTTCACTTCCTGAGCATCTACAGAGTATTAGACAAAGTCACATTCTTATCTGAGTGTCAGCTCGACAGGGCAAGTAGAGATCTCAGCCAGGCCCAGGGTCCCAGATGGATCCCAAGGAGAACCAGGTGTTAAAATGAAATGCAAGAAATTAACAGCTGCTCAGCATCACTTATGCATCAAGGGCTCTTGAGTAGCAGTTCCTGCAGAAGAAAACCCTAAGGTATCCTACTAGTGAGGATGGATGCTAAGCAGCAGCTATGTACGAATTTATCTCAGTGCAAGTGACAGAAATCCAACTCAAAGTATCTTAACGAAGAAAGGGGATGCACAGTGAGGATCCATTGGGAGCTCCCAGAAAGGTAAGAGCTGTTTGGATCCTGGCGACACGGATGCTGGAGCCTGGTGCACACTTTGCTGTTTCTGCCTCTTGAGACTTCCTCCTCTGTACACTCACACCCATCTCGCTGCTGTCATTTGCCCAGATTGGGTTACACTCCCCGTACTCTCTATCCGTCCCAGCAGGAATGAGGATGTTCTAAAGAGACACTTGTGCCCCTGCTTTGGCTATAAGACTCTTGAGACAACATGACCCCCAAAGGCATTTCAATTTCCCCAGGAATCTCATGTTGGAAGAACTAAAAAGCTGAAGTCTGCGGCCAGCGAGAAGGAAAGACTGTCTCTCAGAATGAGACTTCAGACAGTTCTGACAACTTGTCAGACCACCTTGCAGGAGAGACTGGAGAGACAGTGACAGTCTGGACCACACCCTGACCAGCAGTGGTTAGTGAGTGCTCGCCTCTTGGCTTCTGTGTAAACCTGAACTTCATGTTAGGACCCTGATGATGGAGTAAGGGAGGTGAGCATGGAATCTCTCTCTCTCTCTCTCTCTCTCTCTCTCTCTCTCTCTCTCTCTCTCTCTCTCTGTCTCTCTGTCTCTGTCTCTCTCTCCTCAGTGAGGCCACATTGGACAAATGGCTCTCCTTTCTCTACTCTTCAATGCTGTCTGTTTAACTGGCATATTGGCCAAGGCTTGCTTGCCAGCTCTGTGACCTGACAATCCTTCCAAATGGAATCACAACCAGCAGCAGATGGTCACTGCGATGAAGAGTAGCTTTCCTAGAGAGGGTAAGTGGTAGGGCAGGGGTGGAGGTGTGAGGCAGGGAATTCCCAGAATCTGCAGAGGAGCCAAGGCAGACTGCAAGCAGCGTTAGGCACAAAGTGGCCCAGACATATCATCTCCTCTTCCCTTCCCTTCCCTCCCTCCCCTCCCCTTCCCTTCCCTTCCCTTTCCTTCCATTCATTCCATTTTTTTTTGGAGGCAGGGTCTCATGTAGCCACACTGGCCTTGAACTCAGTATGTAGCCAAGGATGACCTAGAATTCCCGATCCTCCTGCCTCTACCTCTGAAGTGCTGGCACTACAGGTGTGAGTCACCACATCCAGTTCACGCCCTGCTGGGGAAAACCTGTGGGCTTCCTGCAATCAAGGCAGGCATTCTACCCAGTAAGCTCTGTCTCCAGGCTCTGGAGTCACATTTTAAACACATCCCCTTTGTTATCCTTACATGGAGCAGAGACTTGTAGTTTTCTAACCAGGATGTGATGATGGGTACTATAGATCTCTAAGAACTGTGTGTTGGACAGCTTGACACCACTGTGATAAAATGCCAGAGATAATTAACATAAAAAGAGAAAAGATTTATTTTGACTCATAGTTTTGGAGGTTTTAGAGCGTGGCTTGGGCTTCCAATGGGCATGTTGGATAGCAGGGTGGGATATCCATAGGGAAGCATAGTGCTCACATCATAGGGAGGAAAGAGAAAGGATTAGGAGGAGGGGGTCCCACAATCTCAATAAGCTAATGTTCTCCCACTAGACCCCTCGCTTAGACATCCTGCCACTGGGCAATAACACCACCCTAGGCACTGAGCCTTTTACATATGCAGTCTTTAGGGAACGTTTATCCAAAACATGCACCCATCCATCCATTCCATACCTGCTGAGTTTTTTTTTTTTTTCTTTTTTGGTCTTTTTTGAGACAGGGTCTCCTTGTAGCCCCAGCTGTCCTGGAACTCTCTTTGTAGACCAGGCTGGCCTTGAAGTCACAGAGATCTGTCTGCCTCTGCCTCCCAAGTGCTGGGATTACAGGCGTGCACCACCACACCCGGTCCACTGATCATTCTTACATGCCAGCACTTGCCTAGGTGTCATGAATTGAATACAACATGGCTGTCAATTTCAGGAGTGTACAGGGGCAGGGGTTATTTGTGCTATTTTTTCTTTTTAAATTTTTATTTTATGTCTAGGAATGTATTGCCTACATATGTGTTACAGCACCCATGTTGTGCAGGGCCCATGGAGAATAGAAGAGGGCACTGGATCCCCTGAAACTGAAATTATGGATAGTTGTTAGTCGATGTGGATGCTGGGGTTCAAACTCAGGTATAGCCAGTGCTCTTAACTGCTGAGCCATCTCCCCAGACCCATAATTGTCCTAATTAAAGAAATATTTTATTTAATTAATTAATTAATTTTATTTTATTTTTCTCATTTTTTAAATTTATTGTTTTATATATATATTGTACAAGATTATGTTACAAATGAAATCTAGACCCATGTCCCCCTCCCAAACCCCCACCCCACCAGATTCACTGTTTCAGTCAGTTCTTTGACGCAGTCTTTCTGTTGTTGTTGTTGTTCTTCTTCTTTCTAATATGCATCACTCCCAACAAGAAATATTTACAACACAGATGAAGGATACCATTCGTCGTTTGTTTTTCTGGGACTGTGTTACTTCACTTAACATAATATCTTCTAGTTCCATCCATTTACCTGCAAAGTTCATGATTTTTTTTTTCTGCTGCATAGAACTCCATTATGTAGATGTATCACATTTTCTCTATCCACTCGTCAGTTGAGGGGCATTTGGGTTGGTTCCAGCTTTTTGCTATTGTAAGCAGAGCTGCAATAAACATAGCTGTGTATGTATCTCTGCGGTAAGAAGAGTCTTGTGGGTATACACCCAGGAGTGGTATGACTGGGTCAGGTGGTAGGCTCATTTTGAGTCTTTCAAGGGTTCTCCACACTGCTTTCCATAGTGGCTGTACAAGTTTACATTCCCACCAGCAATGGATGAGTGTTCCCCCTTCCCCACAACCTCTCTAGCATTTGGTATCATTTGTTTTCTTGATCCTAGCCAGTCTTATCAGAGTGAGATGATATCTTAAAGTGGCTTTAATTTGCATTTCCTTAATTATTAGCGACTTTGAACACTTTTTAAGATGTTTCTCAGCCATCTCTAATTCCTTACTTGTGAAGTCTCTGTTCAGCTCTTTACTCCATCTTTTGAGTGATTCATTTGTGTTCTTTCTTCTTTGTTTTTTGAGTAGTTTATATACTCTGGAAATCAATGCTTTGTCAGGTGTATCTGTGGTGGTTTCCTTCCACTCTGTGGGTTTTTTCTTCACTTCCTTGATTGTTTCCTTTGATGTACAGAAGTTAAAAAATATTTTATTACGTTTATTTATGTATTTTTTTATGAAAGTAGAAATGTTTTATTACATGATATGGAGTATACTATATAAACTCATTGCACAAATGTACCAACTGATTTGAGATTAACACTATATACAGAAAGGGTTGGGGGCATAGCTCAGGAATAGAGAACACTTCTTTTGAAATACACCCTGGGTTCCATTCTTTTTTTTTTTCAAAGCCAATGTTTTATTGAAGCTCTGTGCATTTCATACAAAATTACATTACAAATTAAATCCAGACCCATGTCCCCCTCCCTGTCAGCTCACCCCACCAGAGCTCATGCATTCTGCCAAACATGTTTTTCATCTTTTTCTCAGTCCCTCTCAAAATTTTCTTTTTATATTTTCATTTTTGTATTGATGCTTCGTGTATTTCATACATCATTTTCCAAGTCAGTTCAGGCATATTTCCCTTTCCTTTCCCCCCACCCGACCCCACCCCATCCCAGATCATACATTCTGCCATAACTGTCCTGCATCTTTCTCTCAGTTTTTTTTTTCATTTTTTAACAATAAGTGATAATTTATGAGTACAAACATCTTTCATGTAAAACCAATTTGCAAGCAGTTGTGCCCAAACCCACACAGCCCATGGGTCTCACCATCCAGCAGGGGGGGCTTGTATGTTCAATCAAGTTGATCAAATGAGTGTCCAGACTATATTGCTGTAGTTTCACCATTCACCCCAATCGCAGCCCTTACAGTCTACCATGCTTCCTCTTCCGCAGATTGTTCCCTAGGCTTAGAAAAGGGGAACAGGTGGATGAGAAGCAAAACGGTCTACTTTCTCTGGAGCTGTTGTCTTGGACTCAGGTCCAGAGAAAGTAGACTATTTATGTCTTTATTGTGTGTACATATGTCTGTGGGTACACATGCTGTCCACACATGTGAGGGTAGCATGACAACTTGTGGGAGTTGGTTCTCTTTTATTATGTGGGTCTTATGGATCAAACTTGGGTTGTCAGACTTAGCAGAAAGCATCTTTTATCAGCTGAGCCAATTTACCTGCCCTTGTGCTGCTTTTTAAATTTCCCAGAAAGCCTAATGACAGAGTAACGTGCCCATCATGAGGATGGGAGATGAATGGAGCGAGCAGAACCATGCATTCTCATTTAGTACACACACACATGCTGTAAATAGCCCAGTGAAGGACCTAGTGGGTTAAAGGGAAGTGGGGCACTCTAGAAACCCATCCAGGTGACTTATCAGCTTGAGATGATTGTCCTGTCTGTGTGAACTACTGACTGGGACTTTAGGGTGGCCCAGGGACACATGGCACAGGTGTTGCCTTGGGTCTCTGGGCTGGGTTTATCAATGGAATCCTTTTCTGAGATGCCTGGTTGCCTGCTATGGAAAATATCTTATTGTCTTTCTCTTGTTCACCAGCAGCCTACAGCTAACCGTAAGGCCAAAGAGAAGCTCAAAAAACCAACTCATGGACTGGGGAGATGACTCAGTAGGTAAAGCGCTGGCTTTGCAAGCATGAGGAGCCCCAGAAGCAATGTAACAAAGGACCTAGCTGTGGTGGTGCACACGTGTAATTCCCATGATAGAGACATGGAGACAGAGGGTTCTTGGTGCTCATTAGGTAGCTAGCCTGGACTACTTGGAGAGCTCCAGATCAGTGAGAGACCCTGCGTCATAAAACAAGGTAGAACAACAGCTGAAGTTGTCCTCAGGACTCCAGTGCACACACATACACATGCACCCAAGCACACACAAACATGCTCCCTTTGAACACTGGTACTCAGCTCACATCCTTCTTTTGTATTCAGCAAGGGATCACAACCTAAGATAGGGTACTACCCACATCTAGGGTGGGTCCTTTCTGATTAACTAACTCTTTCTGGAAACACCCTTCTCGAGACACCCAGAGCTGTGTCCCATGGTGATTCTAAATCCCATTAAGTTGAAGACACTAATCATTGAACCAAGTCTCATCCAAAGAATGTGGGCAAATGTGAGAAATGTCTTTTCTGTCATATTAAATTTACCACCTAGAATTTTGTAGTATGAACACAAAATTAGCCAAGCTTCCACTAGAGACATCTCTTGAACTACCAGGCTGAAATAGGCACACCAGTAGAATGAGGTGGCTTGCAATGTTGCCGGTAGCCAGCCCTTGTGGTGAGTGTGGGTGTGTTTGTGCAAGGTCTGCCTGTCTTCTCTGTTGCTCATTAGGAAGCTCCAGGGAGCCTGACATCACCAGATCCAGCAGTGACCAGATAATGCGTCAGTAGGCTCAGTGTTGTGGTCCACAGCTCAGGTGGCTGCCCTCTGAGGACACCTTCCAAGGCGGAGGTAGGGAAACCACCCTGTGTCAGCAACAGGAAGTGCGTAAAGGATGCCTGCCACTGCCACTCACCACCTTTGGGTGCCACAGACTTGAGGCTCACACTTTATCCACAATGGGAACTGGTAGGCACATATAGACTCACAAAAGCCTTGAACTCAAAGCCCTGACCAGCATCTCTGTCTAGCCAGAGTCTTCCAAAGTCAACACACCAGAACATTCTGGAGGCTGAGGCTCCCACCGTCCAGGGAAAGGAAGTACCACTTGCCTCTGGCTCAACATATCACCCACATGGAGCTGGGACAGCACCTCTGAGCAGGAGCTCTACAGCATCTTTGAGAGGGACAGAGGATCTGCAGAAGGGGAGCAATAGGGGCAGTGGCCCATTAGATGCCCCTGATAGAGATCTCAGCCAGCCCTAGCAAGTCTGCGGTGCCAGAGCAAACCTCGGAGAATTCTAAGAAGAAACCCAGGATCCATGCAGGACTCGGTCTGGACCTCAGGACTGTACCTGAGCAGAACCCCGGCCCTGGCTCGTCCCAGGGATCCAGGCCTACTTTCTGCTTGTTTTTAAGATATATTTTGATTATTTTTTAACTGTGTATGTGTGTGTCTGTTTGGGGTATATGCGCATGAATGCAGTGCCCCGCAAAAGCCAGACATATTGGATTCCCCTAGAGCTGGAGTTATGGTGGTTGTGAGCTACTCAATGTGCATTTTAGGAATTGAACTTGGGTCCTCGGCACAGATAGTATATGCTCTTAACAGCTGAGTCACCTCTGCAGCTGGCCAGGCCTTCTCTCTTGTGTCAGGCTGGGCTGCAGTTGGGAAAACAAGACTTGTGTATATGATGATGGCTGGCTCCCTCAGGAAGGCCTAGGGCTGGAGAAGATAACTGCGTGCCTGTCCCTGGGTCTTGCCACCACAAGCCAGGGCAGAGTCTGAACTTGGAGTGACCTGGGAATGTTCTTCGACCCATGCTTAGTCAGTTACGTCAGACTGGAGATTTCTGTATTTAGGACTGAATCCAGAAAAGAAAGTCCCGTAGGGACTTAGTGGTTTGCAGTCAGCATCCAGTTCCTAATCCCTGCACTTTCAAGCTGTGTGAGCTCAAGCAAGTTCATTTGCTTTCCTGAGATTCAATTTCCTGCTCTGCAATCAGTGACTGAGTGCATCATAGAACAGTGTCGAGTGCAGCTGTGGAGACTGCATACTTGAAGCTCAGGCAGATGTGCTCCTCCTTGTTGGCTGGGTAACCTTCAGAGATGGGCCTAACCTTTCTGAACTTTCAGTTCTCCAGTTTGTGAATGGAAAAAAACAGTGCTCTTTCCCAGGGCCGTGAAGACTGAAGGAAGTATTTTAAATACTCAACACAGTGCCTAGAATGGTAGAAGGCATTCTAAATGTTTTCGAGCCAGGGTCTCATGTAGCCCAGGCTGGCTTTAAAGTTTCTATGTAGCCAAAGATGACTTTAAGCTTTGGGTCCTCTTGTTTACACTAAGTGTGGGTCACAGGTGCATACTGCCACAGCCGGTTTATGTGGCGGGGCATAGAACCCAGAGATGTGTGGGTGACAGGGCAGCACTCTACCCACTGAGCTATGCCCCCAGCCTGAGCCCAAATGAAGGCTCCTCACTTGCCCGGGAGGAGGGATGTTCCAGAGTCTCCGTTCAGCTTTCAGCCGTCTCCAGTGGATTCCCGGGCCCTGCCCTGACAGCGTGCGCTCATCAATCCTTCTCTCCCCTAAACACTCCAGTCATATTAATCTTCCCTGTTTCTTATCCCTCAGCCTTTGCTCCTGTCAGGTGACTGAAATGTCCCCCTCCTCTCTGCCAAACTAGGACAGGCACCCTCTTCACAAGCCTTTGTCAAATAAGAACGTTCTTTGTGGTAAAAGATATAGAAAGGAAACGGACAAAGCCACGCACAGGGTTTACATATTCATATCCAAGCCAGGGAACGGAGATTAGAAATTAGTAAAGAACAATAAGTCAATTTAGAATCGATAGGAAATGAACATACACGAGCATTTCACACACAGGGAAGTGGGGATAACCCGTCATTGCCCGGTGCAAAGCTCCACAAAGACATGCCACCTTCCACAACTTTATTGGCAAAATAATGATACAACGTGCAGTGAGTGAGGGGAGGGCGAGAACACACCTGGCACATTGTTAGCGGGACTGTCAGTCAAGTGAGCCTCTCTGATCGCCTTGGTGATATTTACCAAATGTTGCTTTATTTTTATTTTGCTTTATTATTTATTTTTTGTGCTACTAGGGATTGACCCCAAGGCCTTGCACATGTTAGGCAAGAACTCTACCACTGAACTACAGACTTTCCTTCCTTCCTTCCTTTTTTCCTTCCTTCCTTCCTTCCTTCCTTCCTTCCTTCCTTCCTTCCTTCCTTCCTTCCTTCCTTCCTTCTTTTCTTCCTTCTCTCTCTCCGTCCTCCCTCCCCTTTCCTTCCTTGACAGGGTTTCACTAGAGAGCCCAAATTGACCTTGAACTTCAGATACTGCTGCCTTAACCTCTGAGTGCTGGGATTACAATCCTGCTGTACCACACGGAGTTTACAGGTGCTAGGGATCAAATCCAGGACCTTGGACATGCTAGGCAAGTACTCTACCACTGACCCACCTCTCCATTCCCTATTGATTGACTAAATGAGACAGGATCTCACTAGGTAGCCCAGGTTGGCCTGCAATTTGCTACTTTCTTGCACCACTTGGGATTACAAGAATGTACTTTCCATGCCTGGTCAAAGTTGATCAGTCTTTTAAATGTGTGATTTCTTTGATAAGGCAATCCCATCTCTGGTAGCTAGTTGTAATTCACATGTCCTGTGTTTATTCAGCAAGTCTGTGGGCCACACACTGTCCTTGGCATTAGGGTACAACTATACCCACATTCATTTTTCTGTTGTTGCTATAACAAATTGCCACAGACTGGATGATTTTGAGGTTGTAAGGATCAAAAATCACGACATGAGCTCTCTGTGGAGCTCAGATCCATCTGGAGCCTATGGAGATGAATCTGTCTCCTTGTCTTCTGAATGTCTATACTGTCAGCATCCCTTGGCTTGTGGCCTCTCCTGCTTTCCTCTCCCTAGGATTCTGTGATGACCCTGGGCCTACCCAGATAATCCAAAGTCATTTCCTTACCTCGAGATCTTTAATCCCATCTAATCAGCACAGTCTTTGCTAGGTAAGGTTACACATGTACATGTCTGGGGATTAGAAAACAGACATATCGAGGGTCCATTGTCTGGCTGAACAAATCACCCTGAAGAGTTAGTGTTCCAGTGATACGGACTCAGAGACCCACGAAACACCAGTGGCTATCTCAGAGAACCCAGAATGTCTGTTTATTATCAATATTATTATTTTGGCTGTATTCAGGAGTATTTACTTGTATGTGTATGTTCCTGAGTATGTGTGTGTATGTGCATGTGGAGGCCAGAGGATAGCTCTTTCGATTGCCTGAAACTCACTGCATAGGCTAGGTTGGCTGGGCCACGTTCCCAGCCCCCAAAGCCCACTCTTTACTGATGACCACTTAAACTGGCTTTGATGTACCACATTGCTGGAATTGCGGGCCTCTGAGGGTCCCAGTCAGGAAGCTGGACGTGGGAACGAGGTGTGTGAGTGGCGCAAGGCCGACCTTTCTCAATATGTCCTGTTGTATTGCTTTCATTTTCTCCCTATGTGAAAGTCATTTCTTCAATGTAGAAAACTGGCCTTCCAAGCCTTTACTGCAATCCCACTGTACTCATGACTTTCCTTGTTATGACAAAGTACCTGGCAAGAGGCAACTTAGGGAGGGAAGGGTTTATTTGAGGCTTACACTTCAATGGTCGATCATGGGAGGAGAAGCCTAGCAGCAGGAGCACGTGGCAGCTGGTCCCTTGATGTCCACAGTCAGGAAGCAGAGAGATGAATGCTGGTGCTCAGCCTGCTTTCTCCTTTTTGTTCAGTCCAGGACCCCAGCCCAAGGGATGGTGCTGCCAACATTCAAGATGGATCTTCTCACCTTAATTAACTTCATCTAGTCATTCACTCACACTCATGCTCAAAGATTCTAAATCCCATCAGTTGAGAGTCAAGATTACCAATCAGATTTGCTGTGCCCAAAGACCTTATTCACCATTCCCTTCCCCTCTCCCAAGACCTCCCCTTCTCCGTGCCCAAGAGACAGGCTTCCACTCCTTTGTTCAAAAAACCCAAGCAGGCAGCCATGATAGCAGGCCTTGGGAAACAGGAGTTTGGAGCTACCACCTCTTATGGATCCTTAGTTGACTTCAGGCCTGTCCAACCCATAGTCAACAGACCACATGTGCCCCAGGACAGCTGTATCTATACATCACAAAATTGTAAACTTACTGAAAATATTACAAATGTGTGTCTATATGTTTAATATGTTTTTTTTTTTTGGTACCTTGTTCACATGGATCTTGAGTGTAAACTTTAGATGACAATGTTGTGTCGCAGTGCCGGAAGCTTGGACATACTTGCGAGTTAAGCACAGCCCACTCACTGCTTGGATCTGGGCTGGGTAAAGGACCCACAAGGTCCAATTTGGGTTTTAGAAAACTCCTTGAGCTACAGAGAGGCAAAGAGATCCCAAAGGGCCTCCAGGAACAGATGGAGGGTGTTTGGGCTGAGAGGGGATGGAGGGCTGGATGAGCAGCAGCCGCTGGAAGGGGGCAGGGATCTGGGCGGAATCTGGTGACAGAATTGGAAGAACTAGAGAGATGAGGGTGAGATTCTTGGCTTCCTGTCTGAGTCTGCTTGAGCGGTGGGAGATGCTATGGTGTGTGAGTAGCAGTGTCCCCACCTTGGGACCATGGGCATCATGTGCTTGTGGGACAGTCAAAGGATGGTGAGGCCACTACACCAGGCAAGGTGGATGTTGCTCCCATTACAGGACCAAAGTCAGAAGTGGCAGTAGTTGGAGGGACCTTGACTCAGCTCTGGGCTGTGTATGCATGGATGGGTCATGGTTTTGAGTCCACAATACCTGCAGACATAGCAAAATCTTGTGCTGCTGGTGAGTTTAACTGTCAACATAGAGTCATCTGGGAAGACAGTGTCAATTAGGGGCTGTCTAGCCTTGTGGGCAAGTCTGAGGGGGGTTGTCTTGATTGTTAACTGAGGTGGGAAGACTTACCCTGAATGTGGAGGCCACCATTTCATGGGCTGGACCCTTGGCTGTATAGCGTAGAGAGGGCTAGCTGAGTGCTAAGAGAAGAGGGTAACACAGGTGCTTTGATTTCTCTGTGCCCTTGACACAGAGGTGTGAGGTGGCCAGCTGTCTCAGGCTCCTGCCTCCAACTTTCCTGCAGAATAGACTGTAACTCAGAAGTATAAGCCAAATAAACCCTTCTTCTCCAAATATGATTTTAGTCAGATTTTTTTTTGTCTTTTCGAGACAGGGTCACCCTGTAGCCCCAGCTGTCCTGGAACTCACTCTGTAGACCAGGCTGGCCTTGAACTCACAAAGATCTGCCTGCCTCTGCCTCCCAAGTGCTAGGATTAAAGACGTGCACCACCACCCCTGGCCTTTAGTCAGATTTTTATCACAGCAACAGAAATGAAGCTAGGACTGTCTTCAAAGAATATTTTCACACAAGCTTTTCTGTCCTGTCTTTGAGAAGTAGAGCTGGGAAACCTGCCTATCCTTCCTTTGTCATTGTCCCTTCTCGGAGACATGGGGACAGTGATGGAAGAGAAGGTGAATGCCACTCTTTAAAGGGCAAGGGGGAGAGAGGAATCACTGGAAGTGGGCCAGAAGCAGCTGTGTTGAGACTCCAAGAGGAGGCCGGAAAATCAAGGGGAAAGAATGTTCAGAAAGCATTTTGAAAACACTGGTTTGGGGGAGCCCTCCAGATGATTCAGTTGGTAAAGTGCTTGGTCTACAGACATGAAGACCTGAGCTCCATCCCCAGCATCCATGGAGAGCCGCCAAGCATGGTGTGGCAAGGATTATCGAATCCCTGCACTGGGAAGGTGGAGACGGGCTCAGTGGGGCTTGCTGGCCCAGTTTCAGTGAAAGACTCTGTCTCAAAAAAATAAAAAATAAAGAAAGGTGATTTGTTTTAAAAAGGCCAACAAGACAGCTCAGCAGGTAAAGCCATACAGCTGACCACCAAGGTCGAGCCCCAGAGCCAACAAGACAATAAAGATGGAGGGAGAGAACTGACTTCACGAAGTTGTCCTCTGACCTCCACACACAGGCTGCTGCATGTACACATGTCCCCATATATCACAAATACAGAAAAAAAATTTTTTTGAGGCAGGGTCTCATTATATAGCTCTGGCTAGGACTCACTATATAGACTTGAACTCACACAGATATGCTTGCCTCTGCCTCCAAGTGCTGGGATTAATGGCATGTACCACACCACACCTGGCCAACATTTTTTTAAAGTGGGTCCTAATTAAAGATACTTGAGGTCAACTTTGGCTTTTACTTACACACACACACACACACACACACACACACACACAGTGTTTTTGAAAAGGGGCAATGGTTAACTGTCAAATGTCTTTTTTCTTTCTCTTCCCATTTATTGTTAATCAATCTGTAAAGCTATCATCTATCCATTTAACTAGCACCTACCTACCTATTTATATTTCATTGATTTATCTATTCATTTATCTGTTGATGTGTCTATCATCGATTGCTCTTTCACCTATCATATATCTATTGATCTGTCATCTATTATCTATCATATTTTGTCTCTATATACTATCTGTCTAGTCTATCATCTGCCTATCATCTATCTACTATCACCTATCATTAATCTGCTGTCTGTGTACTTGAAAGCATTTCTGACAAGCACAAAGTATTGTGTTGAATCTGAAGACTATGCACCAAGCAACTTAAATTTTATTCAAGTGAAAACTGAAATGAGCTGTAAAATATTTAAATAACAGTTTAACCCTGGAGCCACAAAGGAAAGGAATGATAAATTTGATTGTACAAAAAAATTAAAAGCTGTAGTAAAGTTGTTGGGGGAGTTCGGGGACAAAGTATAAAAGTATCTTCAATGCTTAAGACAAAAGACCAATTTCCTTAATTTATGTGGAGAGAATCATTATCAAAGAAGACTCCAAATGAGCAGATGTGAACAGGAAGCTCTTACCAATGAAAGCTAACAGAAAAAACATCCTCAGCTCAACTCATAATTAAAGAAATGTAATTCCAGGGACTGGAGAGATGGCTCAGTGGTTAAGAGCACTGGTTGCTCTTGCAAGGACCCTGGTTCAGTTTGTAGCACCCATATTGGGGTTGACAACCATCCAGTTCCAGGAGATCTGACGCCTTCTTCTGACCTCCTCGGACATTACACAACACAAATGCACTTATGTACATGAAGGCAGTGCCCTTATATACATAAAATAAAAATAATAAAGAAAATAGTTTTAAACAAAAGTCTAATTACAAACTGGAACAAGACCTCATTAGTCAGTCGAGATTGGCAAATTCGAGCCTGTCAAAGGTATGGGAACATGGGCACCATCTTACTGCTGTGGGAGCCAAAGAGACCATCTTTTCAGGAGATAATTTGGGGTCAGCATTTCAAATCCACATTTCATTTATGCCAGCAAGATCCGTCTCCAGCAGTGACTCTACCAGTGTGTTTACACATGTGTTCTAGACTGTATTGAGGATACTTACAGATGGAATACTGAAGATACTTACAGATGGAATTTCAAGTACACCAGCCCAGTAATACCCCCAACCAGGGCTCTTGGGGGTGACTCTGGAGCATCTGTATTTTGGAGTGTCATGTGACCAGTGAGGAATGAGGAAGTCTGGGAACAAACTCTGCAGGCATTAAATGCTTAGTATGATGCACCTTAGTTAAAAAAAATTCTGTCTCTGGATTGCCCCCAATTATTTTGGGCAAGTGTAACCATTATGTCAGGAATAAAGATATTCTAAAGACTCATTTGTGTCCTTCCTCTTGGCTGTCACACTATGGACCCCAAAGGATTAGGACTCCCCTAGGAATTTCATGCTGGGAGAAGAAAAAGGGTGAAGCCTGGTGCCAACCAGCAGGGGAGGTTGTCTTCCAGGAAGAGATTCACACAGTTCTCACAACTTGTCCGACCTCTTAGCAAGAGAGCCTGGAGCCCAGACAATGATGGGTCGGTGATGGACGGCCCCACCTGTTGACCAGGACTTCTTAGCTGTGCATGCTTCATGCCCTCTGTTTAAGGTGAACTTGGAAGACCACTGGATCTCTTTATTCCTCTTTCTAATGCAGCCACATTGACTAAATCTCCTTTTCTATTTTCCATTGTTACTTGTCTCTTTAATTGGCCTATTAAGGATGGATGGCTATGCCTGGCTTTTTAGGGCAACCGGCCCCATGCTCTAACTTGGAAAACTCTGTTAACAGGGAGACACAAGTATAGCTAGCCTGAAGTACGTATGAAGGGTTAGGCCATCAAGTGAGATGATGACCTGGGATTGGGACTTAGCTTGAACATGCTTCTGCCTTTCTTTTTCTTTTCTAAAATAGGGTTTCTTGTAGCCTAGGTTGGCCTGAACTCACTCTATAGTGAACTACTGATCTTCCTGCCTCCACATCCTGAGTACTGCAATCATTGGCATGTACCACCTCACCTAGTTCATGTGATCAAATTCAGGGCCTCATGCATGTTAGACAAGCACTCTGCCAACTGAGATAGATGCTTGGCCCATCTTCCTTTTCTTAAAAAAATTTATTATTTTTATTTTATGTGCATGAGTGTTTTGTCTGCATGTATGTTAGTACACTCATACTATGCAATACCCAAGGAAGTCAGAAGAGGGCATTGGATCCCCTGAAATTGGAGTTATAGATGGTTGTTAGCTACCCTATGGTGCTGGGAATTGAACCTGGGTCAAACCTGCCAAGAGCAGCAATTGTTCTTAACTGGTGAGGCACCTTTCTGACCCCCTCCCCACCCCCCGGGCCATTTTCTAATGGAGCTGAGCTTCCTAGGCCAGTATTAATGGGAGTGAGGAGGTCTTCCAGGAAACGGATGTAAGCAGTGGCTCGTTGGTCTTGTCCAGTGAAGACTGTGTCTCAGGCTGCTAGACCATCCATGAAACTCGAGACAGGTGATACCATTCATCCAGGAGATAAAGGCCATCAAAGGCAGAGCTGAAAGCAGCTGTAAACGAAGCCTATTGGAGGAGAAACTAGTTTTAATTAATTGTAGCCTCTTTTTACCAAGGCAGCAGCCGCCAGTCAACACCATGGAATGCTGAAATCATTGTTTTAATTACCTCTGAGAGCTCTCCTCACTGCGGGCTCCCCAGAAGAACCATTTAGTGGGTCCAGGTAGCCCCAAAGGGATGCTGTCCGTCCCATCGGACAGCTCCTCTACCTGGAGAGACTTGAATAACCACACATTCTCCTTAGCTAGTGTACTGATGACAATCTGGAAAGTTTCAGCTTCCTGAGACTTGTAAGCTTTGTTTATTTTCTGAGTCTTAGGAGTCTTCCTTCTCCTTCCAGGAGGAAATGTTAGACTTTCGAGGAAAATATAATATAAACCCCACAGATAAAGCCCCAGCCAGTCTCTCTATCCTGCCTCCTCCAGGAATTTTGCGGTTTGTGAATAGCACAGTGATGTCCCTGGGGCCCTTAGGCAGGGCTCCATCAATCAGCTCTGACCCCTTCCGGTGCTCTGAGCATCAGCCACCTCCATCCCACAGTCCTGACTATCTCGGCTCTTGTCCTGCCAGAGCTGGCCAGCTGCACTGGCCTCCTTGCTGTCCGTGTCCCTTGTGTCCCCTCTGCCCTCCTGCAGCGTCCTCACCCTTCTTAGACAGCTCTACATTCTTTCATCTCTGATTCTTCCATCCTTCCTGCTCAGGAGTCTCCTATGGGAAGCTTTCTGTGTGCCCGCCAGCCCCACAGGGTTTCCTCTTCCCGGGTCCTTGGACACCACACTGGATCTAACTAAACTGTCATCTCAGCTGGACCAAGAGTTCCTTGAGGGTCTGGGCACAAGTCATGGTCCCCACCCTAGGCCCAAGGTGCCCTAGGTGCCAGGTACAGTTTGTTGGAATATAGCTGGAAACAGAAGAGCCGGAGGAGAGGGGAGAGCTCAGAGGGAAGGTGGGCTTCCAGACCACTGGTTGCCCAACACCAGAGAGTGCCAGGTAGGACTGCGGCTGCCGGGAGCCAGCGGAACACTGGCACCTTCCCTTCTCAGAACAACTGCCTCCCCTCTAGCAGCTCTGGGGCACTTGGAACAGCCCTCTGGTGCCGCAGGCCTGCTTCGTAGATATCCTTGCCTGCAGAAAGTTTGCACGAAGGCCCCTCCTGACTCTGTGGCGTCTTCCCTGAGCAGCTCCTTGCTGGAGGCCCCTAGCCTGTTAGCCCACGCACAGACTGTGAGAGGGAGACGATCCTGAAGTCACTGTAGGTGGGAAGACGCAGTAAGTGCTGGGCTTACAGATCTTCATCTCCTTCTTCTCCCCCCTTGGCCACCCCCGCAGTGCTCTGGGGCCTGGAACAAGCAGAGTTCCCCCCCCCCCATTATGCAGAGACGCTAATCACGTGTCATGCGAACTCCAATCAGGAACAGGTAAGGATTATCCTACCTGGCGATAAGCAGAGTTTTCTTAGAAGCCATTCCTACCCACAATTCAGTCTGTACCAATTAGATTAATTAGATGCAAGAATATGTACAATTGTCTGGAAATGTAGCTCAGTTGGTAGAGTGTTGCTTACCATGCACAAAGCTGCATCTCCAACACCACATGAACCTGGTGACACATGCCTGCAATACCAACACCCAGGAAGTGGAAGCAAGAGCAGGAGTTCAAGGCCAGCCAGAGCTAGAGACCCTGCCTCAAAAAAAGGTGTATAAAGGTTTAGACTACCCATAAAGTTGAGAAATTTACTAGGGAAAAGGGCAGTAGTACCTTGTATCTGTTTCTTAACAGGGTCTTCAGGGGAGCCTGCTGGAGCTTGCTGAGACAACTCTGCTGTTTATCTGAGGGTCCTGTCCTTCCTCTTATCTTGCCGGCTTGGCTAGCTTATACCCAGCAAGCCTTCTTGTTTATCTTCCTTGGTGTTCCCAACTCTACCATGTTAACCCTAGGAAAGTGACCTAGTCTAACTTTCATCTAGCTGCAGAAGAAAAGGACCTGGACACCATCACAAAGTCAGTTTGAATCAATGGGGACTAGAACCCGGGGTCCTGATCTCTCTTAAGTCTGTTCCACTACACATCTCCCAGTGTCCCATCAAACATCAGAGAGAAGTCACCTCCTCCTGGCCAACGACATCACTTGGGGAAGAGACATAAAAAGGGGGTGGCAGGCAGAGGGCTGAACCTGGGCTTCTGAGTCAGCTTTAGCAGCTCACTGTGTGGCAGCTGGCCATTGGGCCAGTAATCTCACCTCTCCTGCCTTTGGTTTTCTTCTCAGTGAAAATGGAGCTGCAGAATCTCACAGGATGGTTCTGAGAAATTTGTGTGTATGGAAAAGCCCAATTTCCAGTTGGTACTTAATATAAAATAGTTGTTTGGTGCCTTCCAAGGCTGCAGATCTTGAATGCCGCCCTTTTCAATTGTCGTCTGTCCCAGGCCTGACTGATTGCTACCCGACACAGGGAGCAGAGGTCCAGGAGAGAATTTATGAAGAGCCCAGCTTGGATGGCAGGTGAAGGGGGCATATATCCTTTCTTTCCTGTACAGGTCGGGTCTGGGTTGAAAGGCGAGCACCACCAGAGACCCAGGCCAGTGCTTAGAGACAGCGCGGCCTGCAGCGCCCCCGCGTGCCCAGAGAGTGAAGGGGAACCTGTCCTGTTGTGACCAGGTCTGCAAAAGGTCTTCAGTTCCGAAGGGAACTCAGGGCTCCAGGTGACATGTGATGGCGCCAGCGGCTTGTACCCTGCTCCCTCGGATGGTTTCACTATCACTAGCTCTGCAACACAATGGAGATCACTAAGTTCTCACGCCAGGTGAGAGGAGCCCCGTGCGTGCGCCAGGGCACACCAGCGCACCACGGAGTAGGCGCAGAAAAAATCAAGGGGAGATGCAAGCGTGACACAGCTCGACTGGGAGAACCATGATGCAGATGGGAAGAAACAGAAGTAGGCACTGATTACACTTAGTGAGGGCCCCTGAAGAACACGCTGAACTATTCTAGTTACTGATGTGTTAGAGCTCAGACTTGCAGTCCCAGGGACTTGATCGGTATGGTTAGTTGTGGCCTGACCTGGTGCCCAGCAGGGCAGAGAGAGCAGGCAGGGCACGAAGATGCAGCCAGAAACGTCAGGACATCGGAGGGCCACACATCACCATGGCAATCATTTGGGCTCACACCCTGCCTCTGGGGCCTTGGTGCCACTCTCCATCTTCGCAGCGGACCCCTCCACATCTTCCTGCAGGTTATTCTGTGTGTAGGAGACAATACCAGCCTGGTACGGGATTAGCCCTGGGGCTGGTTGGCTGACTACTCCTGACATTTCCAATCAAGGCAGCCTGAGTGCACCCTCCTGGCACTCTCCCTCCCCAACCTCTGCAGACTTGTCCTTGGTTCTTGTCCTTTGAGAACACAAAAACAATCAGAGTACCCCGTGGTCCCTCATCTTCCCACCACGAGATCTATCAGACTCTGCATCTTTATTCATATTTTTGCCCTTCCTGCTGCAAAGGAAGAACGATTCCTGCTCTCACCAGCAGCTCAGACTCCTTTGCCCTGTGCTCCTTTCTTGTGACTCTCAGTTCCTCAGAAACCATGCCCTTTCTTTTGAAATATCGGTTCTCCCTCTTACTTATTAACACACAAACAGAACTTGTATGTTGTAACATACCGAGCCTTTACCACACTCCACCTGTGTCTCCCAGCTGCAAACCATTTCTTTTCACAGCCTCCCTCAGCCCAGGTGTTCTTAAAACTCTGTCCTGTGCTCTTCCCTATCCTCTGAGGGGCCTGTCACCAAAAATACACAGCAGACCCAGGGCCATCAGGGGCTGAGAATCTGCATTCAGGTTCTGGCCTCTTTGATGGTCCAAACTGTACTGTTAGCGTTCACTTGAACTAACAATGCTTTTACACACACACACACCCATCACTCACATATTTTTGCTTATAAATATATACTCTGCATATATATATATATATATATAATGACAGGCAGCTAGAAAAATCATGGAAAATTATAAAAAATGGAAGGAATCTATCATAATTCCACTCCTGAACACAAGCATCTCTCTCTGTGTGTATTTATGTGCGTGTGTGTGTGTGTGTGTGTGTGTGTGTGTGCTGGAGTACACTCGAGGATGCATGTGGAGACCAGAGGCTGACACTGGGATGTTTTTGGTTGATCTTCACATTATTATTATTATTATTATTATTATTATTATTATTATTTTTGAGACAGAGCCTGTCACGACTGAATCTATAGCTCACTGTTTTGGTTAAACTGGCGGGCAGTGGCCTCTGGAATCCTCCTGTCTGCACCCTGTCCCCAGGTCTGGGGTTATTGCTGAATACGGCCCCATTTTTTTTTAATGTGGGCGCTTTTGGATCCACAGTTAGGTTCTAACGTTTGCCTGGCAAGCTCTTTACTAGCTGATCCATCTCCTCATCCCCCAAAGACAAACATTTTGGTGAGATTCCTTTTATTCCAGTAACTTTTTTCCCTAAAAATGTCCATATCTTAAATAATCCATAGACAGACTGACACACACACACACACACACACACACACATGTACACACATACTATACTGTGTGGTGTGTTCAAGAACAGGGTGAAGTTTCTGCCTTCAAAGTGCTGTGGTGGTGGTTGCTATGTTAAGCATCAATAGGTCCTCCAGCTGTGGGAGCCATGCTTGAGGAGCTCAGAGCCTGGGGGCTGGCCCACAGGAATGGTAGCCATAGCCAATCAGGGTTAGAAGGAAATCCCCCAGGCTGGAAGGTCAGTCCTGATTTTGTGGATAGTGGCAGTTTGCATGTAAAATGATCTGAAGCGCAATACAACTCTCATGACCTGAAAGGGGACTTTCTTGTAATGGTAGTTGGTGGTCCTTGAAGGGATGTTTATTTTTGAATCAGGGTCTCCTATATCTCAGGCTGGCCCTGATCTTGCTATGAAGCCAAGGATGACTTTGAGATTTTTATCTTCCTGTCTCTACTTCCAGAGTTATTCAAGCAGCAGTCCACCTCAGTGTCCCTCTTGAACCTCAAACTCAAAGTCTTTCGCTGGACCCTCAGTAAGGCTTCACATAGCTCCCTCCCTCAATACCTTCCACCTCAGGCCAGGAGAAAAGTTCTATCAAATGGCGTTGGCCAAATTTCTGGCTTTCCTGTTCTCTGAAATTCTGTTCCAGAGCTAGCATCCCCCTCTGAAAGTGCCATCAGACTCACGGTGGTTGGGTGAAATCTCACAAGGAAGAGTCTCAGGGTGTCTCAGTGTGGGAGACTCTTACCTGGCCCAGGGGCTAAACAGTAGCTGTGTGCCTTGGGCCCTTCCACTTCTTCCTGGGTTTTGTCTTCGCTTTTCCATTTGTGGTCAGCCGCAGGCAATACTAAATCTTTAAAACTGAGTTTCCTCACCTATCAAGAAGAATTATGGTTTCATGCAGTCTTCTGTACCTACTTGTTTTGATTTAGTTATTTACTCACTAAGTGGTTTGTTTTTAATCGTGTGTGTGTGTGTGTGTGTGTGTGTGTGTGTGTGTGTGAATGAGGGATATGCACATGCCACCATGTGCATGTAGAGGTTAGAGGACAACCTCAGTTGTGAGGTCTACCTTGTGTGAGGACTCTTGTTTTCCAGGTGAACGCTGCATTAGTGGGCTCACAGGCTTCCCAGAATTCTCCAGTCCTGCCTTCCATCTCACTCTAGGACTACAGGGATTATAGATGTGCACTTCAGTGTCTACCTTTGTTTTGCTTTGATTTGTTTTTTTGTTTGTTTGTTTTTGTTTTGCTTTGCTTTGTCTTACTATGCAGTATTGGCTGACTTGGAAGCTTGCTATGTAAGACCAAGCTGGCCTCAAACTCATGGAGATCTGCCTGCATCTGTCTCCAAAGTGCTGGGACTAAAAGAGTAGGTCACAACACCTGGCTATGTTGCAGAACTTTTAGAAAAACCAGGAAAGACCCCAGAGCCAAATCAAATATTAATCATTTAAATTTATTTAAAAAGAAACAAAGAACAGTGCTGCTGACAAATGGTCTCGGTGCCCAATTATGACCATCTATCTGGCATACAGTCTTGCCGATCTGACTGCAGCCCTGAATGAGTTAAGGGGGGTAGCTTTTAAAGGGGAGGCCAACAGAACAAAGTTGCTCTGCACTTTTGTCCCACTTAGAAAATGTCAGGATGCCTTTAAGCAAGCTAAGCAAGTTACAGAAGCCAAAACCCAGAAGTTAATTATGTCTATGTTGGCTTTTTTTATTTTTTTGGTCTTTTTGAGACAGGGTCTCTCTGTAGCCCTGGCTGTCCTGGAACTCACTATGTAGACCAGGTTGGTCTTGAACTCACAAAGATCCACCTGCCTCTGCCTCCCAAGTGCTAGGATTAAAAGTGTGTGCTACCGTGCCCAACTCTAATTATGTCTATGTTTTAAGGTTTGGATGTGCAGCTGGGCAGTAAGAAAAGGGGACAGATCTGGGCTGCTGGAGTTTGCTGTGCAACCTTGAGCTAAGAGTAAAATAAACGGTTTCTCTGCTCAAAATGTTTTATTTTTCCCTGATCATTACAGCTAGGAGATCTGGTGTCTCACTTTAAAAATATTTATTTAAAAGTTAATTAATTTATTTGTTTATTTATTTTTATATGTGCATGCCTGTGTGAATCCACTTGTACTACATGGGTGCAGGTGCATGTGGAGGCCAGAAGAGAGCGCTGGACTCCCTGGAACTGGAGTTACAGGTGGTTGGGAGCCACCTGAAGTGGGTGCTGGGAATGGAACCCAGCTCCTTTGCAAGAATAATAGGCTTGGGGTTGGAAAGTTAGTTCAGCAGTTAATAGCACTGTCTGCTCCTGCAGAGAATCCAGGTTTGGTTCCCAGCATCCCCATGGCCCCTAACTGTCCATAACTCCAGCTCCAGAGGATTCGATGCTCTCTTGTGGCCTCTGTGGGCACTGCACATGTGTAGTGCACTTTTATATGAGTGAGGCAAAGCACTCATGTACAAGATATAAAAAATAAATAAGTTTTTAAAGTGTAATAAACTCTCTTAGTGTTGAGCCATCCCTTCAGCCCCTTTGACTTTTTAAAGTGTGGGTTCTAGGGGTTCAAATTCAGGTACTCACACTTGTACAGTAAGTGCTCTTATCCATTGAGCCATGTCTTTATCACCTAGAAAGTATTTTCTGAACTCCTCCTGGGATAGGTAAAGCTGACAGGGGCTCCAGGTTTATGGAGGTGAGTCTTTTTTTTTTTTTTAAGACTTTCTTTTTTTTATTAATTTTATTTATTTCTGTATGTGTATGAATGTACTGTCTGCATGCAAGTCTGTGCACCCGTGTCGTGCAATGCCGCGGAGGTCAGAAGAGGGTCTCAGATTCCCCTGGAACTGGAGTTCTCCTGGAATTGGAGCTTCAGACGGCTCTCAGCTGCCATGTGGGTGCTGGGGATCGAACCCGGGTCCTCTGTAAGAGCGGTCGGCGCTCTTAACCGCTAGGCCATCTCTCCAGCCCTGGAGGTCAGTCTTAATGGGATGTAGTCTTCAGGCTGAAAGGTACGTCACATGTACCCTGATGTCTGGCTCCACCTGCAAGCTAACCTCTCCATCTGTTGCCCAGTCAGCCAAAGATAGGGTCACATGCTGGCGCTGGAGCCAGAGAGCTCTGAGAGGTGACAGATGACTAAAGAGACTGCCGAGACCAGTTCTGATCCTGGTGGCCTCATGTGTTCCATCCTCACCTTCCCATGCCTGAAAGTCTGGCATGTGTACACTGAGCAAGGCATCTATAAAAGAAATGGGTACTAGCTCAGTGACAGCCAATGGCCTTATGAGATAGCATGTAAACTTTATTAAAGCCTCTTAGTGGGGCCAGGGTGTCCACAGAGAGCCTGTTCCTTTCCATGTGGGTAGAGCTGAAGGATGCCTGGGGATGTAGCAGTGACCTCAGGACTCCAAGGTCAGCCACATCTCATGCCTGCATCCTTGTTGTGGGTGCAGTTGTGAGAACCCCACTCACTCTTTCTGCAGCTCCACATGGTCTTCTCTGTCCCCTGACACTGCACATCATCCAGCCACACAATCCTAGTGCCTGAGAAAGAAGCAGGAGGGAGAAGGGAGTGACAGAGAAAGACAGTCCTATTGGTCCCCGGGAGCTCCCAGCTGGGGAGAACCCAGGCTTTCTCCCCTGTGGTCTAGGTCTTATGTGGTCTCTGATTCCACTCTGTTGTCAACTGTGTTGTGAAAGCTTCATGCAGATATCTAATACTTAATCCACATGCTATGCATCATGGGATCCCTGCCAGCTCACGCCATGATACTGCAATACCTGGTAAAGCGTCCACACCTCTGCCAACCCCCTTTCTTTTGGTAGGATTGAAATCAGATCATTGGATTATAGTCAACTATGCTCCAATGTGACAATTCAAGGAGCTTTATTCCAGTTAGATCCTGATTAAAAGACAGGTATGAGGCTGGAGAGATGGCTTAGTGGCTAAGAGCACTTGCTGTGCAAGCATGGGACCCTGAGTTTGGACCTCCAGCTTCCATGTAAGAGTTAGCTTGGTCATGTGTGCCAGCTGTAGTGGGGAAGAGGCAGAGATAGGAGGATGACTGGGACTTGCTGGCTGCCAGCCTAGCTCCAGGCTCAGTGAGAGACCCTGTCCCAAGGGACTACAGCAGAGTGTGATGGAGCAGGCAGATTCCTCTAGTCTCTGCATGAGCAACAGGTGTGTACTTTGGAGTAGGGTAGGGCTGAAAACATCTGGAGGAAGGAATGAGACCTGGCCTTGAGTACCTGCTGTCCAGAGAAGGGGACCCAGACAGAGACTTTGCTGATGGGGGCAAAACAGGTAAAGTGGTTTCTAGCAGCACAGGGCAGCCTCCTGGAATGGATTTCAGTAGTCTTGACTGTGATTTGTTTTCTCTTTCTTTTTCATGTATTCTTTGCTTTTGTTTCTGTTTGAGAACAAGTTCCACTCTGTAGACCAGGCTGGCCTCAAATTCTCCATCCTTGTGCCTTGGCTTCCCAAGAGCTGGGGTTACAGGTGCTGCTACCACACCCAGCTTCCCATGTGCTCTTTACAGAGTTCTTTACAAAGGCTGCAGAGCTAGCTCAGTGGGTGAAATGCTTGTTATATTGGCATGAAGACCCCAGTTTGATTCCCAGAACCCATGTAAAAAAGCCAGGATATGGTTGGTGTGTGCTTATAATCTTAGTGCCGGGAGGCGGGGGCAGGCAGACCCCTGCTAGTCAACTGGCGTAGCCAGGCAGGCCAGCCCCAGGCCAGTGAGAGACCCTGTCTCAAAAATAAAAATGGTGGAGAGCAACCGAGGAAGGACATCTGAGCTTGTCCTCTGGCTCTCCATGTGTCAGTGTAGACACATGTGTTCTCATCTACATATTATATGCAGAGATGTGAATGGGGGGGTTGGCTTCCAGTTATGGATGTGAACATCTGTCTGCTGTGTCCATCTTCTCCTTCTTCTCTGGATGGCCAAACTTGTCCCACTGCACAGTCTTGGCCACGTGGTCTTTTAACTCTAAGACTGGTTGGACAGTAACCCATGGAAGTCACCCAGAGCAGTGTAAAGCTTTTGCTGTCACTGCTGGGAATGAGTTAGTGTCCTGACAGGGTGGCCAAGCCAGGATGAGAGCCCAGAGCCCAGAGCTGCAGAACTGTCCTTTTTTTTTTTTTTTTTTGAGACATACTTCAGTTCAGGCTGGCCTTGAACTTAGCATGTCGTCAGGGATGACTCTGACCTTCTGATTCTTCTGCACTTCCCTCCTCTGTGCCGGATTCTAGGTGTGTACCACCAGCCCCGGTTCTACGTGGTGCTGCAGACTGTGTCCCTGGCTTCATTTGTGCCAAACACTCTACTAACTCCTAAGCTCCAGGACTTTGCAGTTCCTTGAACTAATACTTTTCTTTAACCCTAGCCACACTGTGTGACTTACCACTGACGGGTGTCTGTCACCACAGCACCTGGGCAGGCCCAGGGAAGAAGCTCTGCAGGAGTCTCTTACCAGTGGGATAGCTGCTAATGGCCCTCCCAGTGGGGTAACCCATCATCCGACAGAAGACAGTGGCATTGTCATTGTCCCAGCCAGCAGCACAAATTGTCCCCCAGACACTGTTGTGGTAGACTTCTGCCCAGCCTTGCTGGGTGGTGCCCACGATCCAGACCCAGGAGAAGGGCTTCCCTGGACAAGAACATGTGTGAGAGCGAGCAAAGAGAGTTCCTGCCATTGGACATGTAGGCTTCTTCTGAGGCTGTTCCAGGCACTACAGCTTCCCAGGAGGAGTGGCCCTGACTACAGGTTCCTGTCACCAGAGCCTGAAAGAATCCCACTTTCCAGAGTGACATAACCTGGTGTGCGACTCTCTTGCACTTGGGGCTGGAGGCCCCAAGTCACAGGAGCAGGTGTCTCCATGGGACCATGCCCTAGTGTGTTGTAGAGGGAAAAGAGGTGCAAAAGGGACGAAAGAAAGAGTGGAGGGCAAGGCAGAGTAGGAAGAGGGGGGTACGGAGGAATATGGAAGAGAAGAGAAGAAAGGAAGAAGGGAGTGAAGGAAGATGGAGGTAAGGGGGGGAGGGAGGAGAGGGGAAGAGATGAGGAGGACAAAGAAGGGAGAGAGGAAGGAGGGGGAGGGAGGTAGGAGAGAGAGGAGGATAAAGAAAGGAGAATGAAGAAGGGAGAGAAGAAGGAAGTAGGGTAGGGGAGAAGAGAGAAGATGGGACAGGAGGGGTTGGGAGAAGGAAGAAAAGAGGGGAGAAGATGAGAAAGGAAGGAGGAAATGGAGGAGGAAGTAAAGGAGAAGAGAAGGAAGAGGGAGGAGGGGGAGGGAGAGAAAAGGAGGGGTGGGGAGGGGGATGGAGGGG
>VZQC01008931.1:627671-699953 GCA_009823505.1 Rhizomys pruinosus
AAGAAACTTAAAACAATAAGGATTCCTTAGTTTCTCTCCACTTTATTGAGGGAGAGTCTCTCACTGAACCCAGAGCTCGACAATCCTGGGAAGTCTAGCTAGCCGGCTTGCCTTAGTGGTCCCCACCCTGTATCCATGTTTGTGCAGCTTTTACCTGGGTTCTGAGGATCCAAAGTGAGATCCTCCTGCTTGCGTGCCATGAACTTTACAGACTGAACCATCAGTCTGTAATCATCTTGGTTGCTAAACATGGAAGATGAAACTCAGGTGTGGGGGTTGATGAGCCACGATGAGGAGAGAAAGGTCCCCAGCATCCCAGAGGCCTGTTAATAGCAAACCCTTCCCTGCCTCTAACTAACCTACAGTAATGAGACCTAGCTGTCACTCAAGCCAAGCAATGCAATGTCATTCCACTGTCTTCTCCAAATCAGCTAGGTATTCTCTTGAGAGATTAATGGTTTTATTTACAAAATGGGAATCTCATCAGTTTGAAAACCTGGCTTACTTTCACAAAACTGAATAATCACATAGCAGTTCTAGCTTGGGGGGGGGTTTACTTCCTGACTGTGAGGTGCCGAGGACTCTGGCTTCCGTGATGGGGACCTGCCACTTACCCATCCTGGTGGGTATTCCAGAAATCATCAAATCTAATCTGTGCATAGGACTCTGGAAAATCCCCCTGTGGGAGGTCCACATGGGCCAGAAGCTGCTCCATCAAGGCAAGTATTTGGGCTTGGGTGAGCCACCAACCAGATTTTACATAAATGGTAACTATCATATGTCCTGAATTGAATATAGAAGGCAGTCATAATTAAGAGGAACTGTAGGACTGGAATGGGTGGCTTTTATTACTTAGGCTGATTAATGGGAAGCTCCATAAAGATGCTCACTAAGCATGTAAAGACTAGTAAGCCACAGAACATGGTGTCTCATAAAATTGTTACAGGGTCGGGGCTGGAGAGATAGCCTAGTGGTTAAGAGCACCAACTGCTCTTGCAGCAGACCTGGGTTCGATCCCCAGCACCCACATGGCAGCTAAGACCCGTCTGTAACTCCAATTTCAAGGAGAACTCCAGTTCCAGGGGAATCTGAGACCCTCTTCTGACCTCCGCGGCATTGCATGACACGGGTGCACAAACCTACATGCAGACAGTACACTCATACACATACAAAAATAAATAAAAATTAAAAAAATTGTTACAGGGTCATGTGTGTGTGTGTGTGTTTGTGTGTGTGTGTGTGTGTGTGTGTGTAATATGTGCTCAAGTGTCAGGTGTATGCAGGTATGCAGGTACATGTATATATGTGGGTACTTGTTCATGGATTGGTGTGGGGTCTTGTGTGTGTAGGTATTTACACACATGTGTATACATGGATCTGGGGGCCAAGGGACAATCTCAGCTATTATTCCTCAGGTGCCATCTATTCATCTTGTTTTCTTAATCTACTAATTAATTATTTGATTTTTATGAGTGTTTTGCCTGCATGCAGTGTGTGGAGGTCAGAAGAAGGTATTGGATTCCCTAGAACTGGAGTTGAAGATGGTTGTTAGCTGTCATGTGGGTGCTGGGAACTGAACCCAGTACTCTTAAATTGCTGAGCTATCTCTCCAGCCCCTGTCCACCTTGTTTTTATAAGACAGGGTCTCTTCTTGGCCTGGAGTTCACCAAGTAGGCAAGGCTGGGTGGCCAGCAAGCCTCAGGGAGGTAACACCTGTCTCTTTTTGTGTGCTGCAAATGCAAACATGTGCCACAAAGCCTGGCTTTTCACATGATTTCTGGGGACCGAATGCATGTCTTCATGCTTGCTAGGCAAACATTTGACCCAGTAAGCAATCCCCCCAGCCCTTCTGTTGGGTCTTAAGGAAGCCTCAGCTGGAGGGAATCAAAGGATAAGGAAAAATGCAGGTGATCTCTAGCTGTGGTTCCCAACTGCCTTCAGGTAAGTCCCAAAGATCATGCCCCAAGAGTTCAAGGCTTGTCAGGAGGTGCTGATGAATGAATGAATAAATGAATGAATGAATGAAAGAAGGAAGTCAACCACTTGATCCACTGCAACTGTGAAGGGCCAGCCTTGATGTGGGTCTGTATCCCTGCCAAGGGCCAGGGGACCCAAGCTGTCTGACCGTGTACAATGTTAAACTCTTGCAGATGAAGGGGTCAAGACACAGGGTCCTTGGGCAGCCTTGGCAAACATGAGCCCTGTCTCACCACCTCGATTTCCCTTCTCACAGCGCTTGCCGCTGGCACTCCTGACTTCGCGGGGCTTTCCAAATGGCACTGTGAGTCCCTACCTGGAAATGCCTACATTCATTCTTTCTACTACGCCAGCCCACATGTCTGTGAGCATTATGGCGCCCAATGCAGTAGCCTGAACTTTCTAGACCAAATGAACACAAATGTGTAAGCCTGGCTTTAGAGACTGGTCAGGTTAGCATGTGGCTTATCAAATGGACCATACTGGTATGGTGCTAGATTAAACCTAGATGGGACCGACCAGTTAAACCGCAGAATAGAAGGACTGTTATTCTATACAACAAAATATGGAATAGGGAATCTTTGGGATGAATTCCTAGATCCACTGTGTACAGAGAGCTTCAGCTAAGCCACACAAAGTTTTGTAAGGTAGCTTGCCTGAGTGTCTGTGAGAACCAGTGTCCCCAACCTGTCCCTATGGGAAAACACGAAACAAGAGTATTTGCTCCTCTGCCCTAGCCAGAGAGCTAATGTCACTGCAGGGCAGGGTGTTGGCTCCCCTTCTTGACCCTGGAGGTGTGGCCCTGACCTTCAAGGCATTCTAGGTGCCAGGAGCAGAGAAACAAGAGCCCAGGTCCTTGGGCTCAAGGGCTCCTGAGGGAGGAAACTGCTTTATCAGAGAGCCTCTGGGGCTAGAACACAGCAGCCCCCTGCCACATGTGGGCTGCTCTGAGGCAGTCCTCCTTCCTGCCCATCCAGACACTCATCAACCCAACTCCCCAGCTCTCCACACCCAGTTACCTGTGTCTCCCATGACTCCATTCATGATCGTGACTCCTGGACTCCCAGAAGACACCGGGACTCCTAGACAACAGATACCACATGGTGATAAGGACTGGGCTGGAAAGGTGTTCGGACATCATTCCGCTTGCAAGGATATAGGGCCTCACCTGTTAGGGCAGGAAGGCCAGGAAGTCCAGGATTACCTTTGTAAACTGAGGTTTCCGCTCTACCAGGAGGGCCTGGAACAACCTGGATTCCAGCTTTTCCTGAAAGGTAAGTGGTGATGGAAGGGATAGGGGTAGCTGGTGGGCAGGCAGCCTCCTCCACCTACTGTGATACATGCCTCCTAACACCTTCTAGTTCCCTCTTTAGAAGCTATCAAATGCTCAGTGAGTGGGAGGGGAATAGCTATAAACTTCTCAGTCGGAGCTGTGGAATTTGGAACAGTTGATAGAGGAAGAGTTCGGGGCAGGACCACCTAGCTCTGTCATTGCAGCGGTAAAGGAGGCAGACGTCAGCTGAGCCTGCCCTCCACCAACCTCTCTTTTCTTCCTAGGAGTATCCAGTTTCCTAAGAACTCCTTGTGTGCCCTGGGCTAATACTACTACGATGAAATGACCAGGTGCTACACGCCTGTGATCCCAGCACTCTGGAGGTGGAGACAGGAGGATCAGAAGTCCAAGGTCATCCAGCACTGTGATTGGATAACAGACATGTGTTACCATGCCTAAGTTATTATGCGGACTCTGAGGATCAAGATCATGGACTCATGCTTGTACAGCAAGCACTTTACCAAGTGAGCCATCTTCCCAACCTTCTATTCTGTTATTTTGATGAAGGCTCTGGTCGCACCTGCCTGCCCCACTGATGGGGAGGAGAAGACAAGAGGGTCCTTGGGCTTTAACACTTAGCCAGTACAGGCAGAGAACAATAGAGGAAGACATACTAATGTCAATGTCTGGCCTTCATACTCACAGGCTTGGGCATGCACACATACATGCACACACAAGACTGACTTACCTGTCAGGAAACCAAGCACTAATAAAGGACTTGGCTCCATGGGCACACAGACCTCTCCAGGGAGCAAGAACAGGTTTTAGTTTCCTTATCTTGTGAGTAAAAATAGCTCCAGGACAGGAGTTTGAAAGCTCTTATCCCAAAGCAATGAAAGCTGGACAAATTATAACTCAAATACCCGAGTTGTCATTATATAATATATGCCACACTGTATCTCATACATTTTCAAAAGGACTGGCTTATAGCTAAGGTCTCTCTTAAGTGGTCTAAGTGTAAACATTCAGGCAGGCAGCTCTTAGCTCTGTTCTCAGCATGCATAGCTAGGGGCAGGGTCCCTGCCTCCTCCAGTCAAACCATGAATGCCGACACTCTAACACAGCCCTTACCTGGAAGGGACGGGTACCCTCTGTTTCCCTTAACAACATATACCATCTTGGGGACAAGGAAACCTCTGTAGCCTTTGATGACTTTAATTCCTTGCTGCCTCGAAGGCCCTGTGAAGAAAATGTGGATGAGGTTAATGTCCTAGTGATGGGCCCCTGGAGACAGAAGTGGGGGTGCTGGAAAGGAGGCTCCAGAGGAAGTCTAGGGGACACATTCGTTAGCTCATTTCTTTGGTGGTCTTGGTGAGGCATTTGAAGACTGGAGAAGACAGGGGGGAGGGCATGAGGAGAGGGGCTGCAGAAAGAACACCCAGGGTGGCTGTCCCAGGTCCATTGGCCATGTATCTTCAGTCCCACCAGGGGGAGCCCAAGTTACCGGCTACTCTTGGCATCCCTGCCACAGTGATGGGTAAACCTGTGGGAGGAAAGGGAGCGCTCAGTCACTAGGTCTTGTTCATTAGCTGACATTCTGGGGCCCCTGAGGTGGTAAAGGTGCCCAAGCAGGGGATCCCTCCCCCCTAGACACAGATGCACAAGTGAGCACATATGGCAGGCTCCCGGTGGGTCCATTCAGAGTTGGTTGTCTGTCCACAGAAGGAAGGCTCTAGAACAAGTCACTTTGAAATCATAACTGTCCCCCCTGGCAGGCTGGATGACCTTAGAAAAGACACTTCTGAGATGCCAGGGTCCTCGTTATTGTTTGCATATAATGGGGGTGGTGATGCCTGGGTCCTTAGTGGCTGCCTCCCTAATGCTTCCATGTCCAGGACAAAAAGTGGAGAAATGGTGGCTCCCTCCTGCATGGCCCAGAGAGACTCGGTGGTGTTCAGGGTGCAGACGCCACGTAATGAGGGCTATGCTTGCGAGGAGGCCTGGGGCAGGACAAGGAAGAAATGACTGGAGAATGAAGAAGGGGAGGAGAAGGGGAGGTGGAGAGGGGCTCCTGGGGGTTTCTGAGAGCCCAGCCTTTTCTGCACAGCAGTGCCCACCCAGGGCGAGGCATGGGGTGTTCTGGGCCCGCAATCTCTAAGCCTTGCTGCAGCTACTTTCTTTCCTGTTAAGTTTATGGAATCCATGGAGCATGAGAGAGGAGTGGAGCTTTAGGAAGACTCCGCAGCCTCCTCCTACCTTCTACACATGAATGGAGCAGCCCAAAAAGTGTGATTCTAGACTCAGTGCCTCTGGGGATGTGCTGGGCCCCTTCCAAGTGGCTTCGTTGGCTGCAGTCTCCTAGCTCTGGGAAGCCCACTCCATTCCTCTTTCTCTCTAGGATGGAAGAGGAGACATGGAGACCGGTTCCCCTCTAAATTGGCGGCCAGCTGTGTGAGTGTGAAGGGCTTTGTGCATGGGCCCTGTGAGCATATGCAGGTGTATACGCACGAGTCTGAGCATGCCATGTGTAAGTATGAATGTTGGAGTATGCACAGAGGTCTATATGTGTGCATGAGTATGTGAGCACATGGATGAGTGTGAGAAATATGCATAAGCATGGACGTGTGCTCACATATGTGAACCAGCATATAAGTGCATGACTATGTGTGGGGTTGCATGTGTGTGCAGAGACATGCATAGATGTGCAATAGTGCGTGAGTATATGACTGTGTGCATGGTATGGGTATGAGATGCATATGTGCTGAGACCCGTATTCACACATGTTCATGAGTGTGTGAGCATGTGATCATGTATGCTATGTGAGTGTGTGTACATGCTTCTCATGGCACCATAAGCTTCCCTTTGTATGGTGTAAAGGCTCTTGGAAGAATCCCTGCTAGAGACAGAATAGCCACTTGTCTGGGACTCTATTAAATGCCAAACTAATAGAACAAGCTCCTCAAAGTAGCTTTTCCTGATTCCCAGTTCCTTTTCTGTGGTGCTGGAGTGTTCTGGAGGCTGAGGCCTGCTGGTTTGTTTACTTCCCCTTCCTCCTATGTCAGCCGGCTCTGCTCTGTGCCATTAAAGGTCTTCTGATCTCTGCATCTTTCCACTGCAACAGACTCAGCCCTGGGGACTGGGAGAGTGCTGTGGAGGCTGACAGTCACTCCCCTCAGGTTTGGGTCTTGTCCCTGAGGGACAGCTCTGAGTTTACTACCCTGACAGAGCCATGACGATGACTAAGACAGCTAGACAGGTCTCAGCTTCTGCCTGAGAAATGGAACCTAATACATGGCCCAGTGACCTCACACAGCCTTTCAGTCACTATCTGGAAGGAGGCTGAGGTGAGAGGATTGATGCTACGAGTTTACAACCTGAACACTGAGGAGACAGAGACAGGAAGATTCCTGGGGTGAATACCAGCTAGCCCAGCCTCCTTGGTGAGCTCCACGTCGGTGGGAAACCCTATCTCCCCATCCTTCCAAAGCAAGGGTAGATGGCACCTGAGGAACAACAGCCAAGGTTGACCTCCAGCCCCTACATGCACACATGTGCACATGCATACATCACACACATGCACCTGCACATACACACCATGCACACACAGATGTGTACACTTACAACAATATCTTGCAGTATTCTCAGCTCTATTTTGCAGACAAAGAAACTGAGACTCACAAAAATAAAAGAAGCTCAAAGTCACTGAAAGATGTATAGACTTCTCGGCCCCCACTGGAACATGGAGCTTAACTTTTCCCCGTGGGACTCACAGGCTGACTCTTTAGCACAGAGAATGTAACTGGGGTGTCCACATCCTCCAGTCTACCCAAGCTGAGGTGCCGTTGGGGAGTACCACCATGGAAGGGCTGCCCAGGATTCACAGTCCTGATCTTCCACTTCTCCTCCCCTCAGGGTGATCAGGGCACTCCTTTTCCTGGAGCAGGTGGAGGCTTTGTCTTCCTTTGGTCAGACTACCCACATGCTTCAGAGCCCACCTTGGACTCATGCCTGCTGGCTCTCCTGGTATAGACCTTTCCCATGGGATTTAGACTTTGGTGTGGATCTATGTCACTGAGAAAGTCTGCTGCGTGTTGCTACGACACTCATCCTCTACTTACCTGCTTCTTCCTTGAAGACTTGTGGACCCTGGGGTCCTGGGACACCTGGATGCATGAAGGATTAAAACAAAGGCATGAAAATTAAAACAAAACATTAGGTTTAAAAAATGAGGTTGGGTTTCTGGGAAAGATGAGTAAGAGGAGAAATGGTAGATCAGGCCTGTGAGTCCAGGGCCTAGAGGCAGCCCTTGGCTGGGTCAGAGATCTGTTCTGGAAGATGTATTTCCTTCCCTCCCTTAAAAATTAGTATTTATTGGCCAGGAGTGGTAGTGCATGCCTTTAGCCCCAGCATTCAAGAGACAGAGGCAAGCAGATCTCTGAGTTCAGCCAGCCTGATCTAAATAGTGAATTCTAAGCCAGCTAAGCTATAGGGACACCCTGTCTCAAAAAGACAAAAAAATTGAGTATTTATGTGTGTATGTGTTTGTCTGTGGGAACATATGCTACGTGTGTTCGGGTGACTGACGAGGGCATGGAATCCCCTAGGGCTTGAGTTCCAGGTGGTTCTAAGCAACCTAATCTGTGTCCTGGGAAGTCAACTCAAGTCCTGAAGAAGAGCAGATCTAACTGTTGAGTCTTCTTTCCAGCCCTTCCACTCCCCTTTCTCCTTCTTGCTTGCTAAAAATAAACTGGTTACTCACTCTACCCATGTCCCTCACTGTGAATTCTTCTCCCTGCTATGACTGGGATCAGAGGGAACTGAGGAGACATCTCCCCATTTGTAACAGAGGAACAACAGGATTCAGAGTTCAGCTTGGAGAACATGAGACCAAAGGGCCGGAAGACAGTCAGCATACCTGAGACTCCAATGTGACCTGCAACTCCCTTGACTCCCATTTCAGCAGGTTGCCCACGCAGCTCAGCAGATGGCCCACGCAGCTCAGCAGATGGCCCACGCGGCTCAGCAGATGGCCCATGCGGCTCAGCAGATGGCCCACGCGGCTCAGCAGATGGCCCATGCGGCTCAGCAGATGGCCCATGCGGCTCAGCAGATGGCCCACGCAGCTCAGCAGATGGCCCATGCAGGCCAGAGGTGTCAGGAATACCCAGGGTTCCTGTCGGACCTGGACATTGAAGAGGAGGAACAGAGATGCCAATGAGTCAAGCAATGAAGATGACGATATCATACCACTCACCTAGCCACTTAGTAAACATTCACTCAGTACCAGGGAGGGGTTTGCCCACCCAGAAGGAAATAGAAGTGATCTGTGCTCCTTTCTCTAAGAAGCTTGTGGTAAGAAAGAAGTGAAAAAGAATAATATAGATGATGTCTTCTGAGGAAGCTTAGTCACGCAGATGTGGGTTCAGGTACCAGCCCTGCCCATTAGCTGGATGGCCTTGGGGTTGTGAGTTCATTATTTTGAGGCTCAGCTTTGTCATCAGTAAAATGGGTTAATGCGTCCTAAGATAACCTGGGGAAGAACTTTTGTGGAAAAGGTAATACAGAGGATATATTGTTTCTTCAAATCCCATGTTTCTCTGATGTTTCCAAGAACTGCTATACACTGAACAAAAAGGATAAAGTGAGCCAAGCACCAGTACTCTTCTCTCTGCTTCCTGACTGTGGATCAATGTGAGCAGCTGTCTCCTGCTCCTGCTGCCATGCCTTCCCACCATGACGGGCTGTGCCCTCAAATAATCAGCTAAAATAAACCTTTCCTTACATGGCTTTTGTCAAGAATTTTGTGGTACCAACGGGGGAAAAGCACGTCTCTGAGGGAGATTGAAGTTCTGGGGATTTGACGCTGGCCAGTGGGGAGACTCGAATGTTCTCTAAGCCCTCCACAGTTTCCTTCTCTGTTGTGTGGAATCACAATACCTGCCTCAGGACCTCCAATGGAGGTAGGGGGTTGGGAGTGGGGAGATGGAGGTGGGGGAGGTGGGAAGGGCTCTTGCTTTGCTCAGTAGCCCAAAGGAAGAAGCCAAAGCCTGAGAGACCCTCCCTGTAGGGCTGACCCTATGGTGATTACAAAGGCTGGTGGCTTCTGTGTCTGACATTTCTGAGGAAAATGCTTTCTTCCTGACAGGCAGAGGCACTTTTCAGGATGTCCTAGCTAGTCTGATACACAGAGTCGTGTGAGAGGAGAAGCCTCCACTAAAGAAGTTCCTAGATCGGATTGGCCTGTGGGCATGTCTGAAGGAGTTTGTCTTGTCAACTGTTGCAGGAAGGCCCAGCCCACTGTATTCCCTGGGCAGGTGGTCTGTGTATAAGCAAGCTAGCAGAGGGAGCCAGCAAGAAGCCTGAGAGAGCGCCAGCCACCAGCATCCCTTCCTGGGCTCTGCTTTAGTTCCCACTGTGACTTCCCTTGGTAATGGATTGTGTCCTGGAAGTGTAAACCCTTTCCTCCTCTAAGTTGTTTTGGTCAGTTTTATAACAAGAGCAACAGAATGAAAGAAGAACTCGGGCCTTTTGGGCAATTCAGGGTGCTGCTGCCCTGTTGGGAGTCGTACTGTACTCTCCATATTACCCACTTCACACTGAGCAAGTCGGTCCTCCTGTGGGCCTTCGTTGCCTCATCTGTGACATAGGGACAATAGCAGCAACTACTGGAGCCAGTGGGGAGTCAGCCAAGCAGAGACAAAAAGCGCTTTGCACTTTTCTGGGGGGTCTCCACTTATGTTAAGCTGTTCTGGGTCTGTCTAGTCCCTATGCTGCCCGCCCTTGCAGGATAGTTCTTGTTAGGTCCAGGCTTCCCAGAATCCCAAAGGGCACATAGGTGCCCACTTACCTGAGGCCCTGCCCCATGGATATAAATGGGTGGACCCCAGCCACCATAGCTCGCTCTCTCTCTCTCTCTCTGGCCTTCTCTGTCTCTGTCTCTCTGTCTGCCTCTCTCTGCCTCTCTGCCCCCCTCTCTCTGTCCTGTCCCTGCCCCCTGCCATGCTGTCCGGTCCCACCACGTGTCTGCAGGCAGCTCATGCTGGCAGTCCCACAGGGAAGTAAAGCATGCTCCTGGAGTGACCTAAGCCTCATGTGCCTTTTATTGGGATTCGTGCTTTTTTTATAACCTAACACTTCTGATCACTTACTCTTGGGCTCTAGGCCCATAGCTTTTCTCATGTTCTTTGACTCAACAAAGTTCCTGTCTCACCTCAGGACCTTTGCACAGGTGGCTCTCTGTCTGGGGCCTGTGTTTTTGGGCAACTTTTCTCTTACCCAGTTTCAAGACACTTCCTCCAGGGGCCTTCCCTGGAGGGGAAGGCTCTTCTAAGCCTTTTACTTAGGAAACTAAGTAAAAGGCCCATCTGCAGAGCAGTCCCTAGGATATCGCCGACTTTACTTCCAGGATAAACATCTGTTGTTCCCTTGGAGGTGAGAGCTTTGTGCATCAACAATACATTGACACAACACTCCCAGAAACATAGATGTCCAGGAAATATTGGGGGTGTAGGTGTGTTCTACAATCTTCTCCTCAAAGCTTGCCTGAGATGCTGTGCCCCCACCTGCTTCAGGAATCCTATGACCTGAAAGCTGAGCTGCTTATAACAGCTGCCTCTAACACAAGACCAGGACTTTTGAACTCCATTCTCACTTTCCTCTTCTGCCTTCCATGGCCACCAAAAGAGCCTTTAGGAAGACTTGGCCAAGTTAGGCAACCACAAGGTAAGAGAGAGATGGCAGCCAGGCGGGGGTAGGGACCTTGTAAAGACAGGTACCACCTGAGAAGCCCAGACTGCTGCAGACTTGGTTGCAAGCAGTATTGTTTGGGTCTTGTAGGTGTAAACTGAGACTTCCAGAAAAAAAGCTGTGCCTATGTTAATATTCTATATGGCAGATACTTGACCAGTGGGGAGACTTGAATGTTCTCTGAACCCTCCTCAGATTGACTGATTAGAACTTCTAATGACTATGGAAAGGTAGAAGGTCACATGTCCAGGGCCAGTTTATCCTGGGTTACTTTTAAACCCCTAACTAGCCATTCCTTATCTATCTCTGTTTGCTCTAACATCATTGGGTCTATTAGTTAAAGTCTTTCTGGAATGTACTAATATATCCCATGGATTCTACTAACCCCAAAGCTAAGAATGTCATCAGATAGGTAGATTCCCTTGCTTTGATGTAACTACCTATCTGAAGTTTCTACCAATGTATTTTCAAAGTGTCTTGATTTATAACTTTGTCTGTAACTGTTGCCATGTGTAATGGTTAATCCTGGATGTCAACTTGACTGGACTAAGGAACAAATAAGAGAAAAAGGATGTTTGGATTGGACCACCTCAACCCGGATGGCCCACCCCAAATGTGGGCGTAACCTTCTGCCGGCAGGCAGTATAAAAGGCCACCGCAGAAGGAGATGGTCCCTTTTCTCCTGCGGCTTGCCTCTCTCATCTGGTGAGTTTGTCTTGCTGCTGTGATCAACCTTTCAGATCCCAGCATGTACTGAGACCAGCAGATCTCCTGGAATCCATTCGGGCCTTCAGCACTAGATTGGGACTACTGAGACATCCAGCCTTGCGGACTGAGCAGTTCCCTGGATTCTCGGCCTTTCCAGTGTGGTGCAGCTACTGTTGGACTCCTTGAACTCTATCACGTGAGCAAATCAATAAATTGTATATAGCTATATATTCTTCCTGTTGCTTCTGTTTCTTTAGAGAACCCTGACTAATACACCATGTATGAACATGGTATTGGGATGATCAGAATCCGTGTTCTCAAGGCGCTGTCACTCATATTTGATTCCAGGATAAACTGTCTCTTATTCCCTTTGAGGTGAGAGCTGTTTGGTGTGTCAGCAACACACAATACAACACCCCTGTCGCTACAACTCTCTGGGAGAGCACAGCCATACACTCTAGCAAGAGAGGTCAGCACTTCTGTGAAGCGATAGGTCAATGGTAGCTGACAGGAGTACTTCTGGGAGATAAACAAGGTTCTGGGAAATTTGGACACCTAGGAAAGATGGGGGAAGGGAATGGATGACAAGGACTAGCCTGGGAAGATGGTGGGGTTTGGATGTTGGCAAGAGAAGGCAGTCATTTGAGACAGGAGGAAGGCAGAGGCCTGGGGCTAAGGAGCTAGGGTCTATCAGAGGCTGAGCCGAAATCTCTTGATGAGGGCAGTGCAGGGACCAGATCACGGGAAGGTAAGCTGAGTCAGAGGGGTCAGAAGGGTCACAGCCACAGAAGGATCCCAGCCAGGGAGCTCTTGGGGAAGAGCAGGACGGATCAGAGCAGGAAGTGAACTTACCCGAGGAAGCTGATTCAAATTCGTCCCTGAACTCTATAAGGGAAGGAGAGAGGGACTATGGGTTAAGCTTGGGGAGGAGTGGCTTCTCAGAGAGCTCTAAGCGCTGCATTGGAAGGCTGGGTCCCCGTGGGTCTGCCAGCTTTGGGACTTGAACACTACCACTTGAGCTTGTTCAGAAAAGTGATTCGGAGAGGCCAGAATTGGGGACCCCCAGGGATTGTGAAAGTGTGGGAATGGATGGACCTCAGATTGCCTGGATATACCGTATACTGGCATAGCCCTGAAACAGCTTGCAGAGGCTCCAGAGGTTAAGGGGGGACCTGCTGTGTTTTGATCAAAATGATGTCTCTTTTTCAGGCTGGGGATGTGGCTCAGTTGTTAGGGTGCTTGCACTGTGTACATGAAGCCCTGGGATCCATCTCTAGCACAGAATAGATCAAGTATGGCAAGACCTGTACTTTGGGTGTGGTTGTTCTCAAGATGAAGCAGCTGCTCCTGGCTGTTTCCAAGCTTGGAAAGCTGGGCCTGCAACTCTTGCACCTCCGCTCCTTCAGATGCTGATTGTGCTGGGGGTTGTATTATCTGCACTGGTGGTGGCTTGTCCTCTGAGCCGTCTGGGACCAGTATTCTGTTCATAAAGTATAGCTCCAGGCTCCAGATGCGCACCTGCAGATTCAGGACTGGACAGCCCACCCCAGGAACTTCCTGAAGCCTGAGACATTGGGGTGAATCTCTGCAATTCTCTGTCACACGTGTATGACTTCTGTAAGGCAGAGATCCACATATACAAACTCCATGAGCTGTGGGATCTATGAGCTCAGAGCTTTCCCTACATCTTTGTGTGGGTGCATATGTGTGTGCACGTGTGTGTGGAGTGTGTATTCGTGTGTATATCCATGTCTGTGTGGACGTCAGAGGATAGCCTTTGGTGTCATGTCTCTATCTACTTTGAGATGAGTCTCTCACTGGCTTGGGACTCACTGAGTAGGATAGGCTGGCCAACCACCCGATAGTTTATCCTGGGATCCACCTGTCTCTGTCTTCCCAGTGCTGAGATTACAAGTGTGGGCCATCATACCTGGATTTTTTATTTTTGTCATTCATTCATTCATTCATTCATTCATTCATAACGGGGTCTCCCTGTAGTCCCAGCTGGCCTGGAACTTGCTATGTAGACTGGGGTGGCCTTGATCCATAGAGATCTGTTTACCTCTGCCTCCCCAGTGTTGGAATTAAAGGTGTGTGTCACTACACCTGCTGATTTTGACATCTGAGTTGGGAATTATTATGTGTGTTGTGTGTGAGTATGTTCATGTATATGCAGGTGCATTATGAATATGAGTGCAGATATATGCATGAATGTGCATGTATATGGTAGAGAGGACAACCTCAGGTTGTTCCCTAGGCACTGTCAATCTTGCTTTTTGGAGACAGAGTCGATCATTGGCCAGGAACTTGCCAAGTAGACCAGGCTGGCTGGTCAGTCAGCCCCAGGGACCTGCCTGTCTCCACCTCCCAGTGCTGAGATTATAAACATGCATCGCCATGTGTGGATTTTTACATAGGTTCTGGGGATCAAACTTGAGTTCTCATGCTAGAAGCCCAAAGAGTTTAATAACAACTACTGCTTCAGTTGTGGGACTGGGAATATTTTGAAAGCAAAATCATGTTCAAGATAAACATGTTGACTGATAGCACATTTCCAGGCAGAGGCTGTGGATTCTTGTTAGGTTCTCATTACAAACCCCATGTGGAACTGCATATCTGTCACTGCTTTGACACACATACACTTCCTTCACTCCTCCATTACTGTGGTGAGACTAAGCCCTGTGCCCCAGCAGGAAGGCAACAGTATCCTCAAGATGCCCCCACTAAACCTGAGCCCTGCCCCAGAGGATCCAGGATGGGCACTCCAGGAAGACCACACAGGACCGAGACTGCTTCACCTTGAATGGCCAGTATCATAGTGCCCACTGTGAGCAGGATCAGGCAAATGGTCATGACCACCATGCAGAAGGGCCCCCCGGGTTTCTTCTTTTTCTTTGAATCTGAAACACAAGAGGAGAGAAGGGGCTGCAGAAACACAGAGTGGTCGGCTCGTCTGTGGCAGGTCCCATCTGAGAGAACAGAGGCCTCCCTGGGAAGCTGCGTAGGAAATATCCAAATCTTCCTCATTCCTGCTTTTTCTATTGGATAATCAATGCTACCTCAGTCCTCCATGGGGAGGTGGACACAGAGAGATCCCTTGGGCTCCCTGGCGGGTCAGCCTAGCTTACTTGGCACATTCCAAGGTGCTGAGAGAGAGTGTCTCAAACACAAAGTGGAAGTGCTTGAGGAGCAACACCCAATGACCACTGGCCTCCGCATGCATGCCCACACATAAGTCACCAGATAGAGCTGGAGTTATGTGGACCTTGCTCACTCTTGAGCACTGGTGTGATTCTTGCCCTATATTGGAGTCAACCGATGCTTACGCAAATTATCAATGAAGCCGTGAGTTGAATTTACAAAGTCTAGGAGAAGGACGAGGTCCGGAGTTCATGTCTTAACTTTCTCTGTCTTTGCTCTCTTCTCTCTCTCTCTCTCTCTCCACCCCCCGCACCCGTGTGTGTGTGTTCATTGTACAAGGAGATACACATGTGCACATATGGGGCAGAGCTAGTGCATATGAAAGCCAGAGGACAACTCTGGCTGTCATTCCCGAGTCATCATCCTAGTTAGCTTTAATGGTCAACTTGACATCCCCTGAAGTCATCTAAGAAGGGAGTCTCAACTGAGGGATGGCACAGATCAGACTGGCTGTGTCTGGGGGGGGGGACTGTCTTGACTGATAGCTCATGTAGGAGGGCTCAGCCCACTGTGGGAGACACTTTCCCTAAGCACACAGTTCTGGGCTGTGTAAAAAAGCTAGCTAAGCATAAGCAAAGCGATTAAAACTGAGAGAAAAAAGATAGAGTAAAACACTTTGGGAATGGTCAGAGATGCTCTGACCCGGAGTGCTTTCAGATTTCAGAGCTTCAGGCTGGGGATATGGCTCAGGGAGGAAAGGGCTTTCTATGCCAGTATGAGGACCGGAGCACGGATCTTCAGAACGCATTTTGGGTGGGGGGGGTGGCCTGCCTATAATCAGGACTTGAGAGGCTCCGATAGGGGACCATCAGAGCAAACTGGCTAGCTAGACTAATTGAATCAGTGAGCTCTGGGTTCAGTGAGAAACCTTGTCCCTGTAAATAAAGTGGGGCCAATTGAGGAAGACACCAAGTGTCAACATCTTATCCCCATACACATACATACAAGCATGCCTATGCACACACATGTAGCATGCACACATGTGCCTACAGGTATGTAAACATGCAGCTCACAATACATGTACAAAGAGACAAAAGAATTGAAAACTTCCACATGGCCTAGAGACAGTCGTTTGGGAACTGGGGACTTGGGTCTGTAGTTATGTCTGACTCACTCTGTACACAGTGGAGGAGCTGATGAAGTTCTTTTGTCGGCATTGGCCAATTTTCTTTTATCTCCTTGAGGGTGGAAGGAATACAAAGAAAATGGCTTTTCTGGGTGGATTTGGCCTCCAAGAAAGAGCTGCTATAATTGAGACAGTCAAAGAGCCTGTGGTAATCCTCAGGGTCTTTCTGGAGTAAGCCGGGAAGACTGGGAAGAGTTTTCAGAAACTGATATATATGGTCTGTCTTTTATAGACGATGTGGCTCTGGAGGGAAATGGACACGATGTTTCAATCTTACAAAATATCACCATGAAGAAAAAATGACTGGACACTCACTCAGGTCTTCCCAGTCCCTCCATCTCCCAGTGCTCCTCTCCTCCCGCACATGATGGAGATCCATCATGAAGTGCTCCATCCCACACCCAGCTCTCCATGCCTGATAAATAAACCCAGAGACGCAATTCCTGTGTGTGCCCTGAAGGCCCAAGAAACGCTACACTCTGAGCAGAAGAGGGCAGTGTGGGTAACTGCCTTTCTCCCCTTGCCAGCAACACCAGGAGGTGATGAGAACAAGGATCAATGGAACCCAGTGAACAAACAGACTGATAGGGTTTCAAAACTAGATTGTCAGTAAACCCCAGCTCCCCAAATGGCCAGAACCCTATGATAAACCCAGCAGGTGTAAATAAGATACCAAGTCTCCTGCCATACTATCCCAATTGTCTAGCAAATAATGGAAAATCATTCTTATATCAAGAACAGAGAAAACCACAACTTGATTGAGAAGAGACAACAGGAACTAGTATTAAGTCCATACATGAGTTACAATTACCCAACATCCAGAATTTTAAAGCAGCCAGGCTTGGTGGCACACGCCTTTAATCCCAGCACTTGGGAGGCAGGAGGATATCTGTAAGATCAATGCCAGCCTGGTCTACATAGCAAATTCCCAGCCAGCTGGAACTTCAGAGAGACCATGTCTCAAAGAAAAAAATTAAGTAATGTAGTAAACATAAATAAATAAATAAATAAATAAATAAATAAATACTAAAGCTTGAATTTCAGATAGACTGCAGCAGCTCTCAGTAAAATTTAGTGCACAAAGAATAAAAAATCGTATTTTAGAGCTCTCAGGATTGAATTCCCAGATGTTCTCATTTAAATGGTTATACCTGGATTGCTTACTATTGTTTTCAAGACCTCTGAAGTTAGAAATTCATGTTGTTGTCACTAGAGAAAAAGCTTCTTTAGGAATTAAACATTTCTTTTTTTTTACACTTCAGCATTTATTTTATTATTTTAAGTTACTATAAATGCTACTGTATTTTCAACTGTGGTTTTTGTCTTTAGGAATTACAGAAAAGTTAGTTAAACTTTCTTGACTTAAGAATCAGGTGTGTGGCATGTCTGTAAGCCCAACATTTGGGAGGCAGAGTCAGGACAGTCACCCAATGTTGAAGGCCAGCCTGTTCTACATAGTGAGACCCTGTCTTGTAAAAGCAAAACAAAACATAGAGAGCTGGGGCACAGTACAGGCTGGTGGGCAGGTGGGCCAGCCAAGAGCAGAGAACCCTGGGAGGTGAGGAGAGCAGAATTTAGCTTGCATTGGATGGAGGTTGGTGCTGGGTTGCAGCAGAGAGCTGGGGTGCAGGGTTCCGGTGCACCGGCTAAGCAAACAACTGCCCCCCCCCACCAACTGGAACTCTGGAGGGAGGTTCCAATAAGTCCTACAACCAACCCAGAAGAACTGGCTGGCAACAGAGGACTTACAGTGCTCAGAAGGTGTCATTTGGGCTGTTACCCACCCAGTTCTTGCGAAACAGAAAGGGAAGAGTGAACTATACCTCCCAATACATAACCGAAATTGAAAACCCAAAACCTAAGCAAGTCAACACTCCAAAAATAAGGAGACTACAACAAAGGCACCTGAAGGAATCAAGGAAATTGATCCTTCAACACGGTGAAGGACACTAGAGATTCGCACCAGAATACAGGCTTGGAACCCCTGGCCAAAATCTCCTTGGCAGAATAATCCATTGCTGATATCAGAGCTCTTCTGTATTAATATATTTTGCTTAAATGCACAGCTTAAAGAGACTCTAGTATTATATTTTGTTCTGAATAGAGAATAATCCTTTTCACAGTTCCTATGTCTATTAGTCAATTAAAGAAAACAGTTTTTACCGGTTTTATAAGAGATAACCTCTATAACAGCTTTAATTTACAGTTAGAGATTGTCTTCATTACCATCATATTTTTCTTTGTACTATGAAAAGGAGGTAAGAAAGTCTCTCATATTAAAACTTTGCGGCACCTAGAAGGTAAGGTTCATCAGGACTCATTATAAACAGTTGTTACAAATAGGATCCACAGAGAGGTTTGATGCCTGTAGCAGTCTGAGGTTTTTCCTCCTTTTAATGCTTAGATGGGCCAAGTTCTCTGCTGGTATTTCTTGGTACATCCTGCGCAATGCAAGGCTCTATCTATTCTTTCTCAGCCGTTAAGTTGGTGATGTTTTGACCTGTGGGAACATACAAATCTTTTCCCCATAGTTAATTTTAAGATTAAATTGAAAATTTTTTGACAAAGAGGTTTAATACATAACTGTATCCCCTCTTTTTTTAAAATACTAGATTTTTATTTTTTGACCCATGAATCTCAAAAAGGCAGTTGTAGTACACATACCTATAGGCAGAAATCAAGGTGTAATTTTCATTAAATTTATCCAAACTGTTTTGGGTGACTGTATGTTGCTAATTTGGGAAGCAAACCTAATTCCTTAAGTTAAATTATCCTACAGGTAAAAGAGACTGTTATAAGATGATAACACAAAGATTATAGAGAACATTTGTATATGTTAATCCCAAAGTTATTTGTTATACAGATTTTAAGTAAAACAAATATGAACAACAACAATTTATATTTCCAATTAACTCAGATGTATCACCATTTTTATCAAAACCTTTAAAGCAATGTTGTTTAATATAGACATTTTTACTTTTATTAAGTCCTAAAATACCATGCCCCACAACTGATGAGTGGATACCAAAAATGTGGTACATCTACACAATGGAGTACTATGCAGTGGTAAAGAAAGATGACATCATGAAATTTGCAGGTAAATGGATGGAACTAGAAGATTTTATGCTAAGTGGAGTAACATAGTCCCAGAAAAGCAAAAGACAAATGGTATCCCTCATCTGTGGATGCTAGTACCAAGTACCTAGGAGTAAGACAAAATGAGTAACGTTAATATCATACTCCTCACGATCTAAAGACAACTGTGCTCTCGTATTGGGAATCCCTACACAGGTTCTAGAGCTGACCTAACATGTATTTTCAGACCTTGGACCTTTAGTATATGATGGATGGTATGTGTGCATCTTTTAGAGTAATATGGGATTAAAATGGAAAGATGTGAATTAAGAAATATGCTATGGAAATAGCATACAGTTTGTTTCCTAAGGATACAATGTTAATACAGGTGCGATGCAACAGGCTGGTACAACTTCGCCTTTCTGGGTGCTTAACGACCATATCTGAAGTCCCTACCAATTTGGCTGAGGGACCTGGGAGACAACTTTGTTCCTTGCCCTCAGAGGTCAACCAAGTCTTAGGGGATTATACGTGGGGGCATCTCTTGAAAAGACCTGCAGAGGTGGGTCACCATTCTTCCTGTTCAGGGAGGTCTTGGAGAGCCACTAAGGGGACTTCAGCCAGTGTCCACTCTATAAAGAGGAAAGTCTGCTCATGCTTCAGAAAAGGAAGCCTGGTCTAGCAAGACCTGATTTTGTCCTCATGTGGATGGAACTGGTGGATGAGGAGCTGAAAGAAGCAAGGGTCTCCCACCCCCCCCCAAAAAAACCCCCGAGAGACCCCTGAGGACCTCAACTAACCTCAACAAAACAAAGCCTTGGTTAATCTGGGCTATCTGTATGGCCTTAAGCATCCACGAGGAAAGTACAACCAGAAATAAATAATAAGACCAGAGAAACTGCAATGCAGACACAAAACTTGAGATCTTAGTAAAAAGACAAAAAGAAAATAAAGAGAGCACCATTGTTTGGCCTGTCTACAATTCTTACAGGCAGGCGCATATGCTTTGTGGATGCCACCATTTTTAGCACTCCTCAAATACATGAGACACAGCTTTTTTATTTTTCAGCCTTCCAATGTGGACTGAGGACTGCTGAGATACTCAGCTTGTGAACTAAGCAGCTAATGGGAATTCAACCTCCTCAGAATATGGACTGCCATTGTTGGATTACCTCAGCAGTTTCATGGAGGCCAATGCAGGGGGATCAAGTCAGGACATGTGCTTACTGAACTTCATTTGGGGTCACAATACTTAAAGCAGAAGCACATCAGTAAGGGTTTCCTTCTGCATAAGGTTGTTTTTTGTAGTGTAATGTCTTAATCATAGCCTACCATCAAATATTTTAAGAATATCTTTAATGTTTAGATAGTATTCTAGGAGCATGTGATAATTACATCATAGGTTCTCAAGCAGAGGCAGTCTATTGCAAGGACTTTCTTTGCTGCCAGTCATCATAGGCTGTTTAAATTTAGAAAACTGAATAGCAACACTGAATACTGTAGAAATGCGCTTTGCTTAGTAATACTTGAGTTGTTGCAATATTAGATTACCCATTTGGTTGTTACAGAAAATCCTTAACTGTAACTGATGGTGCAACGTTGCCGAAATAGTATATTGCCTGTATTTCTACCTCTAGTAATGGGTTTTATGTGCTAGATTTCAATATCCTTGAGCCTGGGCAAGTGTACAAGTCTTTTTAAAAAGAAACATGGTTTACTTACACAAAACTGATCAGATTTGCGAGATCGTTAATGCCCTTGAAGTGGTTTTTGTGGGTGTGAAACAAATGGTGAGAATTTGAATTGTTCCCTTATTAAAGTATTGAAATTAAGTCTAGTTAATCTATCAAATCATGTTCATGCCCTGATTTTATATACTTGTATCTATCAATAAACATTGTGAAAAAATTAAAAAAAAGGAAAAACAAAACATATATATATTTGACTTCGAGTATTTTTTTTAAATCAAAGCATACTGTAGTTGTTAAAACAAATAATTTTAAATGTCATTAATGATCATAGCTATAGGAGAGTATCTTATTTATTTAGTATAAAATTATCCATACTGAAAAAGTAAAATATAACTGAGAAATATTTTTAGATCCTTCACACATCCAGTTTCTTTACCTGAAGGAAGAAAACAGACAAAAATAAAACATGTATTAACATTTGAAACAAAACTTAACACTAGGTTCCAGTCATCATGTGCTTTATTCGTCACCTTAGTTTGTTTATTTGCTTTTCTTTGTCACCTCATCCGGTCATAGTTTGTTTTGTTTAACAGAATATATGGCAGTCTCATGCTAGTGACAACTAGTGACTACTGGTACTCCCAGAATTTACTGGGTCTCTTCAAGATTCTGAATTTTAAATCATTTTAGTTTTTTCTCTATACTTGCATATCTGGTTGTGAAGAACTATTCATGGTATTTTGTTCAAAACTGGGATATTGGTTAGTACATTTTTAGGGTCACACCGACTGCTTTTTAAATTTCGAATGACCTACAGCTTCTAATTTTTTAAGGCAATATCAATATTTGCTCATATTATCTAAACTCCTCACAAAATAAAGATAATTCAATCTGGAAAGAAGAGTTTTAAAGAGCCACAAGAGGAGTGCTTTTGTAAGGGGAGGTGCAGATGGGGAGGCCATCTAAATACAACCAAAATATTGTATGAAAATCACAAAACATCCATTTGAAAAGGAAAAAATTGCCACATGTGGTGGTGCATGCCTTTAATCCCAGCACTTGGGAGACCGAGGCAGGAAGATCTCTGTGGGTTCAAGGCCAGTATGGTCTACAGAGCGAGTTCCAGGATAGCTGGGACTAAAGGGAGACCTTGTCTCAAAACAACCAAAATAATAATAATAATAATGGAAAAATCAAGCAAAGGAGAAAAAGGCTTGAAATAATTTTTTAATCTCTACTCCCCCCCAAAACAGAGGATATAAAAGGAAACACTGGAATCGATAGAACTAATACCACTTAGTACTACCAATTATAATAAAAATTCACCCAATGAGCTAAATAGTGCAATAAATATGACAGAGGGAGCAATCATGGACTGGGGAGATAGCTCAGTCGGCAGCATGCTTGCAAGGATCTGAGTGGATCCCTAGGTCCCATGTAAAGATGCCCGTGCACAGTATAACCCCCAGCATGGGACAAGCAGAGACAGTTGATCCCTGGGACTTGCTGGCCAGCCTAGCCTACTTAGTGAGCTCCAGGCCAGTGAGAGCTTCTGCCTCATAAAACAAGGTAGATGGTGCCTGAAAAATAATAATGGTTGACATTTTTCTGTGGCCTCTACAAACATCAGTATGCATATCCATGCACATACACGCAGCTATACCTGCATACACACAGCCAACACATATAGAAAGAAACAATCTGTGAACCAGTGATAGAACTGTAGAAATCACCTACTTTGCAGAACAGAAGTCAACTGAAAACAACAACAACAACAACAACATGAACAGAGCCTCAGAGATCCTTGAACAAAACCCTAGACATCCAGTGTTGATATCATTGGAGCCCCAGAAACAGCATGAGACTGAAAAACTATTCAAAGAAATGATGGCTAAAAATGTCTCATGTTTTGTGAACTATCTAGATCTACGTAAAGAAGCTGTGAGACCCTCCAACATCGCAAACCCAAAGAACATAGTCATTAAAACCATGAGAAGTCAGGGGCTGTGGAGATGAGTCGGTGGGTGAAAGACTTGTCTTGCAAGCACAAGGACCCGAGTTCCATCCCCAGAACCCATATAGAATTAGCTGGGTATGGTAGGACATACTTGTAGTGCCAGTGCTAGGGAGGCAGAAATGGGCATATCCTTGGGGCTCACTAGTCAGCCACCCTCGCTAGCTTACTTTGTGAATTCCATGATAGTCAGAGATCTCATTCCGAAAAGAAAAAGAAAAAAACATCTAAAATAAAACAAAAACCAGTGGATAGGTATAAGGAATGACACCCGCCTTCTAAGTAGACCTCTGACCTCCATCTGCATATGTAAACACAAGTATATCTGCATCCCTACACTCACATATACACACATGTACACCCACATATACATGAACACTTACACATGCAAATGCACACACAAATATAAGGAGTTAAAGGCAGAGAAAATTAAGGATCTAAAGAAAAATATTGAAAGTAGAGAGATGGAACACATTACCTGCAAAGACATACTGCTTTGAATGACAGCAGAGTCCCTGTCTGAAACCATGGAGACCAAATATAAGTGGCACAATGTGCTTTGTGCACTGAAAGGATAGAATTGCCAGCCATGAGTTCTCTTGTGAATGAAACATCCTTCAGGAATGAAGGGGAAATGCAGACATTCTCAGATGAAGGGAGACCAAGAGGATTTAAAGGAAGTTCTCCAGACAGGACACAAGAACAGAAGCTTACAATTTCAAAACAGTAAAAGAATAATGGAACACAAAGAAATGCAGATACATACTAAACAATTTTTCTCTGCAGGAGTTTCTAAAATCACATATTGTAGTTGAAAATAAATATACTTTCTTCTGATATTGTCTGCAATGTATGGAGAGGAAATTCTTAGGGTAATTATGTTTTAAGTGGAGAAGGACAAAAATGGAAATAAAATTTCTCTACTTGACCTGAAGTAAGAAAGAGATTAATACCAACAGGCTGTGGCACATTCGGCATGTATACTATAATACCCAGAGAAACTCCCCTCCCAAGGAAACTGCTATGGCTTGAATGTGAACTGTTCCCCATAGGTTCATGTGTTGAACACCTTGCTTCTGGTGAGTATTGTTTGGGAAGGTTAGAGAGCCTTTAGAATGTGGAGTCTTGCAGGAGGAAGTGAGTTACGTGGCTCGGCCTTGAGGCTTTATAGCCTGGCTCCAATTCCTATTGACTCTGTGCTTCCTAAGTAGGGATGCAATGTTGTAGAGTAGCAAATAGACCCCATAACATTAACTGGTCCTGTAGTCTGTTAAAAAAAAATCTACCTTTCCAGTTTCACTGCTCAATCATGTGGTCACAGGACTACCCCCAGGAAGGCAGGTTCACGTGAGTCATGCTAAATAAATAGATGTGTGGAATACCTAGTTTGTTAATGAGATAGTGAGCGTTTCCTACCTGGAGTCCCACCTCCCAGGGCAGTGCTTCTGGATCTGACCACAGACATGTAGGTCTCTGCACGTCTGCCCACTTTTCCAGAAGAGCAAAAAATATTCTGGCTGCATGTGGCTGCCAGATGGCCACGTGCCTGTCCACCATGCAGGCCGTAACCTGTATGGCCTCCTGGATTTTTTTTTTCCATCTCTCATCCATTCTTCTCCTCAAGATAACTGCTGAGATTCCCAGCTGGCCTGGCCTGAGGATTTTTCTTTAAAATTCTAATAAAACTGTCCTAAGGCCTCAATTTGGGTCCATTCTTAAATTCGTTTATGAATGAGACTAAGAACCCTGTTTCTCCCTGTTTCAATGTGACCAGCCAACTCTCTGCTCCTGCTACCTCCCTTCCTGGAGTGCTGCCATGTCTTCTCGTGATGGATGGCATCCCTCTGGAACTGTAAGCCAGAATAAACCCTGTCTCCCTTAAGCTGCTTTTGTCAGGGTATTTTATCAACAGAAAAGTAACTATAAAAAAAAAAAAAAAACTAAAGCAAAAGTAACAAAGATGGTATATTCAAAATGGGTTTCCATAAAGTGTTCAAATATCCATTGGACAGTAAAACAAAAACAAAAACAAACCATAATATAAGGAAATAAATAAAGAAAAACAGATGAACAAGAAAGAGTATAGCTGGGCGTGGTGGAGAGTTCAAGGCCAGCCAGGTCTACAGAGTGAGTTCCAGGACAACCAGAGCTACAGGGAGACCCTGTCTCAAAAAGACAAAAAAAAGAGAGGGTAAAGCCAGATGTTGCACAGTAAGATGGCAGATTTAAGCCCTAAAATATCAATTATTAGTATAAATATAAATGGTCTAGCCAGGTGTGGTGGCGCACGCCTTTAATCCTAGCACTTGGGAGGCAGAGGCAGGCGGATCTTTCTGAGTTCAAGGCCAGCCTGGTCTACAGAGGTGCAGTGCAGGCAGCTGGGCTACAGGGAGAAAAAAAAAAGAAAAAGGACAAAAAAAAAAAAAATATATATATATATATATATATATGGTCTAAATCTACCAATCAGAATACAGATATTGGCACACTAAATTACAAAACATGATGCACTACTTATTATCTCTAAGAAACCAAATAGTACAACTTTAAAATACATGAAACAAAATTGATAATAACTAAAGGAGAATAGACAAATCTATAATTATAAATAGGACTTTTAATTTTAATTTGGTATCAGCAGCTGATTGAAAACCAGCAAAGACAAGGAGACTTAAACATGGGTGAATCTTAAATAAACATTTACAGAACACTACATGCAGTAACGGCAAAAGGCAGATTCTTTTCTAGTACACACAGAACATTCACCAAGATAGATCACATTCTGGGTCATAAAAATACCAACACCAAAAACCAAAAAAAAAACTCAATAAGATATTTTAAAAAATGAGGTTGAAGCCTTGTGGAGATAACTCAGTCAATAAAATGCTTGTTGTATAAGCATTAAGAACTGAGTTGAGATCCCCAGCACCCACTTTGTTATTTATTTATTATTCATTTATTTGATTTAAATGTGTATGCGTGTGTTGCCTATGTATATGTAAGTGCCCCAATATCTCAAAATGCCTGGTGGAGGTAAGAAAAGGGTGTCAACTCTCCTGGAACTGGAGTTATAGACAGTAGTTAGCTGCCATGTGGGTGCTGGGAATTGAACCCCAGTCCTCCGAAAGAGCAGGCAGAGCTCATAACTGCTCAGCCATCTCTCCAGGTCCCCCAATACCTGCTTTAAAAGCTGGGTAAAGGTGTTCTTCTGTAATCCAATGCTGGGGAGGCAGACAGGAGGCTCTCTAGTGCTCTCCTGGCCAACAAATCTAGCTGTGAGCTCCAAGTTCAGTGAGAAACTTCATTTTAAACAATAGAGGCTGGAGAGATGGCTCAACAGTTAAGAGCATTTGGTGCTCTTGCAGAGGACCCAAGTTTGGGCCCCAGTACCCAAATTAGGCCAATGTAACAAAAAAATAAATAAAGATATCTTGGAAAGGAAAAAATACATTCCTATTTTCAGACATGACTGTCTATATTCTAAAAAGCCCTAAGAAGGTGGATGGTGTATGGTGGCACATGCATCTAGTCCCAGCATTAGAGAGGTAGAGACAGGAGGGTCTCTGTGAGATTGAGGTCAGTCTGGTCTACATAACAAAAAAACCAAAACAAAAACATCCCTAAGACTCTTTCAAAGAAATCCCTAGAGCTAAGTAATCCTTTTAGTACATTGCTTAACATGCTTCACTGATATTTTTCAACACTTTTGTGTTAAAGGTCATGAAAGCTGTTGGTTTTTAGTTTGTGGTCTATATGACCCCACATCACTGAATGTGGGAGATCACAAAACATCTGCAACAGCAAAAGGTTTCTCAATGCTCAATGACCAAAACCGAATTCAAAATCAAATGTGATGAATCAATGTGTTTCTGGCACAGTTATCCGTGTGCCTCCCTTGACCTCGCTGCAGACCTGGTTCTGAATACCCCACATGAGCACTTGGCACTGTGCAGGCTGTCACAGCACACAGCACCTACGAGCACCTCAGCTCACATTCAAGACATTTATGTATTGTCAATTGCAGTGTTTTTCCTGTATATATGAGTGTTATGCTTTTGCAGAATTATAATGGAAAACAAAGCTATTTTTTTATATATTTTCCTGCTGACATATTCCTCACCATGTTAATATCAATTAGTATATCTTTGAACCCTCAGAAATGAAAGTTTATACTCACAGCAAAAACCTTTCCATAAATGGCCATAGCAACTATGAAGACCCTAAGAAGAAACAGCCCCTGATGTCCTCCAAAGGATGAACACTTCAACTATGGTACATGTGTACTGTGGGTTGTGATAGAAGATCCAATTATTAAACTATTGAGATTCAGCCATCTGAATACATCTCCAGGGAACTATGCTATGTGAAAAAATTAAACCTAGCTGGGGATATGGCTCAGTGGGTAAAGCAATTGCCACACACATGAAAGGAAGTGAGTCTGGATCCCTCAAATCCGTGTAAAGCTGGACGCAGTAGCATATGATCCCATTCCATGGTGAGAGCGGAGGCAGAGACTCCCAGAGACACTCATGATCCAGCCATCCAGGCACACACAGCAACAGAGTAAGAGACCCTGCCTTGAACAAGGTGTGTGAATGGCGACACCCGAGGTCGTCTGCTGACCTCCACTTGTGTACACATCTACACACAGATGTCCACACACGTACAAGATACATCACACAGGAAATAGAAAGCCAATCTTTTTATTACATTTTCGTTTCTTTTATTTGTGGACAGGAGTATATGTGCAGGTTTGCAAGTGCCAGGACACACATGTGGAAGGCAAAGGACAACTTGTGGGAGTTGTTCTCTCCCTTCACCATGTGGGTCCTGGAAGCCGAACTCAAGTTTTCAGGTTTGGTGGCAAGTACCTTTACCTGCTGAGACACCTTCCTGGCCCCCAAGACAATCTTAGAAGGTTGCATACAGTGTCATTCCTTTATATAACATTTCTGAAACATTAGAAGTATATAGAGACGGAGGATTAATTTTGGCAGAATTAATGACGGTTTATGAGAGACTGAGAGATATCTGCTGTATAAAAGCTAGAAAACTATAGCAGTATAGAATGAAACACATGTCCCTACCACCACACACATCTGAGTGTGCCTACAGCTAGTGAATGAGTCTGTCTATTTTCATAGTTATATAAAACTATGATAAGCAAGGTGATATTTCTGAAACTGGGTGAAAAGTCTTCTTGTGCATATTTCAGAACTTTCTGGGACAATGTATAGTTATTTCACAATAAGAAAATTTTTATGAGTTAGGCATGGTGGCACACACCTTTAATCCCATCACTGGGAAGGCACAGGCAGGTGGGTCTCTGTGAGTTCCAGGTCAGCAGGTGCCTACAGGAAGACCCTGTCTCAAAAAAAAAAACAAAGAAAAATTTTTTTATGAATTGCCTCTACGGTAAAGACAGGTATTTTAAAGATGCTGAGAGAGAGAGAGAGAGAAAACAAAATAAAGACTATGTGAAAGGACAGCATTCACAGCAGCAGATCTGAACTAGAAGGAACTCCAGGGCAAAGATCTATTAGGAGAAAGCATCAAGGTATCCCCAGAAGCTCTTTAGAACAGGCAGAAGGAAGAGTTAGTGTGCCGGGGGTCTGGGCTAGGGGAGTCAAAGGTTAACAAGCACTAAAGTCTTCACTTCTCTGCTAGCATCTTTGTATGTCTTCTTTGTTAAGAATGATCTGGGGATTGGGGAGATGGCTTGTATTAGCCACTTTTCTGTTGCTGTGATAAAACCACCATGATCAAAAGGAATTATAAAAGGAAGAGTTTATTTGAGCTTATGATTGAGGGTTCCAGGGAATTAGAGTCCATTGTAGCGGGAGGTATGGTGGCAGGAGCTGGAGCAGAAAGCTGAGCTTCACAACTTCCAATGAGCACAGGAAGCAGAGAGAGCAACTGGAGGCCTGCAAGGCTTGTTGAACTCTCTAAGCCTGCCCTCAGTGATGTACTTCCTCCAGCATGGCCACACCTTCTAAGATTTTCCAAAACAGCTCCAACTGGGGACAAAATGTCTGAATACTTGAAGCCTATGGGGGACGTTCTCATTCAAACCACCACATGGCTCAATAGGTGAAGTGCTAGCTGAGCAAGTGTGAGGACCTGAGTTCAGATGTTCAGAACTCACATAAGGCCAGACACAGTAGCACAGATCTGCAATCCCAGTACTCCTGCAGCAAGATGGGGGTAGACAGGAGAATCTCTGGAGGCTTCCGAGCCAGCCAGCCTGGAGCACACAAGAGACCCTGACTCGGTGAGGGCCAGAACCTAAGGTTGAGTGCCTAACACACACACACACACACACACACACACACACTAAGAGAAAGCTGACTGTCCCTCCCCTATCATCCATCAACTGCCAATTACTCTCAGCTAGGGGGTGGGGCTTTGTGATCTCCTCCAGGCTCCATGCTGGAATATTGTCTGGCTTGATGTGCAGTTCTTGTGCAGGTGACCACAGGTGCTGTGAATTCTTGGGAGTAGCAGTCCTGTCATGTCCAGAGGACACTGAGCCTTGTGGGGAATGAGTGTGATATAGATATCCCATTTAGAGCCGAATACTCCATAGTCACCTTTTTTCCTGCACTTTGACCAGTTGTGAGTCTCTGTGTTGACCATCATCCTCTGCAAGAATAAGTTTCTCTGATGAGGGTTGAGAGCTATACTAATCTGTGGAGAGTGTGGGAGACTTGCACAGGTCCTCAATGGTGGCATGGGGTTCCAGGGTCAGGAAGATTTTATTTTATTTTGTTTTGGAGACAGGGTCTCCCTGTAGCCCCAGCTGGTTTGAACTCACTGTGTAGGTCAGGCTGGCCTCCATCTCACAGAAATCCACCTGTTTCTGCCTCCTGAGTGCTTGGACTAAGGCATGTGCCACCAATCCTGGAGAAAAATTTATTTTTGAAGAGAAAAAGGAAGTTGTTAACTAAGAGAGACAGGAAAGAAACAGACCATGAGGAAAGTGGGAGTTGGGGATAAGAGGTCCAGGCAGGCCCCTGACTCACAAGATTCAAAAATGAGCAAAAATGAGCATGGGCAGGGACAGGTCTAAGTGCTCTGTTTCAGCTCCAAAGTCCCACGGTTGAGTCAGATGCCAGGGAAGCCTCGGTTCATGATGAAAAATCTGATTTGTTGGACCCGAGTGTAATAAGAACTCCTGGGTGTGATGTCCTTCAGGAGACACAAGGCATCTTTGTGTAATAATTCTACAATATTTACAGTCATCATGTTCATGTTATGCACAATTTTAGTCTCTTAATCATACCTCAAAAAAGCTGAGAAAGAGCTGGGGATAAAGCTCACAAGTGTAAGGACCTGAGTTCGACTCCCAGGACCCATGTAAAAGCTAGGTGTCGTGGCTCACGCTTGTGCTTGTAATCCCAGTATTGGGAGTAGAGACAGGTCCCTGGGCTTTCGAGCCAGCCAGCCTAACTTACTGGACAAGTTCCAGGCTGGGGGTTGGGGGGGGAGTAGACAAAGACACATATACACACACACACATAGACGGAAGATAAACACTCATAATTGTCTTCTATTCTTCATATGCAAGCATACATATGAACACACAAATGTATGTACCTAAGAAAAATCCAATAAAAAAGGGAAATAAGGTAGGGTATGTTGACTAAAGAAGAAACAGTGGTTGATAAGGAGAGCTTGCTACTAGAGAGAGTGGGGGACTTGGGAAGATGGGAGCCACACCGGGGCCAGATTGAGGGAGAGGGAAATATTCTGCTTGCATTCTGTGAAGCAAGTCACCATTTTTAGATTAAATTAAGGGGAAAACAGGTATATCTCAAATCTGAAGTACAATGAGGTATCATAACACACCTAGGAGAATGGGGTGGGGGAGGGAGAGAGAATACCCAATGTTGTCAAGGAAGGAATGTTTCAGAAATGTGTCCATCTCAGTTCTGAAAATTCTTGCAGTATAGGTCAAAATGCACCCCTGATATTTCTGGGTAGTTAAAAAATGTAAGCTGGCCTGGTGTTGCCTGCATATAATCCCAGTATTCAGGAGGCTAGAGGGAGAATCATGAATTTTAAGCCAGCCTGGGCTACTTAGTGAGGACCTGTCTCAAAAAGCAAAAGCAAAAATGTTAGTGTTTCATCGTGCAGGAGCCAGCAGCATTTTGCATTTCAATGCTGGCAGCAGTAGGAAAATAATGAATGATGGGGCCGGGGGGTGTGGCTTGGTTGGTAGAGTGCTTTCCTCCTATGCATACAGCTCTGGGCTGCATCCCCAGTGTGATGGTGCAGGCCTGAAATCACAGTACTTGGGAGGTGGAGGCAGGGGGATTAAGAGTTCAAGGTTATCCTTGGCTGCCTAGGGAGATCAAGGCAATCCTGAGCTACATGAAACCCTGTCCCCACTAACACAAGATAGAAGAGAAGGAAGAGGAGGAGACACATGACATTCAAATGTACTTCAGGGTTTGTTTTTTTTTTTTGAAAACTGTATATAAAAAAATGAAGACTTTTTTCCAGAAGAAAATTAAAGTAAGGATCCAGGAGCCAGGAGCCATTCAGCCCTCACCACTGAGTCACATCAGTCATCACAGTAAGCCATAGCAATTGCTGCTCATGATGACACTTCTCTGGAAAGTTCCATATATTCCCTGATCTTTATACTAGAGAGTAGGAAGCTATAAGGACACTGGGGGAAGTTCCAGCCTTGTTAGATTGGTGGGATTTATTGGGTTTGGGTTTTGGCTGGGGGCTTAAGTTTTATTTTGTGGTAGCAACAATTCACAAGCCCTTGACTCTTGTCCCTCTGCCTCCCACCCTGACCTGTACTCTAGTCTGACATCTGATGTTTGCCCAGAGCATTCTCTGTTTCTCTCTCCTGTCTCTGTCTCTGTCTCTGTCTCTGTCTCTATCTGTGTCTCCCCCCTCTCTCTTTCCATTCATGTGTATATGTGTGTATAGGTACACACATGCCACAAGTGGAGGTCAGAGGACAACCTCAGGTGCCAGTCCTCACCTCCTACCTTGCTCAACTCAGGGTCTCTCTTTGTTGTCCTCTGCCGAGTACCCAAGGCTCCCTGGCCTGCAAACTTCTAGGCGTTCTTTCATTTTCCCTTTCCATTACACCACAGGGGTATAGAGATTACAGATGTGTGCTACCTGCTTGGTTTTATGTAGGTAATAGGGACAGAACTGAGGGCCTCATGCTTGCACAGCAGGAGCTTAACCCATGGAGCCAGCGCCCCAGTTCTTGTTTTCCTTCTTTATAGCCACAGCCCTTGGGGCTGAGCACAGTAATTAAGATACAGAAGTAGAGGGTTGATGGTGGCTTGGCGATTAAGAGTGCTTTTGGCCTTGCAGAAGATCTGAGTTCTGTTCCCAACACCCATGTCAGGCAGCTCACAACTGCTGGCAACTCCAGCTCCAGGGGATGTGACACATCTGTGGGCACCCAAACTCATATGCGCAGACACAAACACACATAGAATTAAAAATAAAATAAATATTTTAAAATGTATTTTTATTTTATGTGTATGAGTGTTCTACCTGTTACACAAGCACACACACACAGCTGGAACGCTTAAAACAAACACATTAAAGACACCATACTCCTATTCACAATCACACACACCAGCACAAGCATACATTGTATACAAGGTCAAGAGAGCTTTTGAGACTGGCTAATCCAATACCAAATAATTAGCTGTAGTAACAGAAAAGTTGAAGTCTGCCCCTCCAACTGCTAATTATATCTCCCATTGGAGGGATGTCCACCTTTTCCCCTCTCAAGGGGTAGTTTTCTATTGTCCTTAATAAATGCTCTCTAATTTTTTATATGTGCATGAGAGAGCTTATAGGTGCATATGGCTTGGCCCTAACCTGGTGTCCCTGCAATGCCCTTTGGAGTTCAGAAGAGGGCAGTGAATCCACTGGAGTACAGGATGTTAGTTCCACGAGGGCAAGTTGTTAGCCACCATTGTAGGGCTCGCCGTGAAGATTGTGAAGGCACGACTATGGTCCTCTCCAAAAAATCAGCCAGTGTTCTTAATGGCCTTCTCTCTGGCCCCAAGGGGGATTTTCTTAGTGGGAACTGTCCAACCCAGGGATGAGTAGCATTGTCACAATCTGGCAGCAAGTACCTCGGTGTGTGTGTGGTGTGTTGTCATGTGTGTGTTTGTGTATGTGGTGTGTGACCATTCAAATACCTCAGTACCTATATTGATGTCTTGAGTCGCTCTTGAGAAGTACCGTTCCCACTGGGTTTGGGGAACAGGTATTTACTGCTTAAAAACGTTAAGTGTTGTCAGTGTGATTGCCTAGAACTGAACGGTAAGGCCATTACCTATGAGAAAGAATAACCGGATTGTTGTAAATCTCTATGCTTTTCGTATCACCTCTGTCCCCTCGTCATACTACACGGACAGAAGCAGAGATAAACAAGTGATTAAAAGCCTATGAGCTTTAAATTTCAAGCTGAAACAGACCTTCACTCTCATGGTTAGAAGGTGGCAATAGTGCAAGCTAAAGCAACTGGCCCTTTCTGTCACTAGGTTCACATAATACTCTATCCTTAACGATTACGCAGATTGGAGACTGTTTCGAAGCCAATTGTACTTTAGGATAGTAGGATTTTTTTTTTAAACATATTGTTTAATCTTTCTAATATTTATAATAATTTTAGCCTTGGGTTATATATGAAACTGTGACTTAGTAGTGGGTCTGGAAAGAGATGGCTCCAGATGAGGTTTAGAGTCACCCTTTTGCTACTCTTGAAGAGGACAGTGTTTGAATTCCCAGCACCCCATGGTAACTAACAACCACCAGTAACTCAAGTTCCAAGAGAACTCCAGATCCAAGGGATCTGATGTCCTCTTCTTACCTTCCATGGGTCCTGCATGACAATTGTAGGCCCCGCTCATTCTTTATAAATGCGAGGCCCATATACACTCAACACATAAAATTAAAAATTATAAAGTATCTAGAGTATGAAGGTTGTAACTGATAGCACAATTGAATAAGTGTAGAGTTCATCCCCTTCTCTTTGTAACCCAAGTGCCTAAGGTATAAAAGATATGTACTACTTCCCTTCAGGGTCCAGATTTTGGGGGCTATATCGAGCCCCTGGAACCCAGGCTGCATACTCAAATAGAGGTGATCCATACTTTCGCCTATAGCCACATCTACTCAATTATGGCATAGCTTATAGTGCGTGTTCATGGAAAACACTGCACCGCGGGCCGTTAGCATCTGGTAGCTATTAAAAGAACGTTTCCCCCAGGCCAAACGGACATGAGCAGAACAAAGTGGTAAAGCACCTGACGGCCCTCCAGCGGCAAGCAAGTCCGTGGGGGTGCGTGTTTATTGAATTATTGCCTGTTCCCCTCCCACCACTTCCGAGTTCATGGAGGCTTGGCTGGATCATCCAGAGAGGACCACGCCATCTCAGGTTTCGATCAAGTGAAGGCTAGTGTTTGACTATGAGTGGCTGCGATCTGTTATAGACAGAAGTAGGTGGCCAAGGAACTAGCCCGAGGGGATTCAACTGTAGGCGTCTTCTATATCCACACCTGCCGGAAAGGATAGCAAGGCGTCCCGACTAGTTAGACCTGAAGTAGACTCAAGCCGAGGCGGTAGTGTGGTGCGATGATTCATTTCTGTAGCAGTTGAGGACCACAAGTGTTAGTGATGGTCGTATTTAGTTGGAATGGCGAAAGCCAAGACTTTGAAGGTCACCGCCGTAGAAGACAGGCAATACAACAAAAGCAAATCAGAAAACATCAAATTAAATAATAATTCTTCACAACTATTCTTTATATAATGACAGGCTAAAAACCATCAGAAAAGGCTCATAATATTCAACTGGTAAATCTATTCCACATTACTCTGGGAGACAAGAAAAATTTCCTAAGGAGATCTCGCATGGAAGGAAACCATCCAAAGACACACACAAGAGTGTAATGAGAGCTAGTTAGATTTCAGATATAATCGCTTAGAAATTAAAACAAGACATTATAAAGAACAACATATCAGGGCAGAACTAAAGCCGGAAGAAAATGACAAACAAAGTACAGGAAAGGATCTGTCGATGAAAGAAGAATGATCAACTCTGGAAAGAACTAGACGGATGAGAACTTCTGAACATGATCTCTATGACAACAGGATACTGAGTGAGGCACATGAGAAACCATGAACTCTGAGAAAGAATAAGCAGGAAAGAGAGAATGTCAAACGCTAGAAAAGAGACGTGGATAGACGAGGAAAAATAATGTCGACGCCGTAGTGCGTAATATATAAAAAAAGAAACAGACAAGAGAAGCAAGGAGCGAGCGAATTAGATAGGGAGAATGACAAGCTCACTGAGAAGCACAAATGGAAAGGTACTGTAAAAAGGAACTGAATGTACGTACAGGGCTACGAAAATTGAAAAGATGTGAAATGGAAGCACTCTCATCCCCATCAACAGGAAACAATGGGAGTAAGCATCAGTACCAGAATAATTGAAGCAGAAAATAGAATAATAAGACCGTGCAGATTAGCACAGAACAACTAAAAAATGCTCAAGTAAGATTATGAAAAACGAAAAAACCCCCACAAGAGTTATGACTATTCCCGCTAGGAAATTATAGTGGGGAAACTATGAAGAGACAAATCTTCACATTATAGGTGAGAAGAAGGTGAGAGATCCCGATAGCACATGGTGATTCGACAGATCTTCAACAGAATATATTTAAGGAAGAGAATGTTTCCCCTAAGAATGAAAAAGACAAGTATTCTATCTATATCACGCACAAATACGGCAGAGAAGCAATCTAACAGAACCACACAATCACGACAAAGACATGAAAAGAAATTTCCCACACGCCATATTATATGTTAAAATGCTGGATGCTCCAGCAAAAGAGACAAAATATTGTATAGGAGCTCAACAAGAGAAAAAACAAACTTACATAATATAGGGAAACACAAAATCAGGAAATCACAGCTAGACTTCTCAGTGCCAAACTATTGAATCGAAGAAACGTGGACCAATAGTATTCCCAGTGGCTAAATGACATTGTAGATGACCACTGTGCACGCAGTGTCTGCCCTGACGCACCAGATTAACTAATAATACGCCCTTGCAGCAAAATGTCAATTATAAGTTGAAGAGAAAGAAAAATATTTCTAAGACAAACAAACGAAAGAATAACGTGAAAACACATGCATAGCACTCAGAAAATACTCAAAGCCCACACATTATTCACATGACGAACTCACGAGAGAGAAGAGAGCAACTTCCCTCTAATGAGACAGAAGAAGTGATTAGATTCTAGATAAAAGCAGTGAGAAGGCATAAATACAATAAGCCGTGAGGAACCAAGAACGGCAAAACCAAACATAATATATTAATGAAAGGATAGAGAGGACACTACCATTGCTCTCTCATAATGACACTTAAGGGGCTGGAGAGATGAGCCGCTAGGGCGGTTAAGAGCAACCGACCGCTCTTACAGAGGACCTGGGTCTTTCGATGCCCCAGGCATCGCACATGGCTGCTGAGAACGTCTGAAGCTCCAATTCCAGGAGAACAACTCCAGTTCCAAGGGTGAATCTGTAGACCCAGCTCTTCTGAACTCAATGCCGGCATATGTTAGATCGTGACACGGGTGCATCGCTACGACTTTCCCATGCAGACAGTGCTGGGTTTGGCATAACTCACTTCAGAAGAAGGATAAAAATTAATTAATTAAAAAAGTGACCTTAAATATTAATGATCTAAACTCCCTTCAGAGAAATCTCAAAAAGCACCATTAGAACTAGGGATGTAGTACTCTGGACTTAGGAAACTAGTAATCTATCTATATTGTTATCCTCACAACTGAGAGACAACCAGCCAACCCACTCAACGGATCGAGGGAAGCCATTAGAACTTCAAAGCAGTGAAAGTCAGGATGAAGACTCAGTGGCAAAAGAACAGTTCCAGACAAGACTGTGTACGAAAATATTAGCAAGCAGGCAAACGTTTGCTATATCCCCTCTTTAATATCGGACAAATAGATATAGAGGTAAAGTCAATTCGAGGAACGAGACAAGTCGGGCCAATAATATTTCCTTATCAAGACGGGAGAACAGATTTAAACCATAATCTTTCACAAACCCTAACACTGTTCTAATTGCATTCAAACACGGGTGCACCAATGCTATAGTAGACACTACAAGTTCTGGCACTGAGGGCGTGGTGGGCACACTAGCCTTTCATTGTCACTCCATAGCAAACTTGAGGCAGAAGACATAGAAGTGGATCGTCTGTGGAGTCTCACAGGCTCGCAGCCTGGTCTACAGAGTTGAGCTCCAGGACAGCTGGAAAAAAAAAAAAAAAAAAAAAAAAAAAAAAAAAAAAAAAAAAAAAAAGTAATACTGAAAAACTCAGGAAAAGAACAAAAAAAAAAACCCAAAAAAACAAAGACACAGTTTCTGTGGGGGGCACAGACACGGATAAATCCCGAGCCACTAATAGTGGGAGTCTCAAACACCACACAGTCCTTTGAGTCACGCATCAACTGGACAAGAAATAAGCAGAGAGACACTGGAACTGATCAATACAATACAACAAATGGAGCTCACAGACATATTCCAATTATTACACCCAAGTACCAGCAAATACATTTTCTACTCAGCAACCCAAGAAACATTCTCCGCTAAAGCCAGAATTTGACCACAATGGTCCCTTGGGAATAAACAAAGAAACCTCCAACTAAATCTTACCTGGAATATGAAATTAATTCATCATTGCCAATCCGTTCAGATATCTCCACAGTGAAATAAAGCTCAAACCATTCAACATGGCCGCAGTAAGACCAGCCTCGAGCTGAAGCCCTATAGAATTACATGGAGAACTAAACAACACAATCCTGAATAATGACAATGGTACAGGCCCGTATGGAGAATATCAAAGAGAGAGAGAGTGAAGAGTTTCATGGAACTTTAATACTGAGAAGAAAGTTAAGAGAGCACACACAGCAAACCTGTGGCGGATTACTTTAAAAAGCAGTCCTAAGAGGGAATTAATAGCCCTAAGTGCCCACAATCAGTAAAACAGAAACAAAACAAAAAAGCCCAGAAAGGGAACAACAGAAACGAATCCTCTAACACATCTGATACATGCTATATCAACACTTTAAGAGCACACGAAGACAAAACAAATCTTGGAACCTAAACCCAACAGATGGGAAAGAGAGATAAGCGAAAGGAAAAAAATCGCTTAGCAAGAAATCAATGCATAATAGATGGGCGAATACAATATCACTTAGAACTAAAAATCATATTGAATCCAAATAGGTTCTTGTGTTCATTATGGTTCGGAGAGAAATAGGAGGATGATGTAGCGAAGCAAGATACCTTCGTTAAGTCCCCATTAACCGAAAAGAAGGAAAGAGCAATCATCCCTAAATTAAATCACATATTTCATTCCACCTGGTCTCTGAGAAATAGTCGAACTGAATAGTGCTCTACACTAAACCTCATGAAAAGGAAAGACTTCCAACGAGACAACTCATATTGAGAATAGTTCGTTGTCAATTCATTTTTTTTATATCTGGTTCTGGTAAATATATACCTAAGTAAGAATCCGTTTGGATGAATTAGTCTGTATTAAGTGCCGGAACGCAACAAGAGCTGTACCAAGAAGAAGTTATGACAGTTTCTATAACATGTATCCATTAGTTTACGACTTTGGGAGGGAAACTCTTATAGTGTGTAGCTCAATTTTTCATTTTATAAAAAACGACTTGTTGCACTTCCAACTTAAACCATAGCCCAGGGCTCCAGTATTGGTTTTCACAGTGAGATGAATGTAGCTCTTCTTATTTGACGAAGAATTCTACCTTTCGCAAAGCTATTTTTTAAAGCACCGGAATTTCCAAGCCGCGTTTTTGACGGATACATTCACTTGAGAGCTTCTTATATCTGAAATCTAACACTTATTCACGCAAAGGATACCAAAACTAAGGGGAATATCTCCTCCATAGTATGATATTTCTTTGCTATGGGAGCGCAGCATTGTAACACTTCTTAATACCGTCATTAATAACCCTAGAGCTCACAAAACAACAACCAGACATAATAAGTAACAATTAGACCACATTCAATTTATACATTGAACACAGAAATTGCAAGAAACAATTCTCAACAAATTAACTTTTGGCAAATCGGCATACAAGACGCACATTCACAAAGGAATCATCCATGCTCGGATGAACCAGGCACTGTGATAAGTTGGACTTTCTATGAGCTCCAGAGGATCGCAGAGACTAAGGATTGTCAAAATATATGTAAATCAATAACACGTCCATTACTAAACATTAAAATGGAATCTGAAAGAAAAAATTCCATGTCATCTCAATTGGATGCAGCAAATGCTTTGACAAAAGCATCCAGCATTTCCATCTCATAGGGGAATTGGACTTAGGGCGCAAATTCCTAATATAATTTAATAGCCCATAATAGCTAGTAACCCTGCAGCAGCCCAACATCCATCCCTACAAGTTGGAGAAAAAGTTGAGAGAAGCACTCCCTTTAGGCAGGGGAATTACACCAGAACGAAGTCGGCCCCTGTGTCTCCAACCCTAACTTAACAGATATAGGTGTCGGCTCTGAAACACTCGTGCGTAGCGCAGCAAATAAGGTACAGAAGGAAATGAACAGTCGAGAGCTAACTTCGTGAAAAAAGGAAGTCCAAACTTCCTATTTGCCATGATGAGGACAATTAGTTTCCCGTAGAGGATGCTGAAAGCCACCATTACCAAAAACTCGCGTAGAAAGTTGAGAGTTTTTGTCATAATATGTGGGCGGAGCAGGGTATTAAAATTTACACTTAAAGAAGATCAGTAAGCCTTTCTTATGAGCACAACAACCAACTTGGTAGAAGGTAGATAGAATCATAATCGTTAGAACAACTTCCCCTTACACTCTTACATCAGCTTCCAAGAAAAAGAATAAAAAATTCGGGAACAGACAAAATGCTTAAGAATATACCAAACACATTCCCTAAAGAGGATTTCCTAAAATAAGGACTCTTGCAAACAATAAAATTAATACACCACGTCTCAGAAAATTCTCCTGTGGGGAAGAAGCCGGAGTTTGAAGATGACAACAAAAGATTGAAAGACCGCTTTCCCATGCTCGCAGGATCAGAAAAATTTCAATTATAGTTAAAAACTGTCCATTTCCTCCGGGGATCAATTACACCTAGATATGATTTCAATGAATGTCGACCCAAATTAAAATCACCATAATAGAATGTTCCTTCACAGAACTTGGAAAAAAACCATTCTCTCTTAACGGAACTTGCATAGTGAAACCTGAAGGAACATAATAGCACGGCTAAACAAATTGCTAAAGCAACTCTGAGTGATAAATGCAATACAGGGAGGATGTCCCTACCAGACTAGGCAAGGTATAGTTACACGGCATAGTCATTAAAAAACAGCCTGGTACTGCACAAAAACAGATCCTGTTGACCAATGGAACAAATTGAGATCCAAACTTTGAGCTCATACCAGTAAGATCAAGTCAGCCCTTCCTGAGCCTTCAATATAATCCGATACAAGGCGGCCAGAAACAACATCCATCAATGTGGAGGAAAAATAGGCATGTTCAGCTAGACTGGTGGCCTTCCAGGCTAACCTTGGAATACCGAAACTGATGATCAAGAAAGCATACAAATAACCTTTTAATACCCCGCGGTCCTCTCCACCCGCTGATACACCAAAGAAAAGCAACACTTCAGAGGTGGGATCAAAGGACCTTAAATGTGCAAGACGTTTGAAAAACTCTGAGGTGGAGCACGACACGCAAAATCATTAGTAGTGAGATATCTCCCAGAGGAACCTACTGGAGAGTACGCATGAGTAGGAAACTCTATGCTAAGTAATCAAGAGCAGTGGTCAAGCCATCCAGGAAAATAAGGTCCAACACTCTGACAAGTGGGGGCACCCCTTTAAAATTCATATCAAACCTCAAAAGCTTTCTGTACAAGTGTATATAGATAAGAGCAGTCAAGGCTAAAGGGGTGACAGAGGAAAAAACCCAGAGAAGGGAGGAAACGCTTCACTGGAGGTGGAAGAGCATCTGACTGACAGCATTTAACATCCAGGAATAATATATATGCTCATACCCTGAAAGTACCTCTAACTAAGAAAGCAGAGAGAACCCAAGAAACATATGACGTCACGTTTATACAAGAGTGATAGCATTCCCGTAGGACCAGGGATATAAGCTGTGGTACGTAAGAGGAGATTTACCCCTACAAATGGGGCATTATGAAAGCAGCCTTTGGTGCATGGTCCAAAAACCCCCAGCGAACGCGTTACCTTGTTGGCACAACCCAGAGCACAGAAGACCAAAAGTCAAACACAGAAAATAAAAAAAATAAAAAAAAAAAGAGAAACATGCTCCCCGTCTTCTGCACCCTCTGTGCCCTCAAGGAGAGTCATTAAAGAAGGTGGTCTCAGTGAAAATGTCAGGTTCAGGAGATTGGATTTGGCACCTACAGTGACACTGTCTGTAAAGTTTGGCAATTCCTTGGTCAGAATTAGGAGTGCATAAGATCTGTCATGGTTTTTACATGTATCCATGGTAAAAACAAAACTCGGACCGAATGTATCTCCCTCTATTTGTGGGGGAGTGGCTAGTCCAATTGCGCTAATGCCTATGAGAGAATGTAATTGATGCATGGAAAACCGTGAGTAGAGCACTTCCTATGTTCCAAAAGCAGCTTGGAGGGGAGTGATGCATATTCGGAAACGAACTACTACGAGACCCACACATGCACAGATTAAGACACAGAACGTCACAACGCATCGAAGACTGGACTGAAATAGTGAACTTTCTGCTCAACCTAACAGTTTAACTTCCTCATTTGGAGAATATTGATAAGAACTGTGAGACACAGGATAGATTCCAAGAAAGCATATGGAGAAGCAACCATTCATGCTCAGGTCTCAATGCATGAGGCTCTAGCGATGGGGAAGTGGGAGGGATTATTGGGGAGGAGCCGATTCAGGTCGGGTACTAAGAATTTGCTGATAGAAAAATAGAAATAGACCCATTTCTCATGTGGAAAAAAAAAGAATTACTTGTCATGATTTTTATGAGTCAACAAGAACCCACATTTTCCCTCAAAGAGGGCTGTGGTTCTCTGTTCACAGAGCCCGTCTCTCTTTTGAATATTGTCGTTAGAGACGAGACGCACAAAACTTAACAATGCCACGTCACATCACCCATTTTCAAAAGTGAAGGAAGAGAGGGACTGTTAAGAGATCATATGAGACCTGAGTTATTCTCCTCTGACTTCCATTGATGCTTGGCAGCCAAAAGTAGTCTTCAAGTCTTGGGCTTACTTCTCATTTAAGAAGTTGAATGAAGCCAAGGATGGTGGAGCATTTCTTTAATCCCAGCATTTAGGATGCAGGGGCAGGGGATTACTGTGAGTCTGCAAGACAGCCTGGATCTAACTATCGAGCCTCCCAGCGCCTATGGTAACGCTAGAGTAGTGAGATTCTGTCTCCCAAAAAAGTCAAACGAAAACACTTCTGTCTGGGCCAGATTGGGGTTCTTTAATCTTGCTTCCCTAAAGTTCTTGTTAGCCACTGATGCGGATAAAGGCACAATTGAACTCTTTAATTCGCAGGGTCGCCTTAACAGTCTCCTAGTAGTCGCCCCGACTGGGTGAGTGGGTATCGCCACATCTTGTCTGTGGCCGAAAGGAGATGAGAGGTTCATGACCTTTCATTTCCAAATTCCCCTGTAAATTCTTCTCTGTCGAGAATATGGACAGTATTGTGTCACATAGGGTTCCTGGCCAGTCAGGAGACATGGAGCCTCAGTGTATGAATGTACTGTCCCTGCATGTAGGTTGTGGCACCTGTGTCGTAGGCAATGCCCGAGTCGATTCCATGGCAAAGGATCGTATTTGATAAGAGGGGCCAATGGTCAGAAATATTATCCCCATTGGAATGTTCTTGGAAGTTTTTCTTAAAAACTTGGATAATCTGGAGTATACAAGACATGTTACTTTGGATGGGAGCCTGCGCCGATGTGGAAATGGGACTTGGGTGAGACTCGTAGAAGTATACACGGGGAAGTTCCGCTGAGTGATCAAATACGTCATCGGCTTCGCAAGTGACGTTTCGCTTAACCCCACGGAGGCGTTCTACGACATTCCCACCTCTCCAGCTCTTGGGTAGAGTTGGCAATTTTTCATACTCAAACAATGGTTCATACACCTGAAGGCTGGGGAACACCCACGGCATTTATGGTTGAGGATCTAAATAGTCTTGTGGACTTGAGGACAATCTTTTCTCCATACATCCAATAGGACACCTTTTTGTATGTATGGCTCTGGGTGTGTGAGTGCGATGTGGCACACGGCCACAGCATCCATGGTCTTGTGGTGTTGGGCCACGGACCAGTCTGTCGTTTTCTTAATTTGTATTAAAACTCTAGAATTATCAAGTGCTTTGGCACTCCGTCACTAGGACTAGAGGGCACTTACCAGTCTGAGTCTCTTGAGAGACGTGCAATAACCAGATGAAGATGGAGGACTGAAGAGAGTGGAAACTGGAGCACAGGGAATACCAAGGACTGAAAACATAAGAATAACCCTCCCAAATGGAACAATGTATAATAAGCTTTCATGGCTTTTGAACAAAACACTTTAGGAAAAAGAAAAAAATCCTTGCAGACACCACGAAGATTGGCACAGGCTGGCGTCAGAAAGCGAATGAATTGTTGTAGGCAGACGGGCTGAATTGAGAACCTCATTAGGGTGTAGAATGGGTGAGGGAAAAGAGAGCTAAAGCCGTGGCTATAGACTGAGCTCTGAGACTTGGTAACTAAGGAAGAATATGATGTAGTGAAATAATTGCACTCAGAACCCTTACTCAATAAGCAATGTAAAGAGAGTTTGATGGTATAAGAAAAAATTTTAGCCTCGTAGAGAAGTGTTAAAGAACAGACAGGGTGTAAATCCAAGCGTATATACCACTAAATTTCGCCCTTCGACAGTCTAAATGTACTCTTGCTATTAATTAGTTAGGAGAACAATCCAGTTGTCGTAAATTGTGTTTTTTCAATAAACAGACATGAGAGGTTCAGCTTCTGAACATTCTATTGGTCACGATTTTGAATTCCGAACTCTGGGTCCTCAGTTTCTTAGGGGATAGATAGTTATTCTTCATTAGCATATCATTTTGTAGACATTACACAACAGGAGCTTAAGGAGCTGGGTTGGGCTGGTCCACACAATCCACTATGTGGGGTTCAATGCCATTACCTATGGCAGACACATGTTGTGGATATTACGCATCTACGTTTGGTGTAAGTAATCGGCTGTGGTTTTCATGTCGGCCGCTTCGGACACTTATTATATAATATAGTTTGTTCGTAGGATAGTTTAATACGATTCTCCAGATTATATTATATATTATTTATATATATTTAAGCATTCTCATGGACATTCTCAATATTTAATATGAGTTATGATCTGGGTTATATTTTTATTTTTCTACCGTCACTTTCTTTCAATTATCTCTTCTGATGGGTACTGACTGGTTCGTTATATATTAAGTTCATACCTTCTGTTTCTTTCTAATGGTGGACTCAGGTGGCCATCTAAAGATGTAACCTTTTATGCATTCATTAAATAGGATGTTCTTGAGCCTTGGGAGGTAATGTCAGCGGGTAGTTGGGTGATCCTCGAATTCACCTGTTGGTCCTCATATACATGTACCAAAAGCTTCTGATGGCCATTGGGATAAGTTAGGAGTTGATTTAGATGTTCCATGGCTTTGATGAGTCATCTTTTTTTTTCGCATGCTCAATGTTGCCACCCTCTTAGATGTACTTAGTTCTAATAATGTACAGCTATGACTTATACACATCCTCAACAACAAAACATGTGTGATGCAGTATATTCCTTATCTCACCTACACTTAGAAGATACTGACTTTTTGTGGTATGATATTAAGTATCATAGGCCAAAAACTATGAGGGGGTTTGTATCATTTTTAAATCGAGCATCTCTCAAATTGACATTTTCAGTTGCTCAGGTGTGGGTTGGTTTCTGGTTCAGGCAGAGAAGGGATTGGTGTTTTGCTGAAATGATGTGCTATACAATGAAGTATTGTGTGGTTGAGTGCCCAATGATCGTAGTGCATGATGGTGGTGTGTAGGTGTGTGCGAGGCTCGTTGACTGCGAGACCTATGTGACTTGTGGATGGCTGCTATGTATAGGAAACCTAACTATCCCAAAAGTGCATTGTCTCCAATCAAGTTTAGGTGAATTATTTCTGCCAGAATGAATGTAAGAGTGATTTCCTTCTGTCACCATGTATTTCATAGTCGAATTTAGCGTACGCGCTATAATTCTATTCATGCTGAGATTTAATTATTTTTGTATGTGGCTGTTGTTGGGAGGATTTCAGGAAAAAATTGTGAGTGTTCGCTATGGGCCTCTTTAGTACTGTTGATATTGTAGGACAATAACAGGAACACGAATAAGTTATAGAACAATTTATGGAAATTTCTATACTACTTAAATGAGTTTAACACACTAGTAAATTGTGACGTTCTATTTCTTCATGTGATGAGTGAGACATCGAGTTATCGAAATTAAATACCATCTTGCAATGTAAAGGACTTCGTCGAAACGACAATGGAGTACACACAATTCACGAATATCCACCAGGTCACATACACAGAGTTATAAGAAATTATTTGTAGTGTATAATATGTGAGGGTCCTCAGATGTATGGTAAGCTAATGCCAGCCTTATTATGTGGATCTGGCTGTCTAGATAGGGTGGCGAAGTTATAATAGTAGAATGGCATATGAAAACTTCCGTGTGAGGCAAGTCGTAGAAAGTTGCAGGATTGTTATGTCAGCCACATCTTTCCTCGCTTAAGATATTGCAAATGAAAGAAAGAAAGAATAACGTGTAATCACTAGCTCATTTCGAATAGTATATGAGATCGAAATGATCCTGTCATTGGAAACATTGAGCAGGCAACAGGTGTGAAAAGAGAGCTCTTTCATAGAGAGGAAGGGAGGAAGGACCTTATGGTGGCGCTGAATTCCGCTTCTCCTCCGCCACGTTCCGTATCACTCTTTGTTGATGAGAGGACAAGCCACACTCTGATGCAGGAGTTCCTCGAGCCTGTGAGCAGGAGCTTGAGCTACCACACTTATTGACGACGCGAGAGAGATAGTCTTAGGACTTTGCCAAGCCGTGCTATGACAGTGAAAGCTCCAGAGGGGTCAAATTGCAGAGATGGGGAGAAGTTCCATTCCTTGCTCTTCTCGGCCACAGGCTACTTAAAAAGGTTGGGCCAACAAGCTCCACCACAGGGCACACTCCATCGATCATGCACCTTCAGGTCTTTGTCCATGCGGTGTTCTTGGGAAACATGGGGTGCTCTTAACTGACGTGTGCACTCCGTTGCTGATCACGCCAAGCTACATGTATATACCGAGAGGATCTTGACTCTCACACGCACCGCGTGATAAAGAATGTCAGGAACGGTAAAGAACTACAACTGCAGACAATGGTAGATTCTCTCGCTCTCTTCTCTTCTCTTCTTGCGTTCTCTCTCTTCTATCCGATCTCTATCTATCCTACTTTGTAATTTATTAATTTAATATAGGAAGTATAGAGTGGGTTTCATTAGTTACGTCCACCTTCCCTCTTCTTCTCCCCGACCCATCCCCTCCTTACCGCTGTTAGCCTTTCACACAAGTCCACCCCCGAGCTTGCCTCGGAGATGCATTCACATGTGTCCTTGATGACACCTCTCCTTCCTCACAGCACCTTTCATTACCATTTCCACTTTTCCAAATTCAAGTTAGGATGGCGGGGCATCTCTGGATAGGAAACAAGAGCCTTCAATCCCGGAAAGCAAATGGGGCAGGCGTTGAAGAAGTGTCGTGCTTGCGAAGGGCTGGCTGGGAGGGAATAAAGAAGAGAAAGTCAGGAGATGTAAGACAAACTTCTCTCTCTCTCCCCCTCTCTTGCCTCAATTTTTATTAGTCAATATAATATAATATTACGTAGATGTGAGTGAGTTACATAATATAATATCATATTGTATATTACTAATACTATATATACGTATACGTATATATATACTATTATATATCTTAGGTTATATATTATTATCAAGGAAGAGAGAACCGGCGTCGCGATAATCGTCTCCAGCGCACTGACCGAATGCAGTCCGACGGTAAGATGGGGGTTTTGCTCCCCGAAAGTAGGTGTTTCGGCAGCGACGGAGATACATTACTTGATGTCCATTCCTACCCATTGATGGGCAACCTAAGTCAATGTCGTGGCTATGGTGACTATACCGCACACTTACATTAGGATATCAGTTGTCCCTGTTGGTTCTAATATACTCGAGGATTTAGGATAAGAGTTCATGAATAGATCTTTTTTGATCTCAAGATGTTTCCATCTTGTTCTTTCATAATGACAGTATTGACTTCACATCGTCCCACCAACAGTGTAATGAGAGTTTAGGCCTTTATGCTACATCCTTAGCAGCATTTGTTGTGGTTATTATAGCCACTGGGATAGCTAGTTCATTGCATTTCAAATGACATTTCCTGCAGGCTAAGGAAAAAGTGACGTATTCTTGGATTCAGAATTACTGGATTGGTTTGTGAAAGAAAATGGTATATGAGTATTGTGTGTGTTGCATGTGTGTGCGTGTGTGTGTAGTGTGTGTGTGTGTGTGTGTGTGTATGTGACTGTATGTGTAAGNAACAATCCCAAAAGTGTTTGTAAAGTTTAATCTTTACCAAGTCCACAAATATAAATGCTATATATACACTTTCCAAATTTCATATGAATCTTAGCTACCTATAATTCTTTCATGCTGAGATTTATGAATTATTTTTTTGGTGTGGCTGTTGTTGGGGATTTATGAATTATTTTGATGTTTTTAATTACTTGTTTGGAAAAAAGAAAAAAATTAAAACAATCAAAATTCATATATTAAATGAATGTAAATGAAATTTGAGTTATTTTTCTGAATTGATAGAGAACAAAAACTTTGCATGGTAAAGACTCGCGAACGAAAGAGACACATTCAGAATTACAGGTCCAATACACATTTTAAAGATTATTTTATGTATATATGTGAGGGTCTAAATGTATGTGTATGCACCTTAGGAGTATCTGGTGTCTTTGGAGGGCAGAAGAAGGCATTGGATCCCCTGGAGCTAAAGTTACAGGTAGTTGTCAGCCACAATCTCAGTCCTCAAGCTTAGATATGCAAATGAGAAAAAGAACCTGTGAATACATCCATTCTATTATAGATGAAGACAGCATGAAACATTAGAGCAGGCAGAGGTGGAAAGAGACTTCCAGAAGGCTGAGGAGGGAGGAGGACCTGTTGGGCTGCTGTCCCCCTCCCCCACTCCCAGAAGCCCTTTGTGATGAGGACAGCCAGCTCTGTGATGAGGAGTCCTCAGCTCTGTGACAGGAGCTTGAGCTAACCTTCATACCCAGAGAGAAGTCTTAGGACTCAGCTGCTGACAGTAACACTGTGATTCAGATGGAGAATTTTTCTCTCTTCTGGAAAGTTTACTAAAAAATGGCTGGGCCACAGCTCCACCACATGGGCAATCGACATGACCCTGCCTTTGTGTGTGACTGGGGCTCTACTTCCTTGCTCCCCCCTTGAGAGGTATCTCCCTCACAAACAAATAAAGAAGTCAGGAAGGTAAGACAGCAACTCAGACAAAATAGGAGGTTCTCTCCTCTCTCTCTCCTCTCTCTTTGTAATTTTTAATTGTAATATAGAGTATTGGGTTCATTAGTGAGTTCCACCTTCCTTCTCTTTCCACCTCCTCCTCACCCTGTAGCCTTCCACAGCTCCACAGTTCCTTGGGATTTCATGTCACATGTGTCCTTTGTCCACCTCCCCTTCCTCAACAGTACCTTTCATTACAATTTCCACTTTTCCAAATCAAGTTCAGGGATGGCTGGGGGCCAATCTCTGGAAAGAACAGAGCCTCATTCCCCTGGAAGCTAATGGGGCAGGGTTGAGAGTGTCTGTGCTATGCCGAAGGTGCTGGGGGGAAAAGAAAGAATGTCAGGAAGGTAAGACACTTCTCTCTCTCTCTCTCTCTCTCTCTCTCTCTCTCCCCCTCTCTCTTTTTTTTTTTTTTTTTTTTTTTTTTTTTTTTTTTTTTTTTTTTTATTTTTACCATTATTTTTGAAATATATATTATATTAACTATATCGTATATTATATATATATATACATATATATTACTTTCTTCATTCCTCCCTTGATGGGCACCTAGACTAAGTCAATGTCTTGGCTATGGTGACTAGTACCACACTTAACATTAGGATTCAGGTGTTTTTTGGTTCTATACTGAGGATTGGGATAATTGAGTTCCATGGTAGATCTTTTTTTTGATCAGTTTCCATCTTGTTCTTCATAATGACAGTATGACTTCGCATCCCCACCAACAGTGTATGAGAGTTTCCCTTTATCTACATCCTTAGCAGCATTTGTTGTGGTTGATATTATAGCCACTGGGATAGCTAGTTCATTGCATTTCAAATGACATTTCCCGCAGGCTAAGGAAAAAGTGACATATTCTTGGATTCAGAATTACTGGATTGGTTTGTGAAAGAAAATGGTATATGAGGGGGCTGGAGAGATAGCCTAGCGGTTAAGAGCACCAACTGCTCTTGCAGAGGACCCGGGTTCGATCCCCAGCACCCACATGGTGGCTGAGAACCGTCTGTAACTCCAATTCCAGGAGAACTCCAGTTCCAGGGGAATCCGAGACCCTCTTCTGACCTCCGCGGCATTGCACGACATGGGTGCACAAACCTACTTGCAGACAGTACATTCATACACATACAAAATAAATAAATAAATAAAATTAAAAAAAAAGCCGATTATGGAGACATGTCCTTGTAAGCCCCATCCTGGTGTGGTGGAGACAGGGCTCCCTGGACAGCCAGCCTAGCCTACTTGGTGAGCTCCACACTGGTGAGAGACCTTGTCTCAAAACAAGGTGGATGGCCTCTGAGGGATGACAGCTGAGGTTGTCCTCTGGCCTCCATGCACATGCACAGGCACCCCTGCACATGCATACTTGCACATACAGGACACACACAAAGAAACTGTGTGTGAGTTAGCTAATTATGCATTTGCTCTTGCCTTTATTTTATTTTTTTGAAAAAAAATTGCTTTCAATAGTTACATTTAGTGTGTTTGTGTGTGTGTGTGTGTGTGTGTGTGTGTGTGTCTGTGGGCACAAGTGTGCAGAGTGCTTGTGTAGAGGTCAGAAGACAACTTTCAGGAGTCATTTTTCTCCTTCCACCATGTAGGCCCTGGGGATAAACTCAGGTTGTTGGGTTTGGCAGCAAGCACCTTTACCCAATGAGTTATCTTGCTGTATTATCCCTAGAGAGATGGTGGTTCTCAGATGTTAGGTGACAGTGTTGAAGGTATAGCTTTCTACTTGACCATATTCGCAGTGCAGTACATAAGATGGAAGTCAAGACTGTGGAATTCAAAGGGAGAGGAGTGCCTGGATGCAGGGTGACAAGGCTGGACATATCCCCAAAGGCCTCACTACCTGGAGTAAGGAAACGAGTTTAGAAGGATGATGGAGGTTGACCAAGAAGTCAAAATAAGGCAAAGGCCTTGAAAGTAGGAAAGAGAAAAACTATAAGCTTACTGAGGTGGAGTGTCTTGGGACCAGCTGGAGACTTGGGCTCTGTCTGTGACAGGAGAGATGAGAAGGAGCAGGGGCCGGAGGTACAGCCTGAGAAGCTGCCTCCTCCAGCCTGAGGCAAGGCAGAAAGTGAAAGGGAGAATGAAATTCAGCAGAAGCAGTTCCTGGCAGTCCTCCAGGAGGCAGAGGTCCCCAAGGCACCCACAGTTTCTACACCAAGTGGCTTAGTCATAGGTTCCTGCTGAGAGATGAGTAGGGGTAGCTGGGACGGAAAGGGTTAAAGCTGAAGACTGGGCCACGTGAAGAAATGGAGCCCAAGGCAGCCGGTACTGATGGTACTGATGGCAGAGGCTCGGGCCTCTCCCACAGGAGACAAATTCTCCCTGCAAAGGAAGCTGCTGTGCACCAGGGCCTCCCTGGTCGTTGCCTGGCTCTGTGGCCTGGGCAGTGGGGAAGAGGCTCCCTAGAGGATGCTGTGGTTTAATTTAGCAAGGGCTCAAATGGTTAACTGAGCCAAGTCTCAAACCCTACTCCGTGAGCCTGGGAAGTGGCCCTATCAGTGGGGAAAGCGCTTGCTGCACAGCATGAAATGCTGAGTTTGGATTCCCAGAGCCCATGTGAAAAGCTGGATGTGATACTTGTAATCCCAGAGCTGGGGAAGTAGAGCTGGGCACGTCCCTGGGGCTTGCTGACCAGCAGCCTAGCCTACTTGGTAAGTTCCGGGTTCAGGGAGAGACTTTGTCTCAAAAAATAAAATGGAGGCTGTGTGAAGACTCAGGAAGAAACTGAAATGATGCATCTTTTAAAAAAATTTTAATTGATTTTTGTATGTGTATGAATGTACAGTCTGCATGTAGGTTTGTGCACCCGTGTCGTGCAATGCCGCGGAGGTCAGAAGGTGTCGGATTCCCCTGGAACTGGAGTTTAAGACTGTTCTTAGCCGCCATGTGGGCGCTGGGGATCAAACCCGGGTCCTCTCTAAGAGCAGTCGTCACTCTTAACCGCTAGGCCATCTCTGCAGCCCAAAGTGATGCATCTTGAAGATATAACAAGGAGACTAGGCTTGGAACATGCTGCTCCCACTCTGGACAAGCCCGAGAAGTATAGCTCTCACCACTCATCAAAGAAGCTTCTTCTTCCACAGATGGACACTATTACAAAGTTCCACAACGGGTCAAATTTGGAGAATAAATGACTGTGACGTGCCCAGCCCTAAGTGATACATATACAATGCAACCTCCACACCCAAGGCTCAGGGAACGCTGCAGAAAAGGGTCAGAGAGCATGCTGGAGCCACAGGCACAGGGCGGATGCTGCTAGATAAAGCACGATGCAGAATCTGCGCCGGTGAAATCTCCATAGTTTCCAAGTCTGGGGAACTCTGCAGAATGACATGCCAATTTAGCTAGAGAAAATTTCATTAGATCCAACTCCAAGATGAAGGCTTGAGGGAGGAGAATCAGTTTTTTCCAGAGGCTAGCTCCCTGAGAAGTTATATAACTTCAAATGGGTAGCCCTAAATGCAGGTACACAGGAATGCCACTATAGACTCAGTGTACTATATATGTGCATATTCATAAATGTGCACATATATGTAACAACAATAATAATCAAAGAAGAGCACAAGCAATTATTAGGGAGAGGAAGGGACATGGGGGAAGTTGGAGGGCACTAGGTGGAATGGAAAAATACAAATACAGTCCTCAGCCATGAAAGTCTCATCAAATAAAATGAAATTCATAAAAAAGTAATAAAGTAGAAAGGTCTGATGAGGCTGCTTGGTGGGTAATGGCACTTGCTGCCAAGCCTGCTGACCTGAGTTCTTTTTTCACTTTGCCAACTGAACTATCAACCCAACTGCAAGATAACTAATATTTTATAAAGATTTATTTATGTATTTGTGTGTGTGCCTCTGTATGTGTACACGTACATACATGTGTGGGGTGCACAGGGAACCCAGGAGAGGGCATCGAGCATCCTTTATCACTCTCTGACTACTCCTTTTTTTAATAAATTCTTTTTAAAAATTTTTTATTTTATTATTTATGTGTATGAATGTACTGTCTGCATCGTAGGTTTGTGCACCCGTGTTGTGCAATGCCGCGGAGGTCAGAAGAGGGCATCGGATTCTCCTGGAACTGGAGTTACAGACGGTTCTCAGCCGCCATGTGGGTGCTAGGGATAGAACCCGGGTCCTCTGCAAGAGCAGTTGGTGCTCTTAACCGCTAGGCCATCTCTCCAGTCTCCTGACTACTCCTTTGAGGCAGGGTCTTTCACTGAAACTGGAGCTCACATTTTCTCAGCTGGGCAGAGACCATCAAGTCCTGGTGGCCTCCTGTTTCTGCCCTCGCCCCAGCTGTGGTTACAGGTGAACTCGGGATGCCTGGCTTGTTGCAAGGATGCTCCGATACTAGCTCTGGTCCTCTTGACTGTTTATCAAGCTTTCTTGACCACTAAGCCATCTCTCCAGCTCAAATAAGATATATTTTGAGACAGGGCCTCCCTATAGCCCCAGCTGACCTAGAACTTGATACATAAACCAGGCTACCTTTCATATCATTGAGATCTGACTGCCTCTGCCTCCTGAATGCTGGGACTAATATCATGTACCACTATACCCAACCCAAATAAGATTCCAATGTGATCTTTAAAAAATCCAACTGAGCATGAACATCTTATGATCAGCAAATACCAGCATTTAAAGGGAGGCTCTGGCCATACCTAACAACTCAGCTCCCCATGTGCCCTGGTCCTAGCCCTTGCTTAGCTCCGTGTTTCATTGTGTTCAATACAAGGGACTCTGAGAGTCTTCCTGTGTGTCCACAGGCTGGGGTGCAGATCAGAATCAGAGTATTAAACATGTGGCACATCTGTAAGTGGAAGGCTCTGTGGTGAATGGTTATTGAGCAAGCTGTAAGGGGAACTTCCTGCCCTGTCAGAATTACCTTCATAATCCTTTAAATCTCCCATTACACATAAATCACATACTTCCAAGAATGGGGTACAGTCCCTTCCTAAGAGCCACTCCAACACTTTTATCTCCAAGAGCACAGATATGGCTGATTTTTTTTCCAGATGAAGTGCTTGGTTTGTATCTAGAGACCACTGTGTTCACAGTATCCAGGGATGGGCTTCGTTTTTGAGCAGAGCACATCTAATTGGATTGGAATGTAGAAATGTGTGTTCTGAGAGGCCCTGGTGGAGTTATGTCAAGTTTTCTGATGTTCTCAGAAGTGACAGGAAAGTGGCTCAGCTGCCTTCCTAAGCAGGGGGATTGGGGGTGGGAATCCCAGGCAGGTGTGGCCCAGCCCTCGGAATCTTCTGATATTCCATCGCCCAGAGAGTCCCAAATCTGTTAACTACTGAGCTGCTTGGATGGTCAGCAAGAAGAGCCCTGGGGTAACTTTACTTCAGCCTGAAGTGGGGCAACAGTGTGGATGGCTGTGGTGTGAGGATTAAGCTACCCAACTAAGGTCCTACAACAAACAGAGCTGATCTTTAAATTAAAAATTGAAAAAGAAACCTCCAACACAGATGACAGTGGACAGCAAACATATTGTGATATATCTGCATAATGGAGTCACGACAAGGAATAAGCCCCAAGAGGGGTAAATCTCCTAATCCGTTGTGTTCATTGAGAGAAGCTGGACCTCAAAGGGGAGTAGTCTGTGATTTCATTCATAGAAGGTTCCGGAACAAACAAAGTTAATTTTCAGTCTCAGAAAACAGAGTTATGTTTTTGGTGGTGGGAGATTAACTATGCAAAAGGAGTTTCTGAGGTGATGGGAATACTCTGTATGCTGATCAGTCAGGGCGTTAGTTACAAAACACATTGAACTTTGTGTTTGGTGAAATGTGTATCTTACAATATGCAAATTGCATTTTGAAAATTAATTAGGCTGGGCATGGTGCACACCTTTAATCCCAGCACTCATGAGGCAGAGGCAGGCAGATCTCTGTGAGTTCAAGGCCAGATCCGTCCCTCGGGTTTATTCAGCTCACGCGTGACGCTCCTTAGGCCCAGTCTTTGTCTGGTCTACGTTTCAAACCAGTTTATTTTTACCCCACTAAAAAATGAAACAAAAAAAATAAACCCCAATTACAAAAAAAAAAAAAAAAAAAAAAAAGAAAGTTAATTAAAATAGAAATTAAAAGGAAAAGATTCATCCACATTTTAAATTATTTTGTTTTATGTGTATGAATGTTTTGGATACATGTTAAGTACACTTGTGAAGGCCAGAAGAGGGCATCAGATCCCAATAACTGGAGTTATAGACAGTTGTTAGGAACCCTGTGGGTGCAGAAAACTGCACCTGGTCCTCTGCAAGAACAGCCAGTACTCTCAACCACTGAGCTATCTCTGCCACCCCATAGCAATCATTATTACAGAAGATTCTCTTTTGGGTCACTGGGATAGGAAGGTGAGGGGTGAACTCCAGTGACTCACTCCTTTTGCCTGTCCTTAAGGGCCCAGATACATGGGACCTGAGGGGTGAGGACCACAGCTGTGCTCTGAGAAGAGAGGAAAGAGAAGAAACTGCCCAGCTGTATCACTCCAGGGTCTCCCTGAAAGACCCCGTATATCAGTGTATTACAGAGATACATGCACATCCATGCTTACTGCAACACTATTCACAGGAGCTAAGTTATGGGGCCTAGGTATCCAATGACAGAAGAATGGAGAAAGCAAAGGTGGGTGGCATAATTGAAGCTATGTCAGTTGCAGGGACATGGATGGCACGGGAGGCAATCATACTAACTAAATTAAGCCAGTGTTAGAAAGACAAATATTGGGTGTTTTTCTTGGTTCTGGCTCCTAGATTTTATATAGATACATAAATTGTGTATGTATATATGACCTGAAAGTAGAAGTGAGAATGCCTAAGGAATAAAGTGGACTAATGAGGGGGAAGGAGAGTGGCATGGGGGGAACACATTCAACATACAATATATGTTTATATAAAAAAATTAAAAAAGAAGAATCAAAGTGGCCTCGAGTAAGACTCTCCCTGTCCAGAGCTGCCAATCAGGCCCCACACAGGGCAAGGGCAGTGTGGTGGCTAGTTCTAATTGTTAACTTGATATAACCCAGAGTCACCTGGGAAGAGTAACAGTGAGGGATTGTCTAGATCAGATTGGCTTGTGTACTATCTATGGAGGGTTGCCTTGACTGCTAACTGATAGGGGAAGACCTCATTCATTCCCTAGACGGGGGACCCTGGACTGTGTAAGAATAGAGAGGTAGAGACCATCTGGGGCCTGCCATCTGGCTGCTTTCAGAGCAGAGTGAGTGACAGGTTGCCCCTGTGGGTTCCCAGACTATCAGAGTCTGCCATCGACTTGCTGGAGTCCCTCCTCCCTCACTTTCCCCCGGCCCCTGTAAAGGTGCCTGCATCCCATTGTAAACAACAGTAGCATCTCCAGAGAACAAGGTAAGAGAAGAGGAAGAGACAGCAAACATGCCACTTCACAGACAGCTTAGAGAAACAGGTCTTCAACACAAGGAAGAAATACCTGATTACAAACAATAAATCAACAAACCAAATGCACAAGGAAACATCAACAACATGGGAAAAGCAAATAATAAATTCCCACCAAACTCTATCAGTCCTATAGAAGACTCCAGTTTGAAGTCTGGTATGGTGATTCCCCCCTGTATTTTCTTTTTGCTCAAGGTTGCTTTGGCCATCTGGGATCTTTTGGTTTTCCAAATGAACTTTAGGATGTTTTTCTTTTTAAGTCTGTGAGGAAGGTCATGTGGACTTTAATTGGGATTGCACTGAATCTGTATATTACTTTGGGCAGGATGACCATTTTTACTATATAATACTTCCACCCATTAGCATGGGAGGTCCTTCCATCTTCTGGTATCTTCCTCCATCTCCTTCTTGAAGAACTTAAAATTTTCATTGTAGAGATTTTTAGTGTCTTTGGTCAGGTTTTTTTCTAGATATTGTAATTTTTAGAGGCTATTGTGATTGGGAAATTCTCCTCGTAGTCCTTCTTCAATTGCTTGTTATTGGCATAAAGAAAGGCTACCAATTTTTCTAGGTTCATTTTGTATCTGCCCCTTTACAGAAACTGTTGATGGTTTCTAGGAGTTTTCTGGTGGAGTTTTTTATGCTCCTTGGGCAAACTATCATGTCATCTGCAAAAAGGGATAGTTTGACCTCCTCTTTTCCAATTAGTACTCCTTTAATTTTCTTGTCTTATTGCTCTTGCAAGCATTTCAAGCACTATATTGAAAAGGAGTGCGGATAGGGGCAGCCTTGACAGATTCCTGACTTTAAGGGGAACACTTCTAATTTTTCCCTATTTAGGATAATGTTGGCTGTGGGTTTGTTGTATATGGCTCTAATTATGTTGAGGAGTGTACCCTCCAGTCCAATTCCTTCCAGGAATATAAAATAAGCATGAAGGCATGTTGAATTTTGTTGAAGGCCTTTTCCACATTGATTGATATGACCATGTGTTTTTTTTTTCTTTCAGTCCATTTATGTGCTTTATGACATTTATCGCTTTACATATGCTGAACCATTCCTGCATCTCTGGTATGAAAACTTGGTCATGGTGGCACAAAAACAGACCTGTAGATCAATGGAACAAAATTGAAGACCTGAACCTGAGCACATCCAATTTCAGCCACCTCATATTCAACAAAGGGGCCAAGAAGACTCAATGGAGCTGCCAAAGCCCGTCTGTGTTGTGCAGGTGGCCAGCTGGTGGCCCACCTTGGCAGGTGCCATCCAATGCTAGGACCATAAAGAGGAACTGCATGTGTGGATAGAAAGTCAGCCAGCAGCACACACTACCTGTGCTGGTGGGGACCTGTGCAAGGGCCAAAGGATTCAAACCCCACCCCCCACCCCTCCACCCTGGCTCAAGCTACTAATACTGAGGTGGAAAGTGTAAACTGCTGGTGCTGCGGTTTAGAGCTGTTGGGAGGATACAGTAGTGTCAGTGATTGGAGGCTGCATAGCCAAAACTGAGGAAGAAACCAACAGGAAGCAAACTGAGTAACCAACCAATCCCCCATAGCAACATTTGAGATTAGCAGCAGAAGGCAAACAAATAAACAAAGGGGGAAAAACAGCAACAACAACAACCACAAAAATACACATGCCAAAAACTCAATGGAAAAACAATATGAGAAAAGCTCAAAATAAATCGCCGCAGAACCCAACCACTCCTGTAGAAGATCCCAACAATGATATCTCTCTGGAAGGGAACCAAGATACTGACCTTAGAGGAACAATTGTAGACATATTCAAAGACTATAAAGAACAAATCAGAGAACTAAAGGGAGAGAACGAAAAACTCATGAAGGAACTAGAAGGAAAGAATGATAAACTCTGGAAGGAATTAAAAGGAGAGATTGATAAACTCAGAAAAGAACTAGAGGAAGAGAATGACAAATTCTGAAAAGAGCTAGAGGAAGAGAAATACAAATTCTGAAAAGAACTAGAGGAAGAGAATGACAAACTCCGTGTTCTAGTTTGTTTTCCATTGCTGTGACAAAACACTGACCAACACCAACTTGGGGAGGAAAGGGTTTATTCAGCTTACATCTCCTGGGTCACAGTTCTCAGGGAGCCCAAGGCAAGAATTCAGGGCAGGAATTCTTGGAGGCAGGAGCTGAAGCACAGGTCATGGAGGAATGCTGTTCACTGGCTTGCTCCTCTGGCTCATGCCCAGCCTGCCTTCTTATACCATACACAACCACCTGCCCAGGGTGGCACCACTCATGGTGGGCTGGGCCCTTCCACACTGCTCGACCATCAAGATAATACTCCACAGATGTGGCCACAGGCCAATCCAATGGAGCCAATTCCCCAATTGAGGCTCCCTCAACCCAGGTGTGTCAAGTTGACACTAAAGCTATCCAGCACACTCCGGAAGGAAGTGGAAACATTGAAAAGATTTCAGGCTGAAAGGAAAAAGAAACTGACCAGCAAAGCAAGGAGCTCCAAGAAAAGAATGGAAAGCTCCAAAAGGAAGTAGAAATACTGAAGAAATTGCAGGATGAAACAAAAAAGGAAATTGAACATTCATCCAATCCACAGGAAAGGATGGGAAAAAGCCTTAGAAGCAGAATGGAAGAAGCAGAAAAAAGAATATTAGACCTACAGGATAACACAGTGCAGCTAGAAGCCTCAAGTAAAGATTATAAAAAAATTTAAAAAAACACAAGAGTGGAACAACCAGGAAATGTGGGACACCATGAAAAGACCAAACCTCTGCATCATGGGGACAGAGGAAGAAGAATCCCAAGATTGATCAGATCTTCAACAGAATAATAGAAGAAAACTTCCCCAAACTGAAAAAAGACAAACCTATACAAATACAAGAAGCACATAGAACACTAAATATAGAAGACCAGAAAAGAAATTCCCCGTGGCATATCATAGTCAAAACATTAGATGCTCAAAACAAGGACAAAATACTGAAAGCCACAAGAGAAAAACAACAAGTTACATACAAGGGGAAACCCATCAGAATCACACTTGACTTCTCAGTGCAAACCATGAAAGCCAGAAGAACATGGACCAAAGTATTCCTAGTACTAAATGACTTTAGATGCCAACCCAGATTATTATACCCAGCAAAAATGTCAATCATAGTTGAAGGAGAAAGAAAAATCTTTCAGGACATAAACAAAATGAAAGAACACATGTCAAAAAAAACCCAACACTTCAGAAAATACTCGAAGCAATTCAAAGAACAGAGGAAAGGAGCAACTATCCTTAAGCAACCCAAGAGAAAAATTACCAAAAGCATAACAGAGTAAATAAATACCTAGATCAAGAATGCAAACAAAAAATAAGTTGAAAGGAAATACACATCTCTCAATAATAACCTTAAATATTAATGGTCTAAACTCCCCAGTCAAAAGACATAGACTGGGAGAATGGATTAGGAAACAGAATCCATCTATATGCTGCCTACAAGAAACCCATCTCATCCTCAAGGACAGACACCACCTTAGAGTGAAAGGATGGAAAAAACATATTCCAAGAAAATGGTACCAAAAATCAAGCAGGAGTGGCTATTCTAGTATCAGACAAAATAGACCTCATAGTAAAATTAGTCAGAAAAAACAAAGAGGGCCATTATATCTTTATCAATGGAACAATTAACCAGGAAGATCTCACAATTTTAAATATATTTATGCACCAAACTCTAGTGCACTAAACTTTATAAACACAATCCTTCAGAACTTTAAGACACAGATTAATCCCAGTATGTAATAGTGGGGGACTTCAATACCCCACTGAGCCACCTGGATAGGTCAACTGGACAAAAAATAAACAGAGAGACATCAGAACTGAACAACACATTACACCAAATGGACCTCAAAGATATCTACAGAATATTCCGTCCAAACACCAGAGAATATACTTTCTACTCAGCACCCCATGGAATATTCTCCAAAATTGACCACGTACTGGGACACAAAAGAAACCTCAAAAAACACAAAAGGATTGAAATTATTCCATGGATTCTATCAGACCCACAGTGCAATAAAGCTCAATATTAACACCAAGGTAAGCCCTAGTAACTATAAAAAAACACATGGAGACTAAACAACACAATACTGAACAATGAGTGGGTCAGAGAAGAAATAAAGAATGAAATAAAAGCATTCCTGGAACTAAACGAAAATGACAATACAGCACAACAAAACCTGTGGGATATATTAAAATCAGAGTTATGAAGTGTTACCACCTGTGGGTGCTCAGTATTTAAACCCAGGTCTTTGCAAGAGCAGCCAGGCTTAACCCCTGAGCCATTTTCTCCAGACCCCAAAATAAAGTACTTTTTAAGAGTACACCTGTTGAGGCACCATGGATGTTCTAAATCTCACCTGGTCTTCACAGTAGCTGTGGGTCTGTGGACAAGTCACCAAAACTGTGGCTGCCTTCCCTTTCTTTTCTGTATAGTAAGGTAGATGTAGAGAGCTGCTGTGTTAAGCGAATGAAATCACTTGAGTTCGGGTCTGGGAAGATGATCCTGAGTAAAGTGCTGCTGGCCTTGCAAGCATGAGGACGTGAGTTGCCCCTAGAACCTACATTTAAAAAACGCCGATTATGGGGGCTGGAGAGAGAGAGATGGTTTAGCAGTTAAGAGCGCGACCACTCTTGCAGAGGACTGGGTTCGATCCCCAGCACCCACATGGGTGGCTAGAACTATCTGTAATCCCAATTCCAGGAGGAACTCCAGATCCAGGGGACTCCGAGACCCTTTTTGACTCCGTGGCCATTGCACGACATGGGTGCACCAACCTACTGCCGACAGACATTCATACACCTACAAAAAAAAAAAAAAAAAAAAAAAGCAGATTATGGTAGAATGTCCTTTGTATAAGCACCATTCTGGTGTGTGTGGGACAGGGGCTCCCTGGACAGCCAGCCTAGCTAGCCACTTGGTTTTTTTTTTTGAGCTCCACACTCGGTGGAAGGACCTTGTCTCAAAACAAAGGTGGAAACTGAGAACCAACTCTCAGAAGTCCCCTGACTGCCATACCTGTACCACAGCATGTGCACCCAAACACACACACATGCACATGCATACTTGCACATACAGGACACACACAAATAAACTGTGTGTGAGGTTGCTATATGCATTTGCTCTGCCTTTATTATTGTTTTGAAAAAACTGCTTCCATAGTTACCATTTAGGGGTTTGTGTGTTTGTGTGTGTGTGTGTGTGTGTGTGTCTGTGGGACAAGTGTTGCAGAGTGCTTGGGTAGAGGGTCAGAAGAACAAACTTTCAGGAGTTTCATTTTTTCTTTATTCCACCATGTAGGCTCCGGGCTTAAACTCAGGTTGTTGGTTGGCAGAGCAAGCACCTTTACCCAATGAGTTATCTTGCTGTATTATCCCTAGAGAGATGGTGGTTCTCAGATGTTAGGTGACAGTGTTGAAGATATAGCTTTCTACTTGACCATATTCGCAGTGCAGTACATAAGATGGAAGCCAAGACTGTGGAATTCAAAGGGAGAGGAGTGCCTGGATGCAGGGTGACAAGGCTGGACATATCCCCCAAAGGCCTCACTCCTGGAGTAAGGACACGAGTTTAGAAGGAGGATGGAGGTTGGACCCAAGAATGTCAAAATAAGGCAAAGCCCAGCTGGGCATGGTGGCGCCACGCCTTTGATCCTAGCATGGGAGGCAGAGGCAGGTGGATCTTTGTGAGTTCACGGCCCGCCTGGTCTACCGAGTGAGTTCCAGGACAGCTGTTGGGGCTACAGGGAGTACCCTGTCTCGAAAAGACAAAAAAAAAAAAAAAAAAAAAAAGGCAAAGGCCTTGAAAGTAGGAAAGAGAAAAACTATAAGCTTACTGAGGTGGAGTGTCTTGGGACCAGCTGGAGACTTGGGCTCTGTCTGTGACAGGAGAGATGAGAAGGAGCAGGGGCCGGAGGTACAGCCTGAGAAGCTGCCTCCTCCAGCCTGAGGCAAGGCAGAAAGTGAAAGGGAGAATGAAATTCAGCAGAAGCAGTTCCTGGCAGTCCTCCAGGAGGCAGAGGTCCCCAAGGCACCCACAGTTTCTACACCAAGTGGCTTAGTCATAGGTTCCTGCTGAGAGATGAGTAGGGGTAGCTGGGACAGAAAGGGTTAAAGCTGAAGACTGGGCCACGTGAAGAAATGGAGCCCAAGGCAGCCGGTACTGATGGTACTGATGGCAGAGGCTCGGGCCTCTCCCACAGGAGACAAATTCTCCCTGCAAAGGAAGCTGCTGTGCACCAGGGCCTCCCTGGTCATTGCCTGGCTCTGTGGCCTGGGCAGTGGGGAAGAGGCTCCCTAGAGGATGCTGTGGTTTAATTTAGCAAGGGCTCAAATGGTTAACTGAGCCAAGTCTCAAACCCTACTCCGTGAGCCTGGGAAGTGGCTCTTCAGTGGGAAAAGCCCTGTGGCACAGCTGAAATTGCTAGTTGGGATTCCCAGAGCCCATGTGAAAGCTGGGATGTGATACCTTGTAATCCAGAGTGGGGAAGTAGAGTTGGGCACGTCCTGGGGTTTGCTGACCAGCCAGACTAGCCTACTGGTCAGTTCCGGTTCAGGGAAGAAGAGACTTTTCTCAAAAAAAAAAAAAAAATGGAGGCTGTGTGGAAGACTGAGGAAGAAAATGAAAATGCTGCATCTTTTAAACAAATTTTTAATTGATTTTTTATGTGTATGATGTACAGTCTGCATGTAGGTTGTGCACCTGTCGTGCAATTGCCGGAGGGTCAGATAGTGTCGGATCCCCTGGAACTGGAGTTTAAGATGTTCTTAGCTGCCATGTGGGCGCTGGGGATCAACCTAGTCCTCTCTAAGAGCATTTCGTACTCTTAACCGCTTAGGCCATCTCTTGCAGCCCAAAGTTGATGCCTCTTGTAAAAGACTATAACAAGGAGACTCGGCTTCGGGAACATTGCTGCTCCCACTCTGGAAATGCCCGAGAGTTATACTTCACCACTTCATCAAGAAGCTTCTTCTTCCCACGATGGACACTTACAAAGTTCCACAATGGGTCAAATTTGGAGAATAAGTGCCTGTGAGGTGCCCAGCCCCTAAGTGTACATATACAATGAACCACCCACACCCAAGGCTCAGGGACGCTGCAGTAGGAAAAGGGTCAGAGAGCATGCTGGAGCCACAGGCACAGGGCGGATGCTGCTAGATAAAGCACGATGCAGAATCTGCGCCGGTGAAATCTCCATAGTTTCCAAGTCTGGGGAACTCTGCAGAATGACATGCCAATTTAGCTAGAGAAAATTTCATTAGATCCAACTCCAAGATGAAGGCTTGAGGGAGGAGAATCAGTTTTTTAAAAGGCTGCTCCCTGACGGAAGAATTAATAACTTCAAATGGGTAAGCCCCTAAAGCAGGTTTTACCACAGAAGCCACTATTTTGACTCAGTGTTCTATCTATGTGCCTATCACAAATGTGCACATATAGTAACAACAATAATAATCAAGACGAGCACAAGCCATTATTAGGGAGCGGAAAGTGGACATGGGGGAGCTTGGAGGGCACTATGGTGGAATGGACCAATTACAAATACAGTCCTCAGGCCATGAAATTAAAGTTCATCCAATTTAAAATGAAATTCATAAAAAAGTAATAAGTAGGAAAGGTATGATGTGGCTGCTTGGGTGGGTAATGGCAATTGCTGCCCAGCCTGCTGACCTGAGTTCTTTTTTCACTTTGCCAACTGAACTATCAACCCAACTGCAAGATAACTAATATTTTATAAAGATTTATTTGTTTTGTGTGTGTTCCTTTGTATGTGTGTAAGTACATACATGTGTGGGGTGCACAGGGAACCCAGGAGAGGGCATCGAGCATCCTTTATCACTCTCTGACTACTCCTTTTTTTAAATTAAATTCTTTTATTTTTTAAAAAAATTTTCATTTATTATTTATGTGTATGAATGGATCGTCTGAATCTGTACTGTTTGTGCACCCGTGTTGTGCAACTGCTCGCGGCGGTCAGAAGAGGGAATCGGGATTCCCCTGGAACTGGAGGTCTGGAGTTGGAGTTACAGATGACTGTTTGCATGTGGGTGCTGGGATTTAAAACCGGGTCCTCTGCAAGAGATGTTGGTGCTCTTAACCGCCATAGGCCATCTCTCCAGTCTCCTTGACTACTCCTTTGAGGCAGGGTCTTTTACATGAAACTGGAGCTCACAATTTTTCTCAGCTGGGAAGAAGCGACCAACAATTCCCGGTGGCTCGTTTAGCCCTCGCCCCAGGCTGGGTTACAGGTTGAAACTCGGGATGCATGCGTGTTGCAAGGATGCTCCGTTACTAGCTCTGGTCCTTATTGACTTGTTTATTCAAGCTTCTCTTGACCCCTAAGCCACTCTCCAGCTCAAATAAAAAAGATATATTTTGCGAAAGGGCCTCCCCTTAGCCCCATTACCTAGAACTTGATACATAAACCAGGCTACCTTTCATATCATTGAGATCTGATGGCTCTGCCTCCTGAATGCTGGGACTCATATCATTCCCACTATAACCAAACCCAAATAAGATTCCAATGTGATCTTTAAAAAATCCAACTGAGCATGAACATCTTATGATCAGCAAATACCAGCATTTAAAGGGAGGCTCTGGCCATACCTAACAACTCAGCTCCCCATGTGCCCTGGTCCTAGCCCTTGCTTAGCTCCGTGTTTCATTGTGTTCAATACAAGGGACTCTGAGAGTCTTCCTGTGTGTCCACAGGCTGGGGTGCAGATCAGAATCAGAGTATTAAACATGTGGCACATCTGTAAGTGGAAGGCTCTGTGGTGAATGGTTATTGAGCAAGCTGTAAGGGGAACTTCCTGCCCTGTCAGAATTACCTTCATAATCCTTTAAATCTCCCATTACACATAAATCACATACTTCCAAGAATGGGGTACAGTCCCTTCCTAAGAGCCACGCCAACACTTTTATCTCCAAGAGCACAGATATGGCTGATTTTTTTTCCAGATGAAGTGCTTGGTTTGTATCTAGAGACCACTGTGTTCACAGTATCCAGGGATGGGCTTCGTTTTTGAGCAGAGCACATCTAATTGGATTGGAATGTAGAAATGTGTGTTCTGAGAGGCCCTGGTGGAGTTATGTCAAGTTTTCTGATATTCTCAGAAGTGACAGGAAAGTGGCTCAGCTGCCTTCCTAAGCAGGGGGATTGGGGGTGGGAATCCCAGGCAGGTGTGGCCCAGCCCTCGGAATCTTCTGATATTCCATCGCCCAGAGAGTCCCAAATCTGTTAACTACTGAGCTGCTTGGATGGTCAGCAAGAAGAGCCCTGGGGTAACTTTACTTCAGCCTGAAGTGGGGCAACAGTGTGGATGGCTGTGGTGTGAGGATTAAGCTACCCAACTAAGGTCCTACAACAAACAGAGCTGATCTTTAAATTAAAAATTGAAAAAGCAACCTCCAACACAGATGACAGTGGACAGCAAACATATTGTGATATATCTGCATAATGGAGTCACGACAAGGAATAAGCCCCAAGAGGGGTAAATCTCCTAATCCGTTGTGTTCATTGAGAGAAGCTGGACCTCAAAGGGGAGTAGTCTGTGATTTCATTCATAGAAGGTTCCGGAACAAACAAAGTTAATTTTCAGTCTCAGAAAACAGAGTTATGTTTTTGGTGGTGGGAGATTAACTATGCAAAAGGAGTTTCTGAGGTGATGGGAATACTCTGTATGCTGATCAGTCAGGGCGTTAGTTACAAAACACATTGAACTTTGTGTTTGGTGAAATGTGTATCTTACAATATGCAAATTGCATTTTGAAATTAATTCGGCTGGGCATGGTGACCCTTTTAATCCCAGCACTCATTGATGCAGGCAGCTGCAGGCAGATCTCTGTGCGTTCAAGGCTGGCCTAATCTACAAAGCGAGTTCCAGAAAAGCTGGAGCAAAAAGGAGACCCTATCTCAAAACAGACCCAAAAAAGAAAAAAAAAAAAAAAAAAAAAAAAAAAAAAAAAAAAAAAAAAAAAAAAAAAAAAAAAAAAAAAAAAAAAGAAGTGAAGTAAAATAGAAAGTATTAAAAGGAAAAAATGATGCATCCACATGTTTAAATTTATTTTGTTTTATGTGTCTGCCTGTTTGGATACATGTTAAGTACACTTGTGAAGGCCAGAAGCGGGCATCAGACCCAAATAACGGGAGTTATCGACAGTTGTTAGGACCCCTGTGGGTTGCAAGAAAAAACTGCATCAGGGTCCGCTGCTAAGAACAGCCGACTGCTCAACCAACTGAGCTATCTCTGCCACCCCATAGCAATCATTATTACAGAAGATTCTCTTTTGGGTCACTGGGATAGGAAGGTGAGGGGTGAACTCCAGTGACTCACTCCTTTTGCCTGTCCTTAAGGGCCCAGACACATGGGACCTGAGGGGTGAGGACCACAGCTTGTGATCTGAGAAGAGAGGAAAAGAGAAGAAAATGCCCCCAGCTGTATCACTCCAGGGTCTCCCTGAAAGACCCCGTATATCAGTGTATTACAGAGATACATGCACACCCTGCTTACTTTGCAACACTCTTCACATGAGCTAAGTTATGGGGCCTAGGTATCCAATGACAGAAGAATGGAGAAAGCAAAGGTGGGTGGCATAATTGAAGCTATGTCAGTTGCAGGGACATGGATGGCACGGGAGGCAATCATACTAACTAAATTAAGCCAGTGTTAGAAAGACAAATATTGGGTGTTTTTCTTGGTTCTGGCTCCTAGATTTTATATAGATACATAAATTGTGTATGTATATATGACCTGAAAGTAGAAGTGAGAATGCCTAAGGAATAAAGTGGACTAATGAGGGGGAAGGAGAGTGGCATGGGGGGAAACATTCAAACATTTCCAATTATATGTTTATATAAAAAAATTAAAAAAAGAAAAGATCAAAGTTGGCCTCGCGTAAGATCTCCTGTCCAGAGCTGCCCATCCAGCCCCACAAAGGGCAAGTGCAGTGGGTGGCTTTAGTTTTAATTGTTAACTTGATATAACCCAGAGTCACCTGGGAAGAGTAACAGGAGGGATTGTCTAGATCAGATTGGCTTGTGTACTATCTATGGAGGGTTGCCTTGACTGCTAACTGATAGGGGAAGACCTCATTCATTCCCTAGACGGGGGACCCTGGACTGTGTAAGAATAGAGAGGTAGAGACCATCTGGGGCCTGCCATCTGGCTGCTTTCAGAGCAGAGTGAGTGACAGGTTGCCCCTGTGGGTTCCCAGACTATCAGAGTCTGCCATCGACTTGCTGGAGTCCCTCCTCCCTCACTTTCCCCCGGCCCCTGTAAAGGTGCCTGCATCCCATTGTAAACAACAGTAGCATCTCCAGAGGCGAACAACTTGGTAAGAGAAGAGGAAGAGACAGCAAACATGCCACTCATCAGTTAACCTAAAGGAGCAGTCCTTCAACCTAAAGAAGAAACACTCCAATTTCACATCAGATTACAAACAATAAATCAAATCAATATGCCAAATGCCCAGGGAACACATACACAACATGGAAAAGCAAAAAAATAATTAATTTCCCACCAAACTTCTATTAGTCCTATAGTAAAGGACTCCAGTTTTAAGTATGGTATGGAGATTCCCCCCTGTATTTTTCTTTTTGCTCAAGGTTGCTTTGGCCATCTGGGATCTTTTGGTTTTCCAAATGAACTTTAGGATGTTTTTCTTTTTAAGTCTGTGAGGACGGTATTGAGACTTTAATTGGGATTGCACTGCATCTATATATTACTTTAGGGCAGGATGACCTATTTTACGATATATACTTCCACCATTAGCCAATGGATTAGGTCCTTCCATCTTTGGTATCTTCCTCCATCTCCTTTTGAAGAATTAAAAATTTTCCTTTAGAGATTTTTAGTGTTTTGGTCAGGTTTTTTTCTAGATATTGTAATTTTTAGAGGCTATTGTGAAAGGGAAATTCTCCCTCGTAGTCTTCTTCCAATTGCTTGTCTTGGATATTAAAGAAAGGCTACCAATTTTTCTAGGTTCATTTGTATCTGCCCTTTACAGACATGTTGATGTTTTCTAGGAGTTTTCTGGTGGAGTTTTTTTTTTTTTTTTTTATTTTTTAAAAAATTCTTTATGTGCAAAAAGGGATAGTTGACCTCCTCTTTTCCCACATTAGTACTCCTTTAATTTTCTTGTCTTATTGCTCTTGCAAGCATTTAAAGCACTATATTGAAAAGGAGTTGGGCGGATAGGGGCAGGCATTGACAGGATTCCTGACTTTAGGGGGGAAACACTTCTAAATTTTTTTTTGTCTTTTGGCTTTTAATGTGGTGTGTGTTGTTTTGTTATAGGCTCACTTATGTTGAGGCGTGTTACCCTCCCGTCCCACCTTCCTTCCAGGATATAAACTACGCATGCAGGCATGTTGAATTTTGTTGAGGCCTTTTCCACATTGATTGATATACCATGTGTTTTTTTTTTTCTTTCAGTCTCTTCATGTGTTTTATGCATTTACGCTTTACGTATTGCTGAACCATCCCTGCATTTCTTTTGGTAGAAAACTTGGTCATGGTGGACACAAAAACAGACCTGCTGAGATCATGTGACAAAAATTGAAGACCTGAACCTGAGCACATCCAATTCAGCCCACCTATATTAACAAAGGGGGGGGCCAAGAAGCACTACATGGGCTGCCACATACGCCCGCTTGTGTTGTGCAGTTGCCAGCTGCTGCCCACCCTGGGCACCTGCTGTCCACTGCTAGGACCATAGAGAGGAACTGCATGTGTGGAAGAACGTCAGCCAGAGCCACACTACTACCTGTTGCTGGTGGGGACCTGGCAATGGCCAAACGGATTCAAACCCCACCCCCCACCCCTCAACCCTGGCTCAAGCTACTAATACTGAGGTGGAAAGTGTAAACCGCTGGTGCTGCAGTTTAAAGCTTTTGGGAGGATACAGTAGTGTCAGTGATTGGAGGCTGCATAGCCAAAAATGAGGAAGAAACCAACAGGAAGCGAACTGAGTAACCAACCAATCCACCATAGCAACATTGCTGTGAGCGATTAGCAGCAGAAGCACACAATAAACACAGGTGGGAACAAACGCAACAACAACAAAAACACAAAAAATCCACATCCACAAAACCACAATGGAAGAACAATATGAGAAAAGCTCAAAATAAATCGCCACCGCATGAAACTCAACCACTCCTGTAGCAGATCCCAACAATTGGGATATATCTCTGGAAGGGACCAAGATACTAGCCTCGGTTCATGATGAAAAATCTGATTTGTTGGACCCGAGTGTAATAAGAACTCCTGGGTGTGATGTCCTTCAGGAGACACAAGGCATCTTTGTGTAATAATTCTACAATATTTACAGTCATCATGTTCATGTTATGCACAATTTTAGTCTCTTAATCATACCTCAAAAAAGCTGAGAAAGAGCTGGGGATAAAGCTCACAAGTGTAAGGACCTGAGTTCGACTCCCAGGACCCATGTAAAAGCTAGGTGTCGTGGCTCACGCTTGTGCTTGTAATCCCAGTATTGGGAGTAGAGACAGGTCCCTGGGCTTTCGAGCCAGCCAGCCTAACTTACTGGACAAGTTCCAGGCTGGGGGTTGGGGGGGGAGTAGACAAAGACACATATACACACACACACATAGACGGAAGATAAACACTCATAATTGTCTTCTATTCTTCATATGCAAGCATACATATGAACACACAAATGTATGTACCTAAGAAAAATCCAATAAAAAAGGGAAATAAGGTAGGGTATGTTGACTAAAGAAGAAACAGTGGTTGATAAGGAGAGCTTGCTACTAGAGAGAGTGGGGGACTTGGGAAGATGGGAGCCACACCGGGGCCAGATTGAGGGAGAGGGAAATATTCTGCTTGCATTCTGTGAAGCAAGTCACCATTTTTAGATTAAATTAAGGGGAAAACAGGTATATCTCAAATCTGAAGTACAATGAGGTATCATAACACACCTAGGAGAATGGGGTGGGGGAGGGAGAGAGAATACCCAATGTTGTCAAGGAAGGAATGTTTCAGAAATGTGTCCATCTCAGTTCTGAAAATTCTTGCAGTATAGGTCAAAATGCACCCCTGATATTTCTGGGTAGTTAAAAAATGTAAGCTGGCCTGGTGTTGCCTGCATATAATCCCAGTATTCAGGAGGCTAGAGGGAGAATCATGAATTTGAAGCCAGCCTGGGCTACTTAGTGAGGACCTGTCTCAAAAAGCAAAAGCAAAAATGTTAGTGTTTCATCTTGCAGGAGCCAGCAGCATTTTCATTTCAATGCTGGCAGCAGTAGGAAAATAATGAATGATGGGGCCGGGGGGTGTGGCTTGGTTGGTAGAGTGCTTTCCTCCTATGCATACAGCTCTGGGCTGCATCCCCAGTGTGATGGTGCAGGCCTGAAATCACAGTACTTGGGAGGTGGAGGCAGGGGGATTAAGAGTTCAAGGTTATCCTTGGCTGCCTAGGGAGATCAAGGCAATCCTGAGCTACATGAAACCCTGTCCCCACTAACACAAGATAGAAGAGAAGGAAGAGGAGGAGACACATGACATTCAAATGTACTTCAGGGTTTTTTTTTTTTTTTGAAAACTGTATATAAAAAAATGAAGACTTTTTTCCAGAAGAAAATTAAAGTAAGGAACCAGGAGCCAGGAGCCATTCAGCCCTCACCACTGAGTCACATCAGTCATCACAGTAAGCCATAGCAATTGCTGCTCATGATGACACTTCTCTGGAAAGTTCCATATATTCCCTGATCTTTATACTAGAGAGTAGGAAGCTATAAGGACACTGGGGGAAGTTCCAGCCTTGTTAGATTGGTGGGATTTATTGGGTTTGGGTTTTGGCTGGGGGCTTAAGTTTTATTTTGTGGTAGCAACAATTCACAAGCCCTTGACTCTTGTCCCTCTGCCTCCCACCCTGACCTGTACTCTAGTCTGACATCTGATGTTTGCCCAGAGCATTCTCTGTTTCTCTCTCCTGTCTCTGTCTCTGTCTCTGTCTCTGTCTCTATCTGTGTCTCCCCCCTCTCTCTTTCCATTCATGTGTATATGTGTGTATAGGTACACACATGCCACAAGTGGAGGTCAGAGGACAACCTCAGGTGCCAGTCCTCACCTCCTACCTTGCTCAACTCAGGGTCTCTCTTTGTTGTCCTCTGCCGAGTACCCAAGGCTCCCTGGCCTGCAAACTTCTAGGCGTTCTTTCATTTTCCCTTTCCATTACACCACAGGGGTATAGAGATTACAGATGTGTGCTACCTGCTTGGTTTTATGTAGGTAATAGGGACAGAACTTAGGGCCTCATGCTTGCACAGCAGGAGCTTAACCCATGGAGCCTGCGCCCCAGTTCTTGTTTTCCTTCTTTATAGCCACAGCCCTTGGGGCTGAGCACAGTAATTAAGATACAGAAGTAGAGGGTTGATGGTGGCTTGGCGATTAAGAGTGCTTTTGGCCTTGCAGAAGATCTGAGTTCTGTTCCCAACACCCATGTCAGGCAGCTCACAACTGCTGGCAACTCCAGCTCCAGGGGATGTGACACATCTGTGGGCACCCAAACTCATATGCGCAGACACAAACACACATAGAATTAAAAATAAAATAAATATTTTAAAATGTATTTTTATTTTATGTGTATGAGTGTTCTACCTGCATGGATGTAAATGTGCCTGTGTCATGGAGTGCACCAGTGTCATGGATGTCAGAAGAGGGTGTTGGATCCCCTGTAACAGGAGTTATGGACAGTTGTTAACCACCATGTGGGTGCTAGGATTTAAACCCAGGTCTTCTGCAAGAGCAGCCAGTGCTTTAACCCCTGAGCCATTTCTCCAGACCCCAAAATAAAGTATTTTTAAGAGTACACATGGTGAGGCACCATGGATGTTCTAAATCTCACCTGGTCTTCACAGTAGCTGTGGGTCTGTGGACAAGTCACCAAAACTGTGGCTGCCTTCCCTTTCTTTTCTGTATAGTAAGGTAGATGTAGAGAGCTGCTGTGTTAAGCGAATGAAATCACTTGAGTTCGGGTCTGGGAAGATGATCCTGAGTAAAGTGCTGCTGGCCTTGCAAGCATGAGGACGTGAGTTTGCTCCCTAGAACCCACATTTAAAAAGCCGATTATGGGGGCTGGAGAGATGGCTTAGCAGTTAAGAGCGCCGACCACTCTTGCAGAGGACCTGGGTTCGATCCCCAGCACCCACATGGTGGCTGAGAACCGTCTGTAACTCCAATTCCAGGAGAACTCCAGTTCCAGGGGAATCCGAGACCCT
>VZQC01008936.1:0-23549 GCA_009823505.1 Rhizomys pruinosus
TGGTACATCTAAACAATGGAGTACTATGCAGTGGTAAAGAATGATGACATCATGAACTTTGCAGGTAAATGGATGGAACCTTAAGCCATTATGCTAAGTGAAATAACACAGCACCTCCCCCCTACACACACACGCACACACACACAAACACACACACAAAAGGGGGAATGGTTTCCCTCATTTATGGACGCTAGTACCAAATCTCCCATTTGAAAGGCAAGCTGAGCATTGTTATTATTTCTTTTTATCTGAAAGCAACTGTCATGTTATAATATGAATCTCTTAATGCACCCTAGAATTAACTTACCATTTACTTTCAGAAATGGTAATTCATGTATATGTGTGGATGGTATATATTCATATTTTAGAGTAATATAAAATTAAAGGGAAAAATGTGGACTCCTAAACATGTATTGGAGTTTACATACAGTTTATTCCTGGAGGCCATAATTCTGGTACATATATGACATTTATATAGGTATATTTTGGATCAATACAATTGGGAGGGAACCACAACAACATAAGGACTAGGAACCATTTGTAACTCCAATTCCAAGAGAACTCCAGTTCCAGGGGAATCTGAGACCCTCTTCTGACCTCCATGGCATTGCATGACACGGGTGCACAAACCTACATGCAGACAGTACATTCATACACATACAAAAATAAATAAAATTAAAAAAAAAGAATGGACTGATATAAATTCTGCCCAAATCAATAAACCTTTGCAGAGAAAATCTTTTAAAAGACTGAGAGAAAGAGGCAGGGCATGTATGGCATAATTCATGAACTGGGGTGTGGTGGGAAGAAGTGAAATGGGAATATGTCTAAATTGAACCAAAAAATGATGTCTGAAATACACAAAGCATCAATAAAATTATATATATAGTCTGAATCCCCATTCCTGTTTATATGAGGATTCTTTTTTTTAAATTGATGAATCAATAAACATTGTGAAAAAAAGAAAAAAAATATTGAACTTCTGTGCATTTCATATAACTTTTCTCAAAGAAATTTAGACCTACCTTCCCATCCATGCCTGCCCCCACCCACCAGAGCTCATGCATTCTGCCATACATTTTAAGTCTTGTCTCACATATTTTTCTTAGCCTTTTTTTTTTTTTTACTTTTTCTATGTGGAAGTTTACTCATTTGGTCAGATATTTGATCAAGTCTTTTGTTGTTGTCATTCCCTTTAATTTTATGTTACTCCAAAATATGCATATACACCCTCCACACACATACCTATCATTTTCAGTGTTTCAGCTTTCACATTGAGGTCTTTGACAAGTTGTGTTCCATTTATCTATGGGTTTGTTTTTCTGCCAGGTCGATGCTGTTTTCTTTTTTTTTAATTTTATTTATTTCTGTATGTGTATGAATGTAGTGTCTGCATGCAGGTTTGTGCACCCGGGTCGTGCAATGCCGCAGAGGTCAGAAGAGGGTGTCGGATTCCCCTGGAACTGGAGTTCTCCTGGAATTGGAGTTTCAGATGGTTCTCGGCCACCATGTGGGTGCTGGGGATCGAACCTGGGTCTCCTGTAAGAGCGGTCGGTACTCAACTGCTAGGCCGTCTCTCCAGCCCCCTCTCCCCCCGTGCTGTTTTCATGACTATAGCCCTGTAATATAGTTTGAAGTCTACTTTCATTGCTCTTTGTGCTCAAGTTGCTTTGGCTTTCTGGAGGTATTTTGTTTTTCCATATGAATTTTAGGATTGTTTTTCTAAATCTGTGAATAATGTCGTGGGAACTTTAATTGGGGTTGCATTAAATCTATATATTACTTTTGGTAGAATGGCTACTTTTACTATATTAAGTCTTCCAATTCATGAGCATGGGAGTTCTTTCCATCTTCTGGTGTCTTCTTCAATTTCCTTCAAGTATTTAAAATTTTCATTGTAGAGATTTTTAGTGTTGTTGGTAAAGTTTGTTCTGAGATAGTGTATGTTTTGAAGCTATTGTGAACGGGAATGTCTCCCTGTGTTCCTTCTCCAATTGCTTGTTGTTGGCATAAAGAAAGGTTACTGTTTTATCTAGATTACTTTTGTAAGCTGCCACTTTACTGAAACTGTTAATCAATTCTAGAGTTTTTGTTGTGAAATTTTTGGCAACGCTTATGTATATTATCATGTCAGTTGCAAAAAGGAATAGTTTGACCTTCTCTTGGTCATTATGGATGCTTTTAACATGTCCCAGATGTTTTGATGTGTTGTGTTCTCCTCTTAGTTTAATTCCAGGAATAATTTTATTTCTCTATTTATATCTCCTTTGACCCATTCATTATTCAGGAGTGTGTTGTTTAGTCTACATTAATTCTTTTAGACAGTAGGGCTCCTTCTGGTGTTGATATTAAACTTTATTGCATTGTTTTCTTATAGAATGCATGGAAATATTTCTCGTTTTTGTATTTTTTGAGATTTGTTCTGTGTCCCAATATGTGGCCAATTTTGGAATGCATCCCAAGGGGTGCTGAATAAAAAGTATAATCTTTGGTGCATGGGTGGAATATTGAATAAATGTCTTTTAGGTCCATTTTTGTATCATATTGTTGAGTTCAGATGTCTCTCTGTTTATTCTTTGTCCGTTTGACAGGCCTCATGGGCACAGTATGTTATTGAAATCCACTGCTATTAGGGTGTTGGGATTAATCTGTGCCTTAAAGTCCTGTAGAAATGTGTTTATTCATTTCAGTGTTCCAGAATTTGGTGAATATATATTAATGATAGTGAAATCTTCATGGTTAATTATTCCTTTGAGAAAAATATATTGATTCTCTTTGTCTCTTCTGATCAGTTAAATGTGAATTCTGTTTTGTCTGTTAGTAGGAAAGCAACTCCTGCTCTCTTCTTAGTAACATTTGCTTAGAATGTTGTTTTCCATCCTTTCACCATAAGATGTTTCCTGTCCTTGAAATTGAGATGGGTTTCTTATTGACAAGAAAAAAAAATGTATTCTATTTCTTAATCCATTCTCCTAGTCTGAGTCTCTTGATTGGGGAATTCATACCATTAATATTTAAAGTTATAATTAAAAATGTATATTGCTTCCCATCACTTTAGTTTCTGTTTGTGTCTTGGATCTAGGTTTGTATTTCCACAGTTATATATTCATTAATTGCTCCTTGGATATAGTCATCCTTTCTTCTGCTCTTTTTATTCCTTCAAGTATTTTCTGAAGTTTTGGGTTTCTGGACATATATTCTTTCATCTTGTATATGTCGTGGAAGATTTTCCTTTCTCCTTTGAATATAATTGTCATATTTGTTGGGTAAATTAACCTGGGGTGGAATCTGTAGTCATTGAGTACTGGGAATAATTTGGTCCAATCTCTTCTGGCTTTCATTGTTTGCATTGAAAAGTCAGCTGTAATTCTTATGAGTTCCCCTTTTATGTAACTTGTTGCTTTTCTCTTGTAGTTTTCGGTATTCTGTCTTTGTTTTGAGCACTTAATGCTTTACTATGATATAGTATGGGGAATTTCTTTTCTGGTCCTGTCTATTTGGTGTTCTATGTGCTTCTTGCATGTGTATGTGTATGGTTTCCTTCCATCTGGGGGAGTTTTCTTTTATACTTCTGTTTAAGATCTGGTGGATACCATTAGATTGGGATTCTTCTCCTTCCTCTCTACCTATGATGTATATGTTTGATCTTTTCATGGTGTCCCACATTTCCTTATTATTCCACTACTTTTTAAAAAAGATTTATCACAATTTTTGCATGGGCAAGCCAGTTCTTACATGTTATCTTCCATTGTTGATATTATTTTCTGCTTCATTAATGCTGTTACTGAGGATTTCTCCCATTCTTTCCCAATGGCTGGATGCACGTTTTATTTCCCTTTTCATTTCAGCCTGAGTTTCCTTCAGAAATTCCATATCTTTTGTTAATTCCTTCCAAAGTTTATCACTCTCTTCTTTTAGACTATCTCTATTTTTTCTAGTTCCTTGATTTGTTTGTGTATTCTTTAAATTCCTTGAATTCTTTGAGAATTTTTATGATTGTTCTTTAAGATCTGTGTCTTGGGTTACTTCTAAGGGGTTCTAATTGTAGGAGTCTTCTACAGGATTAGTAGTATTTAGTGGGAAATTATTATTTGGGTTTTTCAAGTTATTGTTTTTTCATTGTGGCATGTGGATTCTTTTTAATGCTTGTATTTAGTTATGAAACTCAAGTGTTTCCTAGTTGAATGGAAGACTGACTTTGCTTGTTTACTTCAGATGCCTTTATTGAGTTCTTATTAGGTATGAATGGTCTAGGCTTCAGCTCTTCACTTTTGATTTTATGCTGGAGTGACCAGTTAGTTCTAACCCATCTAGTCTGAAGCTTCTCAAGAGGCTAAGAACAGATAACAATCACATTGGTTTGATTACCACACCACTTGAGGTATGTCTATTTATTCTCCTGGACTGGTTGCCAGGAGTCAAAGCTGGAAATGACAGGAACCAGTGGCTGGGATCTGGATGCAAGTTGGAACTGGAGCTACATAGCATTGGGAGCTTGGTTTCAGGGGCAGGGTTCTGGGACTGGGAACAGAAGAGACTTCTGAACAGGAACTGGGTTTCCCAAAAGCCATGAGCTGGGATTTGGGTCCTGAGCGCTGGGCACCGGGTGCTAGGAACTGGGTGTAGTGCTTAGAGGACCTGGCTGTTCAGAACTGGGGCTTTTGCAAGGTCAAACTTGCCTCTGGGTAGGTGGGCAAAGTTCTGACTCACCTCCAGGGAGCAAAGAACTGAGGTTGAGGATAGAGGAGCTGAGTGCAGGAAGCAGTTCTTTGCAGAGCCTGGTGGGCCGAAATTGGGATCGAAGATACTTAATATATGAAATAACCTGATATCTTGCTCATGATTGAACAAAAGTGTCTGAGAGAGGAAATTGTGGGACTTTTCACACACTTCAGATTTAGAAACTGATGTGCAGGATTGTCTTGATTCTAAGGAACCAACTGAAATTGAGTCTTGACAGATAAAGGTCATAGTATGTTCATAGTACTAAGAGGAACCACCCACGTTGGTACATTTCCAGGCATCCTCGGCACAGCTCAGCCACACCAGAAACCAGATTTGGGAGAAGCTAATAGGTTGAAAGAGACAGGTGGTTCAGTGGCAAATCAAGAGAGCCAGGACTCAGTCTTCCTCTTTCTGCTAGATAATTTTAGTGCCAACATGACCCACCTAGTTTCAGGGAGTCTCAATTGGGGAATTGTTTCCATTGGTGTGGCCTGTGGCTACATCTGTGAAATATTTTCTTGATTGTTGAGTGATGTTGGAGGGCACAACCTACTGTGGTTGTTGCCACCCTTTGGCAGGTGAATCTGTACAATATAAGAAAACAGGCAGAGCATGAGCCAAGGGAGCAAGTCAGTAAGAAACATTACTCCATGGCCTGTTCTTCAGCTCCTGCCTCTAGTTTCCTGCCCTGATTTCCTACCTTGAGCTCCCTAAATGATGAACTGTGACCTTGGAGATACAAGATGGATAAAGGCTTTCCTCCCCAAGTTGGAATTGGTCAGTGTGTTTTGTTGCAACCATTGAAAGGAATCTAGAACTCTTTCCAACATTTATTTTCTCTTAGAATTTTTGGAAAAGAGAAACATGGTTTTACAGTTACTATTTTTTTCAAAGTAGAAAAAAAATAAACATATAATGTAAGACATAGATTATTTATAGATGTAATAATTCACCTTCAACCACCTATAACATTGTTCAAATAAAACATTCACATGAACATTCAAAAACTGCATTGAAGTTTGAAAGGAAAAGAAGAAATGTTGGTTATAGGGTGCCAACTTTGAATCAGGCAGGAGAAATAAGATCTAAGGATAGAATGTCTAGCAAGGTGATTAAGAGTAATGCATTTAATATTTAATTATTAATACTAATGTTTTAAATATTTTAACATGTGGAATTTGAATATTATTATGAAAGAATTGGCATGTGATGTGATATAACATTTTTGATCATTTTTACAATAAATAAATACATGTAGTAAAGCATCTCATTCTACCTCATATATATAGGAATGTCTAGTTAAAATAAAATGTCTTTGCATCAGTTTTGTTGATTCTGATAAAATACCCTCACCCAAAATATTCTGGAAGGCAAGGCTGATTCAGGTCTCCTCTGACTTCATGTTAGGATTCTGCTCACTCTTCACCCCATAGCTCTTTCCTATCTTACAACTTAAATCACAGGCTCCTTAAAACTTAAGAAGTGGAACAGACATGCACTGCTTATAAGGTTTCTCCAAAAAGCAGCATGGGAGCTATGTAACAAAGAATTGGGCAAGTTCTACTATTTCAGTTGAGATCAGACATGATTTTTTGTCTTGAAAGTCATCTCTTCTCTTGTGTTATATTTCCTGCTTTTACCACATGGAGTGAAGAAGAAATTTGAATGTGGTAGAACAAAACACATATAGGTACTTTTCCCAATTGAGAATTTTCATAGCTATATCCAGGCATACACACACACACACACACACACACACACACACATTTATCTACCTAGAAAGTGTTGATTTGGTAAATGGAATCTTTTATTCTACAAGACTGATCATATTATTTCAGAAAACAAGCAATTGCAGAGTATTAATTTTAGCTAGTATTCCTATGTTCTACTTTAGGTCTTATTACTGTGTGCTTGGAATGCAGTTATTTCCTAAAAGTATCTGTGAGTTCATTAGTTCAAAAAAAATCCTGTAGAAGTGTACTGACACCATAGAAAAAAATACCTCTAATACCAAGTCCCTAAGCAGGGCACTGAGCTCCTTGATTTAAATATTCTATAAGAAGTTTATCATGCTTCATTTGGTTTTGAAGTAAAGCATATTCAGTCTAAACTAGCTTTTTAAAACTGGAATAAATTTAGAAATGATTAAATTTGACTTTAAAGTAATATTATCAGTATGTATTAGACTTAATAAATTCTGAAAGTATTTATTACCATAGATTTGGTTGTGTTTCTTTAAGCCGTGTGCTCACAATTTAAATAAAGAAAATGTTATCTAGTTTAAGAGAAAATCCCAACTTAAAGCAAAATGCATTTTAAAGATACAGCTTTGACTGAGAAAGCTTAAAAGTGTGAAACAAATCCTGAGTGTCTCCCCTCCCATTCTAGGGAAGTGCCACAGGAGTCCTGACTCTCCCATCCTGTCCTCCTCTGCCTTTCCCCTCCTCCACTCTCCCTTCCTTTCCCTTCCTCCTCTCCCCTCCCTCTCCTTCTGACCTGCCCTGTTCTACCCTTTCATCCTGTCTTCTTCACTGCTCTCTCCTCTATTTTTCCCCTTTTTATATTTTTAAAAGTTATCTAAGAAACCATTTATTGAGCTTATACTAGAAACAATTTAATACTTAAATTTCTACCAAAAATTTGTAAACATTTTAAAAATTGAAAGCACATACATTGATTTTCTCTGTTATATTTTATCTGTATATTTTGCTACTAATATTTTGAACAGATATTTATCATTTTATTATTTTAAATAAATTTGTGTTATTTCTCTTTTTTTTGTTTGTTTTAGGTGAATGAGAGAATAGAAGAACTGATGGAGAAAATTTATTATTCTAAATTAGAGTTTAAAGTGGCATCCTAATAGTAAAAATATTGAAATAATAATATGTTAAACTATGATATGAGCATGAAGATCATTAAAAGTATTCTGCAATGTCTTTATTAAAATAATGCCAGAAAAATTCAGGCTTTTTAGTTATATTGAAATGGAAAACAAAAATCAATAATAAAAATATTTTAACATCTCATGTATGTATTTAAGATGGAAATATACAAAATGAACAAGGTGGGAAAAATTAATTCTATTTTATGAGCTTCTTAGAATGGTTAGAACAAAGCTCAATGGTAAACTTTGGCCTTCTAGAAAGGTCAATTACCTTTTTGGCCTTTGTGGAAAATTGCTGGCATGCAGTCCTTTCCATGGGATCATCCAGGAGATCTATTTCCCTTAAATGTGTCCCTGGTATATTAGAAAGTTTTATTATAACTTCAGGGTAGTTCTCTGATAAATTGATAGGGATACCTTTGAATGAATTTGTAGCCATAATAAAAGTCCTTTGCTGACAAGAGTTCAGAAGCACAGACGTATACCATCCTTTGAGAGAGGATCTGGATTTTGAGAGAACCTGCTTACCAGGAACCATTTCAGTGCATACATTCAGGGCTGTTGGATCACCCTTTAAGGCCACACATGCTGCTTGGGACACCTTTCCCTTCTCTTCTTCATGACTATGGGACATGATTTGGATAATAGAAAAGGCAACAGGACATCCTTAGAGAACATAATTGGGCAATGGTAAAGAAGAGCAAATGTCTTTCATTAATGATATTTGATATGTAAGAATGTCCTCAAAAGTACTTGACTAAGCTCACATGGAGATTAACATTTTAAATTCACTGTTAGTTTTTCACTTTGATGCATAGTGGTGTGGGAAAACTTAGTTAGATGGGTAGTATTCCTAAGCCAATGGTATCTCCTTGGCCACACCCATGGGGTGGGGTGTAGTGATGAAAAGATTTAGCATTTGGCCCTGAGAATTGAGTCATGATGGATATTTTAGCAGACATCTTGTAATAAAATCTCTGTCTGCATTTGAAACTCAACCTGCCTACATGTGATGTGCTTTCCTGTGCAGGCTTTCGGCATGGGTTGTCCTAGGATTAAGTGGGCCCTGCCACAAATCCCTGTGGTGACACCACAAATGGCGATACCAACATGGGAGGTGAAGACCAGTTTGGCAAGCTAGAATCTCTGCAAGATGGGAAATAATACTTTCAAGGAAGATATGTTCCAGGAGGAATTGTTTTGTGATGTATGGCATGTGTTTGTTGACTGTGTGCTATGGTTTGCTGTGGCTGTTGTCTTTCAAGTTGTGGCATGGAGAAAGTTTAGCATCTCCAAATCAGTGAAGGCATGGACTAAGGATGAACGCAGAGAGAATTCTACTATTGACTCTGCTGGCGAGCCTGTGGATGGCACTGATGAGACTTGGCCTGTGTGCCCAAGACCCATTCTCTGATAGGCTTTGGGAAGCTTGCATTCTCTTGTGGTTTTTCACCTACCCAGTGGGACACGATTATGCAGCCACTGGGTGCTATTTTGGCTTCCCTGGATCGGGGGCATCTGTTGCTTCCCCAGCCTTCCCAGGTGGTGGGTATTCAGAGAAATTATAAGAGGAGCCTTCCCTCTCCTGTCCATTTGCCTTCTAGAGGTTTTGAAATGTGCTTGGAACCTGCCCTGCAGCCTGGGGTCCGGCCCCTAATAGAAGTCCCAGCTTCCACCTTCTGGCCACAGTTCAGGTGGCAAAGGTCACAGAGGCTGGAAGGACAGGCGTCCCTTCGGAGCAAGCAAGATTTTTGCAGTAAGCATTCCTTAGAAGTGTTCATTTGTACCTTTGCACAGGCAGGCTTGGGTTGTAGAGGCAACCACCCAGGATTTAATCTACCAACACTGGCTTGTATGGAAACTTGTGAAAAGCCAGCCACAGTCTAAATGTGTTTTTAAAAAGTGTCCTCCTTAAAAATTTTTCTGTAGATAGTGTAAAATAGTGCTTAATTCTGCTGAAGTTTCCTTTTGTCTGCTAAACTTCTGCCCAAGAACTTGTCTAGAGGCCAGTCTTCTATGATGCGAATTGAGCTTGTAAATTCCATACTTGGTGGTGGCCCATGCCTTTAATCCAAATGGACGTCTGTGAGTTCAGGGCTGGCCTAGTCTGCAGAGTGATCTCCTGGCCAGCTCTGACTGGAAGAAAGCCCTGCCTTGAAAAGATCAAAGGCAAAATATGAAGCTGTTACATTTTTTTTTTCAATTTGTAGCTGTTTGTAATTACTCTAGTTAATCTAGTCCAATGTTTGTTCTATGCCCCTCTCCTGCTCTGGAAACAGTGGATGGCTGGTGGGGGAAGGGCTGGCTTTACAATGTTCTGTGTTTCACTGGGAAGTGTAAAGTCTAGGGCAAGAGCCCAGAGGCAGTGCTTCCTCTTTCATTGTGTTTTAAAGGTGCAGCTTTGATTCCAATACTCGGTAGACAGACTGTGGACCGTCACCCTACCAAGTTCTATCACTTAAGTAATTCAAATCCATTTCAGCATGCTTAATTTAAAGTGTAATATTTTTACTTAACCCCCGGGTACCCTAGATATCCTTTGAGTAAATATATGTGCACAATTAAAATTAACTGGTTGACTTAATTTTATCTTTCTCTTTTTAAATGTGTTTCACCTTAAAAATCTCTTCTCACAGAATTCTTGATCACACATGGTTTGAGCTCTGGCACCATCAGTCTCCCAGCTGTGCATGCATACCAGCTGCTGGACTGAGCACATGGCATCTAAATCATCCCCTTTAAATTTTTCTTTTAGGTAACATTCTTTTGATTTCAGCATTTTGGAAACAAGATGGATGGGTATCTAGCAAAATTTACAGGCCTTGAAGTTCTAACAAAACAAACTTGCTCTGATAAATTGTCTTTTTTAAGGACCATTGGTAAAAGTCTCTTTAACAACATGAATTGATATTTTGGTTCAATTTAAATGAGAAATTTTTGAATAAAACTGTTTTATGTTTCTTTAAAACCATATTCAAGCTGTGTGTAGGGTGAGTGAATTTGAGTCCCGACTTTTAATTCATTATAATCCTACAGGTTTAAATCTATTTAGCTGACTATAAACAAAAATAGATTCAATTCATAGAAAATGTCTGTTTTATACCCCTTAGTGTTAACAATTTTTAATTGGGTTTATAGTATGCATACTCTTCAGTTTAATAATAGATTGTTGCTAATTATTAGTAGTAATTGTTATTAATGGTTATAGTTAATGTTATTAGATATAATTATTCATAATTGATAGAAATTCAGTCTAATGGTAAATTGTTCATTGTTGTTGGCTATTATTGACAATTATTATTCATAATAATTATTAATGATTGTTGTGATAATAATGGTTAATAATAATTATTGGGGGCTGGAAAGATGGCCTAGCAGTTAAGAGCGCTGACCGCTCTTGCAGAGGACCTGGGTTCAATCCCCAGCACCCATATGGTGGCCGAGAACCATCTGAAACTCCAATTCCAGGAGAACTCCAGTTCCAGGGGAGTCCGAGACCCTCTTCTGGCCTCCGCGGCATTGCATGACACGGGTGCACAGACTTGCATGCAGACAGTACGTTCATACACACACAGAAATAAATAAATATAATAATTATTGATAATAATAATTAATAATGGTTATAATTGTTGTGATTATGGATAATTATTATTCTTCCAAAGTCCTTAATAATACAAGATGGATTGGTCCAAGACTACAAACAACTTTGGCCTGTCTACTTTGGGGAATCCTCAATCTTTAGATTTGTAAATAGCATAGGGACAGTTAGGCTTAGCAGAGGGCCAGCTTAGGAGTAATTAACCAGAAGGGACAGGATAGGGAAAGAATAGTAAACTTTAGAGTTAGTTCACTGAAGGTAACTGGTTGCAAATGGGCCTAAGAGGTGGCATATGTTTTATGAATTACTAGGACATTTATTCTAATTATGTAAAAACAACCCTATAACAAATTATAAAAATGCCATGTTTTTCATTGGACATCAAACAATATGGCTTTCTTCTCTTACAGGTCAACCTAACAAATCATTCTTTTTTTCTTTATAAATTTATTTTTATTTTTTTAACAACTCTAGACCCGTGTCTCCCCCCCCATTCCCCCACCCTACCAGAACTCATGCACTCTGCCAAACATGCCTTTCATCTCTTTCTCAGTCTTTCTCAATTTTCTCCATGTGGAAGTTGACTGTTTTGAGCAGAAGTTCATCGTTTCAGTCCATTTTTCGATGCAGCCCTTTCTGTTGTTGTTATTCTTGTTCTTGTTCTTGTTTCCAATATGCATCACTCCCAACTGCTTTGGACAAAACTCAGGGGGCCAAACAAGAAATACTTACAATAGGTAACTGGCACTAGCAATCCACAGATGAGGGATACATTCATCGTTTGGTTTTTCTGGGACTGTGTTACTTCGCTCAGCATGAGTCCTCTAGCTCCACCACTTTCCTGCAAATCTCAAGATGTCATCTTTCTTTACGGCTGCATAGAACCCAGTGTGAGATGTACCACACTTTTCTCTATCCACTCATCAGTGAGGGGCATTTGGATTGGTCCAGCCTCCTTTGCTATTGGAGAAGAGAGCTGAAATCAAAAACATGGCGTGCCATGACCTCTGGGTGGGGTGAGTCTTGAGGTACATGCCAGGGGTGGTAATGGCTGGGTCGGGTGGCAAGATCATTCAAAGTCTTTCAAGGTTCTCACACTGCTTTCCATAGCGGCTCTATGAGTTTACATTCCGACCAGCAGTGATGATTGTTCCCCTTTCCCCCACAACCTCATCCAGCACTTGGTATCATTTGTTTTCTTGATCCTAGCCAGTCTTATGGACGAAAGATGAAACTTAAAGTGGTTTTGATTTGCATTTCCTTAATGATTAGTGATGTGAACAACTTTAATGTTTTTTGACCATCTCTAATTCCTCACTTGTGAAGTCTCTGTTCAGTTTTTTGCTCCATCTATTGAATGGGTCATTTGTTTTTCTTTTTCTTTGTTTTTGAGTAGTACTATTCTGGAAAATCATGCTTCCTCAGATGTATCTGCGGTGGAGGTTTCCTCCACACCTGGTGGTATTTGTCTTTCACTCTCCTTGATGTGTTTATTTTGATGTACAGAAGCTTTTGAGTTTAATGAGGTCCCATTTGTCAATCGTCGACCTTGATTCTTGCGCTGCTGCTGCTGTCTGATTTAGGAAGTCTTTTCCTATGCCTATATCTTGTAGTCTGCTGCCAACTTTTTTTTCTATCGCCTTCACAGTTTGGGGTTTCACATTGAGGTCTTTGATCCATCTGGAGTTGACTTTTGTATAGGGCGAGAGGTAGGGGTTTAATTTCATTCTTCTACAAGTGGTGATCCAGTTTTGCCAACACCACTTGCTGAAGATGCTGTCTTTTCTCCATTGTGGCTTCTTGGCCCCCTTGTCAAATATAAGATGGCTGAAATTGTATGTCCTCAGATTTGGATCTTTGGTTTTGTTCCATTGGTCAACAGGTCTGTTTTTGTGTGAGTACCAGGCTGTTTTTATGACTATAGCCCTGTAGTATAGTTTGAAGTCTGGTATAGAGATTCCCCCCTGTGTAGCTCTTTTCGCTCAGGGTTGTTTTGGCTATTCGGGGTCTTTTGTTTTTCCAAATGAATTTAAGGACTTTTGTTTCTAAGCCTGTGAAGAAACTCTTGGGGATTTTGATTCGAATTGCATTAAATCTGTACAAGAGTTTTGGAAAAATGGACGTTTTTACAATGTTAATTTTCCCAATCCATGAGCATGGGAGGTTTTTCCATCTTCTGATGTCTTCTTCAATTTCTTTCTTTAAGGGTTTAAATTTTTTCTTGTAGAGATCCTTGGTGTCATTGCTTAGGTTCCTTCCTAGGTATTTTATTGTTTTTGAGGCTATTGTGAGTGGGAAGGTCTCTTTGAATTCTTTCTCCAGTTGCTCGTTGTTGGTGTAAAGAAAGGACATTGATTTTTTAAGGTTAATTTTGTATCCTGCCACTTTGCTGAAGCTGTTAATTGTTTCTAGGAGTTTTCTGGTGGAGTTTTTCGCATCCCTTAAGTAAGCAATCATATCATCAGCAAATAGGGATAAACTGAATTCCTCTTTTCCAATTAGTACTCCTTTAATTTCCTTTTCTTGCCTTATTGTTCTAGGAAGTGTTTCAAGCACTATATTGAAGAGGAGTGGTGACGGGGCAGCTTTGCTGAGTTCCTACCTTTAAAGGGAATGATTCTGTCATTTCCCCATTTAGGATGATATTGGCTGTGGGTTTCCTGTATATGGCTTTGATTACATTGAGGAAGGACCCCTTCAATCCAATTCCTTCTAGGACTTTAAGCATGAAGGGATGTTGGATTTTGTCAAAGGCTTTTTCAGCATCAGTTGAGATGATGGTGTGGTTTTTGTCTTTGATTCCGATTATGTGTTTAATGATGTTTATTGATCTTCATATGTTGAACCATCCCTGCATCTCTGGTATGAATCCAACTTGGTCATGTTGGATGATCTTCTTGATGTAGGTCTGTACGCAATTTGCCAGTATCTTGTTTATAATTTTGGCATCTGTGTTCAGATTACAGAGATGGGTCTATAGTTCTCCTTTATGGTTGTATCTTTGAAAAATCTTTCTTACGCACGTATGTGTGTATGTATGCATGTGTGCATACATGTGTGTATGAATTTATGTACTTGTGTTCTAAGTATATTTTAATGTTAACAGCCATGATACCAGTAAAAACATTGCCTCTGAGTTGGAACATGGCCCTTCTTTCTCAAGATGCAAATTTATATTAAACAGACAAAGCATAATTCAATTTCAACAAAGGTTATGGGTTATCTATTAAAAATTTTAAAATAATGGATCTACACTACCACCTACTGGTTATGCCCTTTCAACAGCTAAAACAGCTAAAAGATGCAACCAGGTTTTCATTGTATTAAAGTGTTAATACGTTTTGGGGTATTTGGGAATAAAAAAATAAAAGTTATAAAAATTTAGAAATTTAAAAAACAAAAAAAAATGAATTCCAATTAATATCATTGCAGAATTCGCGGCTGCCAGTTTTAAAAATTTTTGTGTGCATACAGGCTAAGACAAGCCTGCATTTTGTTCAAATGACCAGTGGGTAGCTGGTGTTGAGGCCTGCATAATTTCATTTGGGTGACCAGTTGGTTTGGAAAAAGGTTCCCTTTGCAGACCACCAACCTGGGAAACTGGTGTGAAATTCCTGTCCTTGACTTGGGCAGGTGGAAAGTTATGGCCAAGGGTGGGAAACCTGTCTCATTGTCCCAGGCTAAGGACCCAAGTAGGAGGTTACCTCTCCGGTCAGGTCACAGGAGTGGCCAACTGACCTCTATGCAATGGGGCAGTTCCCCACACTGTCCACAAAGTGGGTACTGTGTGTCCCCCTCCCCTTAGCAGGACTGCAATGCAACTGCTCATGACAAAGGAATCTTCCTAGAAGCTCCCACAAAAACAAAACAAAAAAAAAAATGAAGATGGTTATGATGGTAACAACTTCTAATGGGGCATATCTAGCCAGTCTTTAATTAACTAATGGACATATGAACTGTAAAAGAAAAATTTTTTAAGAGCTAGATATTGAAAAATCTTTAAAGCAGGTTTTCATGCCAGGCCTGGAGAAGGCCAAGAGCTTGGAGGAAGATAGTTACTAAAATCCACTTTGTACGGTTTGAAGTTTAAATTAGTATACTTAAAAATAACATATTTATATAGAGGTATTTCAGTAGAGATTTATACAGAAATACAAATTAAACCATATAAGTTAATGGACTTGATTTATCTGGAGTGGTAGTCTAGTCATATAGTTTTAAAAAACAAAATGTATATTGGGTAAAATTTATTTGGCAGGTATTCAACTTTGACCAAGCTTTGTCTACATACTATAGGATATTTTAAGACTTAGTAAAATGTTTAAATTAGTTAAATTTGGTTGAAGGTTTTGGTAGAAATGGTAATCATTTGGGCTGGAGAGATGGCCTAGCGGTTAAGAGCGCTGACCACTCTTGCAGAGGACCCGGGTTCAATCCCCAGCACCCACATGGCGGCTGAGAACTGTCTGAAACTCCAATTCCAGGAGAACTCCAGTTCCAGAGGAATCCAACACCCTCTTCTGACCTCTGTGGCATTGCACAACACGGGTGCACAAACCTACATTCAGAGAGCACATTCATACACATATGGAAATAAATAAAATTTAAAATAAAATAAAAAAAGAAATGGTAATCATTTGAACTAATTGGGAATATAAAATATTAATTGTTTTATTTATAATTTATATTGAATTTCCAACAATAACTTTGGGGTTAAGGTACATAAATGGTCTATATTTTTCTGTGTCATACAGTACCAACTTGTAACATTTTCTCTTATTTGTAGGATAATTTAAAGAAATTAAGTTCAATTTCACTTCCCCAATAAGTAACATAGAGTCAAAGAAAAATAATTTGGGTGAATTTGATGAAAACTTATACCTTGGTTCCTGTTTATAGGTATGTGTAATACAACTTAGGCATCTATAGATCAAAACATAAAAATTTAAAAAACAAAAAGAGGGAGGTGGTTTAATATTCCTTCTGTATTCCAAACCTTTGATAAATTTTCAATTTTGAGGTCTTGAAACTAATAATGAGAGATTTGTATGTTCCCACAGGTAAAAACACCAATCTAAATGCCTGAAAACATACAACTTTTGGCTGTGCAGGATGGACTGTGAAATGCCAGCAGAGAGGCTGACCCATCTGAACATTAAAGAAAAAGGAACCTCAGATTGCCTGAGTCACAGACACTGAGCATCTCTCTGAATTATATTGGGGTTAAATGTTTATAATGGGCCTTAACAAAGTTTACCTTTCAGATGCTGAGAAACCTTCCTACCTCTTCCCTTTATAGGAAAAAGAAAAACATAATGGTACTGAAGTCATTCCCTAAATTACATTCCCTATAAATTAGAGCCAAGTGTTATAATGTAATTTCTTATAAATCAGGTATAACTACCTATTTCAATTGACTGAATGACATAGGAAATGTGAAAGGATTATTTTCTATTTAGAGCCAAATTAACAGTAAAGTCTTTATAATCTATGTATCTAAGCAAAATATATTAACACAGGAGAGCTCTGATATCAGCACTGTATTATTCTGCCAAGGAGATGTTGGCTAGGGGATCCAAGCCTCCCAAAATTATAAAGGCCTTTTGCCTATAAAAATGGGTTATCTGCAAGGAGAAAGGCAATAAGTCCCTGTTGTCGAAGACCTAGTGTAAGCATGAAAAAATGTTTTGAGACATGACTTGCTAATGTACAATTGGCCTCTGAAATGCCAGAAAGCGTTACCAAAGGCCACTAAAGCAATAAAGCAAAATATTGGTCTCCTGAGTCAAGCAAGACTACTCTGTCAGTATCAGCTACACCTCAACTGCCTGGAGATACTGTGCAACAGTGGCAGCCATGTGTCTATATTTATCCCAAATGTAATTGGCTATTAGCTCTTTCCTTGGAGGAATAATTCATTGCTGATGCCACAAGCTTATGTCCCCTAAGGTTAGGAGATGTTATAAGCCACAGTAAGAACTTGTCACCCACAGTTTGTGGATTAGCATACCATCCAAGCATCTGTGTCTATGCTCACAGCTTACCTTGCCATAATAATTAGTACTGTTTAAATGCCTGTACATCTAATTGCTTATGCTTTGTTAGTAGGATTAAAAAGGTATCCCTGGATAAGCTTTCAACCCACGAAGGGGAACAACCTGAACAGACTAGAGTCCAAAATGACCTCTCCAGAGAAAATAGACTGTTTTGCTTCTCACCCACTTGCACCCTTTTCCCAAAGCCTAGGGAACAACTTGTGGAAGAGGAGGCGTGATAGAATGTAAGGGCTGTGGAGAGATTGGGGTGAATCGTGAGACTACAGTAATATAGACTGGACTCTTATTTTATCAACATGCTTGTGCATACAAGCTTTTCCAATTGGACTATGGGAACCTTGGGTTGTTCAAAATTTGGACATAGATACTTGCAAATTGGTTTTACATGAATGTTACTTACATTCATTGCTTGTGATTGAAAATCAGCTTACTTCATGGTTGGGATTTTTGGATATTAATTGGCCTCAATGTGAAAATAATGTTTCAGGTCCGACTTGCCCCCCCTCCCACTGCCTAGCACTCAAAACAGGCTTAAGCAGCTGGCTATTCAAAACTCAGGTTCCTTTGGTTTGTTAGCCTCACCCATGAACTCCCCTGCCTCTCAGAAAAATTAAAAAAAATAAAATTAAATGGGTGAGATGTGGGAAAACTTAGTTAAGATAGGTAGCATTCCTAAGCCAATGGTACCTCCTTGGCCACACCCATGGGGTGGAGTGCAGTGAAGAAAAGATTTAGCACATGGCCCTGAGAATTGAGTCATGATGGATATTTAAGCAGACATCTTGGAATAAAATCTCTCTATGCATTTGAACTTCAACCTGCCTACATGTGGTGTGCTTTCCTGCATGGGCTTTCCACATGCGTCGACCTAGGATTTATCTCAGCAGCGACACCACATAGTGGTTAATTTTTCTGTTTTGTAGAATATTACACTTCACACTTTGACCATTTTTGAAGTTTTGTGTTCCTGGCCCTCTCTGCAGAATCTGGGCCATTTAACTGGTCTACTATGTTGAACTTCACACACACAGGACTCAGGTACCATTGTAGAACAGAATGTTTGTAAGATCCAGGGAGGAGGTACATGATCATATGGAAGTAGAGTACTACATGCTTCTGGCACCTTGCTCACATGAACCTATAGCAACAGTCTCAGTGTGTCTCAAACATAGCCAAACTCAAGAATAAAATCCCAGCATTGTGAAAATGGGCAATAAACCCCAATAGCTGAATAATTCTTGGCAGCTGATGACTGCTGTGTGAGGAAGAGCTGACCTTAAATGGAAGGCCTCTATATAGGCTGACTAAATCCCAGGGGATGAACATTCACTGAGGATGTTTAGAGACAGTAACTTGACATAATAGGACTTAATACAACTGATAGGATGTATGAATTCTGGGGAGGTGTTATAGGAGGGTGCCAGTGACATAGGGGGTATAATGATGATGAAGATGGATTGAGATGTTCTATTTGAAACACACAAAAATTCAATAAAACTTTACAAAAAAATCTAGTGGTTTGTGAATGGTATATGAGAAATCTTCTGTTGACCTATAATTGCTTGTTTATATTGATTTTATCACTAAATAACACTTCCCTGTGTAGTGTTAAAGTGCAGCCTGGCTGTCTGGATTAAGAGGATCTGAAGAACGTAACCTACTCACTGAAATATTTCACAGAGGCTCCTGATAACTGATTTTCGGGGTAACCTCTATGTGTGGTAATGGATCTCCATAAGAACACTGTTCTCTCATGTTAGTTGAAAAAGGGACCTGTCTTCTCTCAATCAATAACAACAAAGGATATCCAGCTTTCAAATTCTGTCTTTAATAACCCTTCAGTCCATCAGCTGGCCTGTCAACTCCCACATGTTTACACTAATATGCTGCAAAGGGAAAACATACTGCTTTCTGAAGTAATTAGATTTTGTAAACCATCAGTGTACAAGTGCTGAAGACTTAGAGATAATGCTGGTTCTGAGTAGAATCAAAGCTCACATTATTTCCTTGAGTTCACTTTGGATTATATTTAGAAAGAACAGACCCTGGTTCTATCCAAAACAGACACAGAGGCTAAAGACAGAAAGACAGAACAGAAAATGTTTAAGTATCTACCAGTATTAAGGGAGAGTTGAACATAATTTTTTTCAAATATATGTATTTTCTATCTATCTATCTATCTATCTATCTATCTATCTATCTATCTATCTATCTACTTACTTACTTACTTACTTACTTACTTACTTACTTACTTACTTACTTATTGTCTTTTAAAGATAGGGACTGCCTGTGGCCCAAACTGGCCTGGCACTATGTAGACCAGGCTGGCCTGGCACTCACTATGTAGACCAGGCTGGCCTTGAACTCACAGGGTTCCACTTGGCTCTTCCTCCCTAGTTCAGGAATTAAAGGCATGTGTCAACTGTCAACGATATATATGTTTAAAGCTTCAGCCTCTGCATATTAGATGAGTAAGTACTTCCCTTTGCTATTTCTTCCTTTCCTTTCTTTAAGTCTGATAATGACTTTCACATCAGAAAGTGCCTGTATCTCAGTGCCTCCTGTACTCCCTTGTGGATTTTTTTTTTAATTTTCATTTTTTATTGATGCTTTGTGTATTTCATACATCATTTTCCAATTCAGTTCAGGCATATTTCCCTTTCCCTTCCCCCCACCCCAACCCACCCCATCCCAGATCATGCATTCTGCCATAACTGTCCTGAATCTTTCTCTCAGTTTTTTTTTCATTTTTTAACAGTAAGTAATAATTTATGAGTACAAGCATCCTTCATGTAAAACCAATTTGCAAGCAGTTGTGCCCAAACCCACACAGCCCATGAGTCTCACCATCCAGCGGGGGGGGGGGGGGCTTTGTATGTTCAATCAAGTTGACCAAATGAGTGTCTACAGAATCTATTGTTTGTAGTTTCACCATTTACCACCAAGTCACAGCCCTTACATTTCTAACACGCCCCTCTTCCCTAGGCTTAGAAAAGGGGCACAGGTGGATGAGAAGCAAAACAGTCTACTTTCTCTGGAGCTGTCGTTTTGGACTCTGGTAAATTCTGGCTGTTTCCTTTCATGGGCTGACAGTTTGTCCAGGAATAACCTTTCGATCCTACTAATGAAGCACAAGCAATTAGATATATAGTTATTTAAACTAATTGTTATGGTAGGTTACTTTGTTATAGACACAGATGTTTGGATCATATGTTAATCTATGAATTAAATTGTTTCTAAAATCCACAAGGGACAAAGCAGTCCCATGTGGATTTTAGAAACAATTTCTCAGCAGCAAAAGTGAGGAAAGCAGGCCATTGATTGAAGGAGTGACTGAATAACTTTTTAAAGAACTGCATTCTTTTTTGTTCTGCTTTGTTCTGAAAGAGGATCTCATGTATCCCAGGCTGGCATTGAAGATGCTATGAAACCTTGAACTTCTCTGATCCTCCTGTATACCTCCTTAATGCCAGGGTCATGGGTGTAGACCTCCGTACACTGTTTAATGGAATATCAGGATCAAATCAAGTGTCTCATGCATGGTAAATAAGCACAATGCTGGATGAGCTATATGCCAAGATCTTGTGCATACTTTATTCTACCTATCTCTCAAAGAATTTTCTGTACATTCCATCCCAAACAGCAATATATTTTAAGTACCATATGATGAAATTAAAGATTGTGATTTATTGAGATAAACATCTAGATTTTTTGTTCTACTTCTAAGACAACATGCACTGAAAGCCATTTAGGTACATTTGTCTCTGCTTTATGAGGTTGCATTTTGAAAATTATGAGCCAGCCAGTTTCACAGCACTTCATTACCACTATCATTATGTTTGTGATATTGTGGTTTCTTCAACAAGAAAATGAGCTCCAGAAAGCTTCATCCCATTGAAAAAATAGATTAATTCTTAGTGTAAGTATACAAAACGTGCACGCATGTTGACCCATAACTTTTTGTGGTGTTTTGGAGGCCATGTTTCACTGAATATCCTTTAAACTCAATCTTCAAACCTAAATGAGTCCATAAACCAAGTGAGCATGGGAGATGTGACAGTATATAACAGTCAAATAAGAGTAAAAGTGCACCTCTAGTGAATTTAATAAATATAACAAGTCATTCTTAAAGGCACACACCTTTTATCCTAGCACTTGGGAAGCAGAGGCAGGCGGATATCTGTGAGTTCAAGGCCAGCCTGCTCTACAGAGTGAGCTAAAGGAAAGCCAGAGCTACAGGGAGACCCTGTCTCAAAAAGAAAAAAAAAAGTAATCACTATGTAGTAAACTTCAAGTGAGGATTCGAATTCATAAGAAGAAATTTTGCTTTCTTAACTACTTTGAAGATTAGCACAAGTAGAAATGTAGCCAAGTAATGGCAGTAATAAGACCACTTTCCTTACTTGATAACTCAGGTAGTTTCCAATATAAACATTTGTTCAACTGTCTGCTCAGTATGTGATTCTTCAGTAAGTAACCTCCACCAGTATGTAATTCTTTTCCAGGGACCTGACTAGAAAAGCACATCTTGCAATTGTGGTGTAGTGTGCTAGGTTATAGAGAGAAGAAGAGGCAGAGTGACGTGTCCTTTTCCAGATTTTGAATTACCAGGACTTTGTTGTCAGAAACTGCTGTTCTTTTGTTTCTCTGATTCCCTTTCTTTCCTTTGCTATCAGTATCAGGCTTGGAGACCCAGATATTTCTTCACATGATTCAACATCGAGTCTCATCATACATTCTGATAAGCCTCCCATTATGGCTTTCCAATTTCTACAGAGCAGTATTGGGCTTTGCCTTGAGCAAGAATTCTTGCTGCCTGAAGCTCACAGAAAAGAGCAAGGAGGATAGCACTGAGGTTTACAGTGCTCCCTTTTAAATGTGTGGATTCCTCTGGGCCTGGGCCTCATCTTGCTCTTTTCTTTATGCAACTAGCTTTGATTATTGCTGAATCTAGAATTGTTATTGTACTGATTTTCACCTTTAGGTAAGTTAAGGTTTGGGGGTTTTTTCCTACTATTTTTTTATTTCATTTTATTTTTTTATTCTTGCTCCTTAGATAATTGCAAATTTAACTTCCAGGAACCTGTCAATATGTCCTAAGTACAAATAATATACTTTTATTCTTGATAGCACTGTAAAAACTTTATTCTTAAAATACCAAGTGTTTTTATTGGCACATATTCATTGTATGTAGTGATGGGTTTTATTTAGTTTTTTAATTTTTATTTATTTCTGTATGTGTATGAATGTACTGTCTGCATGCAAGTTTGTGCACCCGTGTCGTGCAATGCCGCGGAGGTCTGAAGAGGTGTCAGATTCCCCTGGAACTGGAGTTCTCCTGGAATTGGAGTTTCAGTCAGTTCTCGGCCGCCATGTGGGTGCTGGGGATCGAACCTGAGTCCTCTGTAAGAGCAGTTGGCGCTCTTAACCACTAGGCCATCTCTCCAGCCCCATAGTGATGGGTTTTATAAACACGTTATCACAAAGGTATACCGTGTGTGGTTGTTATTTTTTTTAATTTTTTTATATTTTATTTTTTTATGTGTATGAATATACTGTCTGCATGTAGGTTTGTGCACACGTGTCGTGCAATGCCGTGGAGGTCAGAGGTGGGCGTCGGATTCCCCTGGAACTGGAGTTTCAGACGGTTCACAGCTGCCATGTGGGTGCTGGGGATTGAATCTGGGTCCTCTGTAAGAGCAGTTGGCACTCTTAACAGTTAGGCCATCTCTCCAGCCCCATGTGTGGTTGTTATTAAGCCCTGCTTTTCATCCATCTTCCCCTTTATTCAATTCATTTCCTCAATCTTTCTTCTATTTACATGTCCTGTATTTCTATTTGATTTTATGCATATCTAAAATCTAAGACTTACAAAATATAAAAATGTGACCTTTGTCCAAATAACAATTTTACTTATTTCTTTTTCTATTTTTATTTCAAGTCTCACAATGTTTATTGATAGATACAAATATATAAAATCAGGGCATGAACATGACTTGATAAGTTAAGTAGACTTAATTTCAATGCTATAATAAGGGACCGATTCAAATTCTCACCATTTGTTTCAAACCCACAAAAACCATTTCAATGGCAATAATGATCTCTCAAAACTGATTACTTTTGTGCAAGTGAACCATGTTTCTTTTTAAGAAGACTTGTGCACTTGCCCAGGCTCAAGGATATTGAAATCTAGCACATAAAGCCCATTACTAGAGGTAGAAATACAGGCAATATACTTTTATGGCAAGAACCATCAATTACAGTTAAGAATTTTCTGTACCAA
>VZQC01008936.1:24160-35770 GCA_009823505.1 Rhizomys pruinosus
GTTATGGCGTCTCCCCTGCGACCCCGGTTCCCGCCCACAAGTCCAGCCGGGACCAGAGCAGAGGGAAACGCGACCCTGCTCACCCGAGCGCGGTCCCTCTGGGCCGGGGACCCCGTAGACGGGTTCACAGCGAGACCCTCTCCCAGCTGCCCCCCGCCAGACCCCGCCTAGAGCTCAGGAGCTGTTTACCTGGCCTGGCGCGTTATACCCCTTGCTTCTTTCACCTCCTTATCCACCAGCTCCATCCACATGAGGACAAAATCAGGTCTTACTAGACAAGTCTTCCTTTTCTGAAGTATGAGCAGACTTCCCTCTTTATAGACCGGACACTGGCTGAAGTTCCCTTAGTGGGTCTCCAAAACCTCCCTGAACAGGAAGACTGGTGGCCCACCTCTGCAAGACTTTTCAAGACATCTTCCCATGTATAATCACCTAAAATTTGGTTGACCTCTGAGGGCAAGGAAAAAAGTTGTGTCCCAGGTCCCTCGGCCAAATTGGTAGGAACTTCAGGTATGGTCCTTAAGCACCCAGAAAGGCTAAATGGCACTCTCCTGTTACATTGCACCTATATTCACATTATATGCTTTGGGAAAAAAAAACTATGTTATTTCCATAGCATATTTCTTGATTCACATCTTTCCATTCTAATCCCATCTAAAAAAATGCATAAAATACCTAGGAATAAACCTAACCAAAGACAACAAAGGTCTCTATAACAAAAATTATAAACTCCTGAAGATAGAGATTGAAGAAGACAGAAGATAGAAAGAATTCCCATGCTCATTGATTGGAAAAATCAATACAGTAAAAATGTCCATTTTGCCCAAATTAATATATCAGTTCAATGCAATGCCAATTGAAATCCCCAGAACATTCTTCACAGGCTTGGAAAAATATTCTTTAATTCATATGGAACAACAAAAATCCCTGAATAGCCAAAGCAACCCTGAGTGAAAACAGCAATACAGGGGGAATTTCTATACCAAACATCAAACTATACTACAGGTCTATAGTCATAAAAACAGCTTGCTACTGGCAGAAAATAGATCTGTAGACCAATGGAACAAAACCGAAGATCCAAATTGAGTGCATACAATTTCAGCCACCTTATATTTGACAAGGGGGCCAAGAAGACTCAATGGAGGAAAGACAGCATCTTCAACAAATGGTGCTGGCAAAACTGGATCACCACTTGTAGAAGAATAAAATTAAACCACTACCTCTCACCCTGTACAAAAATCAACCCCAAATGGATCAAAGACCTCAATTTGAAACTCAAAACCCTGAAGGTGTTAGATGAAAAGTTGGCAGCAACTTACAAGACATAGGTGTAGGAAGGGACTTTCTAAATCAGACAGCAGCTGCACAGGAAATAAGGTCAACAATTGAAAAGTGGGACATTATTAAACCCAAAAGTTTTTGTATAGCAAAAGAAACAATCATGGAAGTGAAGAGAAAACCCACAGAGTGGGAGGAAACCGTCACTGCTGATTCATCTGATAGAGCATTAACTTCCAGAATATATAAACTACTCAGAAAACAAAGGAGCAAGAAAACAAATGACTCACTCAAAAGACGGAGTAAAGAGCTGAGCAGAGAGTTCACAATCGAGGAAATAGAGATGACTGAGAAACATCTTAAAAAGTGTTCAACATCGTTAATAATTAAGGTAATGCAAGTTAAAACCACTTTAAGATATCATCTCACCCTGATAAGGTTGGCTAAGATCAAGAAAACAAAAGATACCAAATGCTGGAGATGGTGTGGGGAAAGGAGAACACTCGTCCACTGCTGATGGGAATGCAAACTTGTACAACCACTATGGAAAGCAGTATGGAGAACCCTTGAAAGACTCAAAATGAGCCTACCACCTGACCCAGCCATACCACTTCTGGGTATATATCCATCAGACTCTTCCTACCACAGAGATACATGTACAGCCATGTTTATTGCAGCTCTCTTCACAAAAGCAAAGATCTGGAACCAACCCTAATGTCCCTCAACTGATGAGTGGATACAGAAAATGTGGTACATCTACACAATGGAGTACTATGCAGCAGTAAAGAAATATGACATCATCAAATTTGCAGGTAAATGGATGGAACTAGAAGATTTTATGCTAAGTGAAGTGACATAGTCCCAGAGAAAAAAAAGACGAATGGTATCCCTCATCTGTGGATGCTAGTACCAAGTACTTGGGTGTAAGACAAAATGAGCAACATTAATATTATATTCCTCACAATCTAAAGACAACTGTGCTCTTGTATTGGGGATTCCTACACAGGTTCTAGAGCTGGCCTAGCACATATTTTCAGACCTTGTACTTTTAGTATGTAATTACCTTTTATATGCTAGCTTGACATACTACTTCTTTACCAAAATATATATGCTGTTTCCTTACTCTTGCATTTCTTTGCTATGAACAGAAAATTAACTTCAAGCAATCTCATTTATCAAATCATTGAAGATCAAAATAGTAGAATGAGGGCTGTCAGCCTCAAGTTGCTGAGCACATGTGCTGGATCATGTGAGGAAAAGTATTACACAGGGACAATATTTTTCTGAACTTATTGCTTTTATATTGATCTCAAAATTCTGAATTTAGGATTTTCCAAGTAAGGAAAAAAATAACTAGAGCATCACGATAGTGTTGATACAGCTGCTGATGCTGATAATACCTCTCATGAGCCTGGAACTGTAATCACCTCCCATAAACCTGAAGCCGTGTTCCCATCCTGTGATCTTGGAACTCTCCTCAACCAGATTGGGCAGCATCTATGAAGTCCCACCACTGTCTGTTTCAAATATGATCTACTCTCAATCTTGGTCAGAAAAGATTAGTGTTGAAGTGGACAGTGATTAATGGAGAGATACACAAGTCATCAAAGTGTTGATTTAAGATTCCCAGTACTAAATGGGGCATCTGTCTAAACCTGCTCCCCCCCCCCCAGTGCCAAAGCTCAGGGAACATCATGGTTGATAAGAGGGAAGACTGAAAGTAAGGGGATGGTTAGGAAAGCTATGAAATATTGTCTTCTAGGCTTAGAATACTAGCTACAGCAATCATGAACTCAGGAGAACTGCACAAGATCAAACCAGCCAAAAATCCCAACACAGGTCATACATGGTCTACACACTTATTCCTCACTGAGGAACTATTGGCAGCAGATAGTTACTGGGAGAGGGAGACTCATATTTATTTGAGGATAGGACTCCACACTCCAGTGAGTGCACATATGGATAACACTGACTGTGCATAGTGGATTATAAAATAAACACGTGAATTTTCAAGGGATGCATGTTGGGAAGTTAGAGTGGGGAATAGGAGTAGATGCACTCATATTACTTTGTATACATATTTAGGATTCTCAAAGACAATTCTAAAAAGAAAAAAAAAGAAATCTTAGTTGTTGTTGTTGTTGTTGTTTTTCTTACACCACTGGAGTACTTTTCAGAAAGATTTTTTTTTTCGAGACAGAGTCTCCCTGTAGCCCCAGCTGTCCTGGAACTCACTCTGTAGACCAGGCTGGCCTTGAACTCACAAAGATCCACCTTCCTCTGCCTCCTGAGTGCTAGGATTAAAGGTGTGTGCCACCACGCCCAGCTCAAAATGTTTTACATCTTGAAATGATTTCCCTGTTTTCTTCTAGCATTTCCAGGGTCTCAGATTTTATATCCTGGTCTTTGAATCATTTTGATTGATTTTAGTACAAGATGAGAGATATGGATCAAATTTAATTCATTTTTCTGATATACACCAATTGTCCCTAGCACCAGTTGTTGTCTTTGACTTTCAAATATTTTAAAGAAAATCATAATTGCCTAGACTTTATTACTTTATCTAATTAAAATACGTGACCCGAAATCTATCAAACTTCTAAATTATATTTATTATTGAACATATTAGTTTATATTTTGACTAAAAATACAAACAATAAGTCAGTGAAACTAAGTTAACTATAGAATTCCATCCAGAGTATTGTTTATGTCTTTGATGTTCATTTGGGATTGATTCTGGGAGAAACATATGAAGTTATTTTTTTTCCCATTTTCTCCTTTTGCATCTCTTCCCTTCCTTTGTGAAGGAAAGGAGATGAAAGCAGCAAATAAATGTTGACATAGGCCATCTTCCTAGTTTCAAAAGATTATAATTACATTAGTTTGCATAAATTTGGATATTTTTCTCCACTTAAAATGGGAAGACTATAAAGGCATCTGATTCCACCATACTGTCTGCTTAGGATGCAGCTAAGTCTAGAATTAGTTCACAACTTAACTCCATACTCAGTCTTACCAATAACAGTGGTCCTCTTTTTTTTTGCTATTTTAATATAGGGCCTCATCATGTACTGCATCCTAGCCTTCAATTACTAATGTAACTAACACCGGCTGTATACTTCCTCCCTCAGATTCCCATGTACTGTGATTTCAGGTGTTCACAATTACTCTATGCTCTGCTACTGTGGCCTTTTTAGTTTTTACTTAAACTCTTAAGTTTTTTACACATGGTTTGTTTCTGTATAATTGAACCTCACTTTGCAGTATACCATAGTAATTCCTCAAATTGAATCGACTGATAAGCCATGCCTTTTCAGTTAGCCCTCGAATGGTCTATAAATTAAGACTCTGGAATTCTCACTTGGGTTTCACACTTTGTTTTGAAACAAAAATTTTGTTTTTGTCTGCTTTTCTCAGACTAAGTTTTAAACCCATCTATCTCTCTAAATGTTTTTCCTATTACATTTATTATGTTGTATCTGATTTCTCATCTTCATCTGATACCAGAAAAATCTCACCATGAAATTCTAAATAGTACTTAGAGCAATTTTGTGTTGGTCTCACTGACTTCCTTTTTTCTCTAGAAACAGGCATTTCAACTACATTTCAGACAAAAAAGTAGAACAATTTATGGAGGGATGTAAAGTCAAGTACCTAGTATGAAATGAGCAAAAGCTCTATTAAAAAAGACACTAAAAAGGGGAAAAATTATCTACATTTCTACTAGATATTTCCCTTGCTAAATAAAGGCTATTCTAAAAATTCCTAAAGTGAAACCCTAGAGAACTAGCATTGAGGGGAGGTGTGCAAAATTGAGGTCTTAAGTTACAGAAGCAGGACCTTTACAAGTGGGAATAGTGTCCTTACAGGAAAGACCTCTTTTACAGCACTGTATGAACCAGGAAGCAGAAGTTTACCAGGTGCTAGTGCTCTGACCTTGGACTTCAGTTCCAAACTGTAAGATATAAATATCTGTTCTTTATGAGCTTCCTGGTTTATGATGTCCTTTGTTGAGCCTCAGATGACCAACGACACCTCTCTGATACCAGTATATATTATTTTCACCCGACAAGATTCTATCCTGTCATTAAACTTCTCATTTTCTTTATAAAAAGTCTATAAACCTGAATAATTTTCCTTCTCTCTAATTACATTGCCCATGGCTATAGTATGGAGGAAAGACCTTGCTTTAAATTCTACCCTATCCAAAGGAGCTGAATCATCTAAGAAAAGTTTTTAAGTTATCTGAATTTCACTGTTCTCTTTTTGTGTTTGCTTGGTTTGTTCTTGCTGTTTTATACTCAATTTATCATTGCATTAATTGGAGCATAAGACAAAAACTAATCAGATACCATAAATGATATTTTACTTTCTGGAAATTGATAACAGGGGTTTTGCACATTTTATTGAAATTTCGTGCATTTCATATAACAAATCCTAATCATTTTTATATCTCCTTCCCCACCCACACACCCTTATATTCCCCCTACCAGATTCCATACATTATGTTACATATGTTAAGGCCTATCACGTCAAAATAGTGTTCCCAGATGTCACTTAGTGCAAGTTTATCCATCAGAATCTAATCAGCCTATCTAGAGTCTTACCTTTATCCAGAAGTAATTAGCTGCCAAACAGTTCTTCAGCTAAAATTGTGGCCTTTTGTCCATTTCCCCAGTTCTATGCTGAAATTTTTGTCTGATTACATTTGTGTGGGACTTGCACAAGGTGAAACTCTTGCTGTAAGATCATTTAAGCAAGTTCCCAGAAGCCTGTGAGACACCAGTTTCTTGTGATCATGTACTATCCCTGGTTCTAACAAACTTTCCATGTCCTCTTCCACAATGATCTCTGAGCCATGGGCAGGTGAGTTTGAATACAGAAGACCAATCCAGAGAGCCACTTTCCTCAGTTTTTTTATTCTCTACACTTTGGTCAGTACTGGCCGTCTGCATGCATAGTATTATGTTGCATAAGGAAGCTTCCTTCTAGAAATTTGAGAAATGCATTAGTATTCTCTCTAACCCTGTTGCACTATGTTCTATGTGCCTTAAGTATAGAGGTTACATTGTTGATATGTCACTGAGAGATAAGCATCACTCAGATATTTGTTCTCTGTGTCTGACTCCTTGTGGAACCCTGTAATCCTCTTCATCTGTTTCCAAAAGAAGCTTCTTTGTTGAATGTTGAATAATATATTTGTTTGTAAATATAATATTCCATATATAGCATACAATAACAAATTACATTTGTCATGGCTGGGGAGATGGCTCAGCAATTAAAAGCACTGACTGTTCTTCCAAAAGACCTGGGTTTAAATCCCAGCACCTACATACCAGGTAACTCCATTTCCAAGGGGTCCAAAAGCAACAGATTAAGTCAAGAAGTAAATTTGAAAACAAAGTACACAATGATTCAATTAGTTGAAATCTCATAGAAACTAGAAATATAAGATATTATCTTTTTATAGTCAAACATTTCACTTTCTGTATGAAACTTTAATATTGTACATTGGTGTAGATCAAATGAACAATTAAATTTCTAATTACATCTTTCAAGGTCTTAAGCCTATTTTCATTTCATGGAGATTTCCTTGAGTTGAAATTTTGTTCTTATTCTTATCAGAATTTAAGTAATCTATATAGAGTATTTTCTGTCCCAAGATATTTCTAATAGGGAGTGAAGAAGGAACATTCTTGTTTTAGAGAAAGAAAAGGAAACTGCCAGTATTTTATTGTCTGTAGTTTATAGTCTTCATTAAATGGTAACCTTTGTAGCCAAGCTTTTATTTAGAAGCAAAAACTTCGCTGTGATCTCATTAGGAGGATAATCAATACATTAGCAATAAAGCAAGTGAAAACCACATATTGGAAAAAGCTTAGAACCTGTTAATTATTTCTTAGAGTGGGATGCTTAAAGCACCATGAACAGAAAAAAATAGGAGGTGTAAGGTTTTAAGAACCTCACATTTCTTCATCCTCTAGGATGTCATTTATTTCTTTTTGTTATTTAACTTTACTAGACTCAGCATTCCAACAGGATGTTCACCACCAAATTAGAGCCCTTGGTTGTTGTCAAGTACACTGAGAGTCTAAGCTACAAAGTACAAACAAGTAACAATGTATTATTATCTGATACCAGTTCTACTTAACAAAGTACCCTGCCTGTCCTATTTTATATCACAATCTGCTATGTAATTAGATCACATCTGAAATCTAGCAGAATCATGATGGCAAGAGTGTCCCTTCCTCATGTCTTAGTGTAGCTAATGAGGCAGAAAAAGAAACTTTCATAAAGTGTCAAGAATTCTAGCTTGTCGTGCTTTCTTGGTATGTCCTAAATGATAGTAATTTGCTATAAAACATAAAAACAAACATTATCATTAATATATTTTATTTGGAACAATGCTAAAAGCTAATGATGAGATGAGTGTGATATAACAGAAGGGCATCCTTAGATTTCTAATAATTTTATGTAATTAAGACTAGCAGTAGTAAGAAAGAGATAACTGAATGCAATATCTCCACTAAAGAATAATCATACCCTCATAAAACTAGAAAATATATTTAAATGCAATAGGCCATATGTTATTCCTATATATGTTGAAGAAAAATCTCCTTTTGTAGCCTGCATGGCACTGAAATAAAAGCCTTTGTGTTGTATTACAGATTGGCACAAATCTTCTGCCAGGTTATCTTTTATGACATAAGTAGAATACACTATAGCCATCTTCAGAGTAATTTAAAACTCATCCTGTGAAACTTCATAAGCTAGGGAAATAGCAAAAGCAACGCTGGCCAGAAAAATAGGTCTGCTAGACCTGTTCAAGCAATGAATTTTTAAAAGCTCTGCTTAAAACAACAGAGTGTGTCAATTGGCAGTGCCAGTCCACATATGAGGCTTCAGATGCTTTCCCTAAGCCCAGGCAGCTGGGTGATTTGTACAATACTCGGCGCTTTTATTTTTTTTGAAGCCCATTCTGATTTAGTACTTTTTCTATTTTTTATAGACAACAGCAATTGCAGTGGACGTGGAACTCTATAATACGTTTGCTGTATAATGAAAAACTCAGAAATATAAATGTGTTGCATGTGAACCATAATTGAAATAATATATATATATATATATATATATATATATATATATATAATATATACACACACACACACGTGTTGTTTGTGGTGTGTGTTGTTCTAAACTGTCATCCTTCCCAGGGGAAACTCCTCAAAGGAAATGAAACAGGCAATAATGGCTGATTATAGTTCATAATTTTGAGTTTTTCTCAAACTTAGATATCCCACTTTTGTATTTACTTAACCTTTTCACGTATCTCTGCTGTTTTGGATTTCAATAAAATTCATGAGGATATTTCCATGTAAAAATAATGATATAGTATGAGGAAAACTTGTAATAGATAACTATATATCACTATGATAAATACTGGTCCTGAGTTCTACCCTCATAGAATAAAATTACTCTCAAGATGTTGGGGCCTAGAGAAAACCAATTGATATATGGGGTATAAAGCAAAAAGGGAAAGAGCAATGGGAGGCATTTAAGATCTTTCTATCTCTCTCTTTCTCTCTCTCTCTCTCTCTCTCTCTCTCTATATATATATATATATATATATATATGTGTGTGTGTGTATCTTTATATACATACACATATGCATATATTTGTTTTACAAGCACTCTGTAATTTCTCTAACATGTACATAATACATGCATTACTATAATCATTCTTAAAAGAGAACAGAAGCAGACCTAGAAACTGTTATATGAAGTGAAGTAACAGACTCAGAAAAAATAAGTGAGATATGTTCTCTCTCAGATCTGAATTTTACTACCAAATCCTTAGATGGGGATATATATCCTGATGTAACTGCAAAAGGCAGGAAAATGTTAAGGAACCATGAAGGCAAATGGAAATAAAGAGGAGCCTGAGCTAGCAGGATAGTAGGAGAGAGATGCTACCAACGGGAAAGTGGGGAAATTGGAGTATTCAACTAAGAAGGGAGGAAGGAAAGATATACATTCTCTGTGCTTGACCAGATGTGGTACTCTTTAAATATACAGCCACCACTCATCAATGAAGCTTCTTTTGCAATAGAGACTATTATTTATTCTTCTCAAAATATTATACATTTTTTTTTGACAGGGTCTCTTTAGTTCCAGCTGGCCTGGAAGTCGTTAAGTAGACCAGGTTTGCCTCAGTCTCACAGAGATCAACCTGCCTCTGTCTCCTCAGGGCTGGTTTTAAAGGTACACCCCAGCATGATTGGCATGAAGCTTTTACATTTTTTTCCAATGTATTTTTATAATATTTATCAGAAAGAACCTTCCTCCAGCTTCCCGCACTGGCCACCCACACTATTACTCTCCAAAGATGATTTCCTCCACTTTTAAATTAATGACTCTCTTGGGCTGGAGAGATAGCCTAGTGGTTAAGAGCACCGACTGCTCTTCCAGAGGACCCGGGTTTGATCCCCAACACCCACATGGAGACTGAGAACCATCTGTAACTCCAATTCCAGGAGAACTCCAGTTCCAGGGGAATCCAACACCCTCTTCTGACCTCTGCAGCATTGCACGACACGGGTGCACAAACCTACATGCAGACAGTACATTCATACACATAAAAAAATAAATTAAATTTTAAAAATTAAAATATTAAAAAAATAAAAAATAAATAAATTAATGACTTTCTGACTTCAGTTAGCTCATATGTGTAAGGGTGTGTTCCCATTGGGACATGGACAACCTGCCAGCAGCTGTGACCCCAAAGGAGGATGACTTTCCCTACTTCTACAACAATCAACTGCTAATAGGTCCTCCCCTAAAGCTTGGACCTGGAGGACCCCTCCTTCAGTCATGTTGAGTCTGAGGAAATGGCTCAGTGGGTAAAGGCTCTTGCTGCCAAATCTGAAATTCTGAGTTCAATCCCTCGGACCTACATGGTAGAATGTGGAGAATGGAGTTCTATAAGTTGTTCTCTGAGCTACACAGATACAAATGTGTATGTTCCCTTGCACACATAAATAAATATAAGTAAATAAATAAAGTTTAAAAAAGCACTCTGCTAATTTCAAAGAAGGAATGAACAGTTTGTAACTTCAAGCTGAGAACCAAACTATTTGAGTCTGCCTTCTGCTTGACTCATGTGAGAATGATACCTTTAAATCTGAAACAGATAACATGTAGACACTGGGCACTCACACCAGCTAACCAACGTAATCTGCAAATAACTTTATGAAATTATATTTTTGTCAGATTTTGTATTGAAACGTAATCATAACCAGGTGACATTTTTTCAGTTTATTCTCAAATAGAGAGAATAAAGCTGATTTAAATTTCATCTCCAACAAATGCTTAAGCTGCATAAAAATATATGCATATTCATGGCTAGATAAAGAACTAATAAGGATGGTAATGAGAAAGAGATGCTACTTAATCAAGTATTCTTTAAAAATTAATTTAATCTTAATTGGAATGAATTTAGTTTGAGGAACCAGATTCCTTCCAACTTATCCTCTGGTTTAGGAACAGGGACACAAAATAAATCTAGAGTTTATTATGTGTATTTAATTCAAGTCATATTAATATAATTTATGTTTCTACAAAAATAAACACAATGCGTAATGTACTCTCAGTATTTGCTACTTCAATTCACAACAACAAAAAAGATTAATATGCTGTCGTTCAGTAAGACGATGCTTGTATGCACACACACATGTATTCACATATACAAACATGCAAACATCCATATGAACATATGCACACATACACACATTCAGAGGGTTTTTACTTTGTGACATCTTTTTGTCAACCAAAGTATTTGCTTTGACATAGATTCCAATTATCTTCTTTTTATTACATAGACTACCAACTGTAATTCATAAAGAAAAAAATCTCCCTTTTAATAGATAAATCAGAATTCTTTAGAAGACATATATTGTATTTAAGTTACTTTACCTCTCAAATACACAATACAGCTTTCTTTCCTTTATGATTTTTGTTTTGTTTTATTTTTTCTTTTTAACATTTTATGTGTATTTCATACATCATTTCTCAGTCCAATCTAGACTCATCTTGTCTTCCATGTCCCCCACCCCACCTGAGTTCACAAACCCTGCTATCTCTGCCCTGTCTCCTTTTCTCATTCTTTTCTTTTCAGAGTTTTTTCAAAGCAGAGGATTATTGTCCTTGGGATAACTTTACTGTTTCAGTATGTTCTCTTTTCCTCTGCTGTTGTACCACTTCAACACACACACACACACACACACACACACACACACATATATATATATATATATATATATATATATATATATAC